>OY728152.1:168716329-169316329 GCA_963277665.1 Viscum album
ATTAGTATAGAAGAACATCCTAGAATTTTGGTTTTGTAGAGATTTTGTGAGTTTTATGAGCAATACAACCCTGTCTAGATACGAGTAGGTAGAGGCGGCTCTAGCATAGATGTACCTAGGAGTAAAAACCGAAAACCTCGCTTTGATCTAGACTCGAATGAGAACTGGTGCACGAAAACGGGCGTTGCTGCACTCTTGGTTACGACACTCCTGAGGGATATGCTTAAGATAATTTACAGTTTATTTACAAACCTATTTGAAGTATTATATATATAAGATGAGATTAAATGACCATGGTTAATCCTAATGTGTTTCAAATAGAGAATATGGTGACATGTTAATCTCTAAATGATTTTATGACTACTATTACACACACAATGCTTTCTGGTTTTAGTCAATGGATGGATTCCAAGGAAGTCATAGTGACTTTGAGAATGATGTACAAGGTGGGAACAGTGGTGTAAATGTGCAACAAAATGGAATGTTGATAGGTTTAAAAGATATTGTCTTAATTCCAAATCTATTTTCCAAAAATTTGATCAATAATATATATATTAACCAATTCCCGGACTCAAAAAAGAAGAGAAAGGTGATGAATGATAAGATCTCTAGTAGTGGAGACCATGGAGAAAGAAATCCTCAATTTACATCATGCAGGAAATCTTGAAGGAGACACCCAGGAATGTGTCTCAATGGGACAACGAAATATTTTACATGCGGGAAGGAAGGACATAAAGTGAAGAATTGTAGAAGAAAAATCAAGAGTACTATGGAAGAAGAAAAAAATGCTCCCAAGAATCCATTTACAGTAATTTGCCGTAAATTTAGGGGATATGGACATTACCAGAGTGAATTCCCTATACTATAGAATATTTTCTTGGTCAAAGAAGAAGCTATGTGGAAATAAATGGTTCGAGAAATTTTTAAAAAGTATTAGTGCTCCATGTTGATGGGTTGACTTTTGAATTATTTTCTCTTGTATTTGTAACCCTGTAGTTTTCTATGTGGGAATGATATTTGAGGAATAATTATCTTTTCTCTTGTGGATGTAGTTATAAATAACAATTTGGTTTTATATGATCATTGGGTTTGAGGAAATTATAAGTTATTATAATTTGGGATGAAAATATAAGGTATGAGATAAGATTTGTGGTTAAATTATGTTATGGTTATTTTGAGGGATTTATGTCATTTTTTTAATGTTATAATAGTTTTTGAAAAAGGAAAACATGCAGACCGTGTGACAAACTGTCGCATCGGACAAAGCTCTGGGAATCGAACCCACAACCAAAGTGCGATTGGGATTTATCGCCTACCACTGGACTACGTGAAGTCCCTGGTTATTGTGACTATTATTTTTAGTTAAATGATTTTATTGATCAATAATAATTTTATTTGGGATCTTATTTCTTATGATGTGAATACCCTTAGTATCGGAAAATGATTTGGTGATTAAGGGATAAATGTTATTTCGGAAGATTATTTCTTTGTTAGGGACACTATATGCCCAAGGAAAATAGAATTGTAAGGGATTTCATTTGAGGAGTAATGGTGGATTTTTATCTATGTTTTTATTGTGGATTTATAGTGATTTGGGTTATTTATGGAAATGATTAGGTTAATTTTAAGTATGTGAATTTAAGAATAATTAATGTAATTTGGAGATACAATTTAATGTGGAAGACTACATTCTTATAAGTTTTGGGATTCAATATTAGTTTGGATTATATTGAAGAATTTTAAGGACAATTGATTATGGAAAGTTATTTATTTAACTTTGGGGTATTGATGGTTTAATTTTAGAAATTAAGATTAGTGATTTTTTTCTCTAATGGAATATCCATTTGGGGGATCATAAGATTTTATACTAACCATTTTGGTTTTGATTAATCCTTAAAGACAAGGTAAATATATAGTTTATCCTACATGGATCATGTATTTCTATAGAATTTTATTCTAGATCTTCCATTGTGACCAAGTCTTCTTGAATACTCATTGTTAAAAAATGATTTAGTGATAAAAATTTAGTAAAGAATGAAACTCTACTTAAAAAGTAAGTATATCTCTTTATGTTCTTAGTCAATATCATAAATGAATTCCTCGTCCTTATGTAATGTAACTTAAAACAAAAAAAGTGTTGTCCGTTTACTTTTCCTATTAGAAGACTAATGACCATTTGTCCCAACACAGGTTGGTGATTTTCTTATTCTTAACTTTCTCCTGATCAGGTTTTCTATCCCTCTACATTAGAAAATAACACTTATTTTACCGTCTATATCCATGTTTTCCTACATGGAATCCTAGTTTGGGTTATCTTGGGTGACCTTTATACCTCTCTTCCTTTCTTTTAAAGTGATAGTTTTATCGACTCTTTTTCCGATGTGGGACTTTCCATTTTATTCTCAAGCCCAATTTTTTATAAAAAATTGCGAGGACAAAATTTATTGAAGGAGGGGAGAATGTAACACCCCAAGCTTCCATGATACGTTTCCCTTTGAATAATGCAGTGACGTGCATTGTACGTAACATCGAGATTCTAACACACCACACCCAATCAAACTAGCCGTTATTAATAGTAATACCTAATTTTTGAAATTTTATAAATTTTATCATTCAAAATGGACTTCATTTTTGGATTTTTAATATCGAAATTAGCTTAGGGTGAAATTTTGGTACTTTTTAGATAACTTTCATATTTTAATGAATAGTGAAAATTACTAAATTTTAATTAAAAACAACTTTTTTAATTGAAATAATTAATAGTGATAAATTATTAATTTGAGTGGTTTTAAAGTATATTTAGAATATATTTTTACCATTTAATACAATGTTATTCATTGGATGTAATTTCACATTTAAACCATACATAAACAAGTGTCAATATTTTGATAGTTATTATCTCTTAAAAACACGCTATTTGTTTTGACGACGTGAATTAATTTTTAAATTAATTAATGCAACTGATATGTTTTGAATTTGGTAAAATATACATCATTTTTTAATTCATAATATCAAATATATCTTAGGCCTAATTTTTGGTATTTTTCTAGAAACTTTCATTTTTTTGATGAATAGTGAAACCACTAAGTGGTAGTTAAAACACGAAATTTTTCATAAAACTTAATTTTACCACTTCTGTGAGTGGAATTTCAAAAATCTTAGTGACACGGTTAATATCAAGGAGTAAAATAAGGTTCGATAAGATGAAAATAATTTTTGGTGAATAGTAACTTTTTACTTTAATTTACCACAGTTAAAAGTAAATAGGGTAATTAAGGGTAAAATGATATTAATATTACCCTAAAACATGTCCTAATTCTATTGGACAAGCGTATCTCAACCAAAAACAACCTTAGGAGTAAACTATTATCATTTAGGTCCACTTGTATTAGATTAGGACATTTATTATTATTTAATTCAAAGAAGAGTTAAAAGAGTTAAAATCAATGTTTATTTACTAAAACACTTTTAATATAGGGTTATACATAATATAAATTAGATTGTAAATATTCATTAGAAATATAAAAAGTTTTTATAAATAATGGTATTTTAGTTATAATTTTGGGACATTAAATAATTTAATTTTATTATGACAAAATGGTGATGCATTAATTACCTAATTAATGAAATATTAAAATAATTGATATTATAAATATCAGAATAAATGCAATTTGAGACATTTTATGAATTACACTAATTTTATAGGTTAATATGACATATTAGGATGGCTTATATAAGTTTTGTTCGAAGTAATAATGTTGTTATGAATTTATCAAAAACAAAATACCCAATAGTGTCAAAATTGACCTAAAAGAGTTAATAAAACAAATATTATATTATTAATTTATATTCAATTACTAAAAATCTAAGGTTCGTCCAAGAGACTAACATCATTATAGGTGTGTCATTAATGGATCACTTTGGGGTCTCTTGGATGTATATAGTAAGTTTATTAACCATATAATATAAAAATACAAAGAGACATTGTAAAAGTCAAACTAATTAACTAAGAGTTAATACTTAAAGATAAGGTTAATATAGAAACCCAAACCTGTCTAAATCATATTCGTTGAGCGGTTTTAGACCTATCCCTAACATAGCCTTTAAATAATCCACTTTGGTGCCATTAGAAACCGAATATGAATTTATTATAAAATAATACTTCTAGCTTTTCCAAAGGTTCCCCTCACCCGTCTTATAAAAGGGCACTCCCCCTTCTCACTAATTAAGACCTTCAAAGCCTTTTGGATCAGCCAAATATTTCCCAAATAATATCTCAACTTCACTAAATTCATCTTATAGGCCTTACATTAGTCAAAAATCCAAACTAAAGGGGCCCTTTTGATCAAATCAAAAGGAAGAACCCGAAGAAGAGGTAAGGATTTCACCACCCTTTTTCAAGTTCCTTTCTTCTTCCACTTCTTTTTTCTTTGTTATTATCATTCTAAAATAATAAATCCAGTATATTATATATAATTTGATGTTATTATAAACATGTTACAACCATATTTCAGTATTCTATCCACCCTTTGAATGACATGTCACCATACATGCGTACGTACGGCTTACCGTCTCCACGTCGTGGTTTAATTGTTATTCAAAAAATTATTATTTGGATGGATATAATAATGATGTGTAATTCATGTAAATAATAAATATAACATGATAATTATTCTTTATATATATGATATACAATCATATTAAATATTATTTTAATATTAAAATAATGATATTGTCGCTCGTGCGTACGTACGGACTACCGTCTCCACAAACGCGATGAGATTCATTCTCCATCGTATCCATTCAAGTATAATTATCATTTGGTGATTTAAAAATAATGTTTAAGGACTTGATATAATTCTGTATATGATTAAGATACATCCTATCCAAGACAAACCCAGCTTACATAACAATACATATAAAAGAAAACGAGTAAGTTAACACCCGAAACAACGATAATACTAAGATATTATTAAAAAATCAATGTTAAAAGATCATATATGATATCATATTAATATAAATGATTCTTGTATAATTCAATAACAATTATTTGACCATTATAAAAGAGGTTAACCTAACTCAACCAAGGAAAAAGTAAAAAGTAAGATATTTCTTATCTCACTTTTAATTCCGTGAGAATTCCATTGTTCTCCACTTATTTATTGCATGTGGTGTGTGAACTGCCCAGGATTGTATTCATTGTGTAATATACTATAATTTATGGATATTTACATCATCATTATATTATACTTCTTTCATGGGTGTATATTTCGTAAGTTACCAAATTAATAAGGGAATTTGAAATTTCCATTTCCATTTATTCGGCCTTACGCAAACTTCATTGATTATTTTACTTCGAGGTTATGTGTGGAATCACTATTCATTTTATTATGTCATAATTTCCACTCCCCTTATCTATGGATATACTTTTGATACACATAATCACTCCATTGATAATTTCTCAAGTCATCGATATGAATTTGATAAGAGTAATTTTAACTCATTCTCCATTTGTTGAGTTAAACATCCAATTCATTGAGGTTGTTTTTACAAGATTATATGTGAATGTCCTTTGATTGTTTTACACAGAATATCCAATAATATTTAGTGTATTTATATTTGTCACACATAACTATGTCGTTGATTTATCATTAATATATGCATACGGCCTTTATGAGAGATTTCATCTCAATTTACATTCCATTGAGACTTCTTTGTTGTTATACAACAAACCACATTTATGTGGTGTATATAATGTACTTTGACATAGTATATCATGAATCCATTTATTCTCATGATATTACAATGTTTTTACTAACTCAATTATTTGTATTCAAGTGTCTCTCTTTTGGTTAGAAACTCTAACTAAAATACCATTTTTAAATGTTTTAAATAATTAATCTTCTAAATCTTCCTCATTAATGTCCATGTTTTAAAAAAATGGTTTTAAGGATTTATTTATATGGACCTTAATGTTTTAAAATAAAAACTCCTTTTAAAATTTTCAAAGTGGTACAGGAAACTTTGATTCAAAAATCGATTTTTAAACGGCTTCTTGACAAATAGTGTGACTATTAAATGTTTTCAAGAAAAGGGGGATATTTCTCTCATATAGTTTTTATGATTATATTCATCTATGTCAATATCATTCGTTATTATCGATTGAGATTTATATGATACAATACAATCTTCCATATTTTATCAAATGAGTAATGTTTGACTGTGGATGTGATATTTTTATACCATTCATGGTTTGTGGTTAAATTATTAACATTTCGTATGCTAGTTTTAATACGAATGTTTATGTTATGTTTAAACATGTTCATATGAGGATTTCATTGGACTTAGTAAGTGACGGGTGGAGCCTGCTATAGCTCCCTGATTCATCGGTAGGTCTCATGAGACAAACTAGTGTCTTGGCACAAGGCCTTGACAAAATCTTATTTGTAGTTTTGGCACGAGGCCTTGGCTATGTGGTTATGATAGTCTAGAATTATGCATTCCATCATTATGAAAGTGATTATTGATATTTCATGTGATTATTTGACTAGTAGAATATCCATGTGAATAAGTAAATGGAATTATTTCATTTTATCCTTTCCATATTATGTTGAAGTTCAAGTTTAAAAGGATTTTGTTTTAGTTATACATTGCCTTAAATGTTTATTCTTATTTATGAAAGTTTCCACTATATTGTTATCCTTACTGGGAATTTGAGCTCACCCCATTTCTATGTTTTATTTTTCCCAGGATGTGAAGAAGTAAATTATGAATAGCTTACAGGGAGAGTATGCGGGGATAAGAGTGTGGACTATAGATACTATGTTGTTGTAGTTTTTATTTTGATGATGTAATGTAAAACTTTATGAATGTATCTTGTTATTCCAAGGCTACTAAACTAATCAATATTTCAATATTTGATCTTCTTTGTGATCATTCCAATGATATTTACTAATGCACCGACTCTGTGCAACTGGGGTTGGGGCGTTACACGGAGTGTGCAGAAATGACCATTTTTTTGTACTAGGATACCCTAGGTCTAGCCTGAAACTCCTTGTCGGAGTTTTTACTCCAAGGTACATCTATGCGAGAGCTGACTCTACCTGATCGTATCCCGATAGAGATGTATTTTCTTGATGAACCACTTACACAATACTCATAAATATTTTGGGATAATTTTTTTATATATGGTCTTATCCCTAAGCCATTCACTAGGGTTTTCTAATCCTAATCCCTAAAATAACTAAACTTATCCTATGATACCAAATATAACAAACCTGCTATTTATTACATAGTTAAACTAGTTTGTTACATAAAATTCACATGATAGAACATAGAATATCTAGGGACCTTGTGTATTTGGGTATTAGTAAAATTACATAAAAACTTATTAAATAAAACACACACCATCTTTATTGAAAACCTCTTTTACATAACCACGACATTTCCACATACTAAGCATTGCATGGGATAACCCGAGGACATACATGTGAAAAGGTCTAGCAATAAAGCCCATTAAGAGATTAAAAAGGCATAAAATTAATATTAAAATATATTTTTGGAAATAGGCATATCAATGGAGAATAAAAGAACAATAACATAAAGGCATGATATAGTATGATTATCATAACATGGAAATGTGGGAAGAACACTTAACATGGAATTTGCATGAGCCAAGGCTCATTGCACAAGGAGCATGATTAAACCCCCATTAAAATTGAATTACCATGACTAAATACTCATTTATCTTGAATTAGAACAAGAAATATTTATTTCACTTGATGTATCATGATAATAATCTTTTCCAAATGCATTGAAGTGTTATCCGGGCACACCCATCTTAAACATTTTAATTTCAGGCATAAGTGTGCCACATGGATCATATAACATGGATTAATTAGACATACTAATTTATTACATGATAAAGGAATTATGAATTAAAACATGAATCTATATAATTAATTATAAAATTTTCATAAAGGTGAATACCCTTGATAGATAAATGGGCATGGTATTCACTGCACAATGAGTTTGGCATGGTAAATCACAGTGAAATTTCAACAGCATAACGGCATGACATAAAAATTCATAAAAATAGTTTATGTGATAGAAAGGGGTGTCTAATAATTTTTAAGTTAAATGGAAAGTAAGGAGTTCATAACAATAAATACACCAACATATAAAATGGAACTTAGATTCATATTAAATAAATAATTTTTTGAAAGTAAATGAGAAGAGAGAAATTCCTTATGAAATTTCACCATAGTAACAGGTGTACATGGAAGAAATTAAGGAGAGATAATTGGGTCTCTTTTCATTAAAAAATAAGGATGAATGTATGGGGTAGGTTACAAATCATACCCCAACATTATTAATTTAAAATAAAAGGGCATAACAATATAAATAAATTTGGACAAAAATGAGAATGAACTAAATCTCTTACTTGGAAGTGTGATCCCAAAGGATTGGGAGATGCTTGAGAGAGGCTTTTTCAGAGCATGGAGAAACCTGGGAGGATTCTTTAGAGAAGAATAAAGAGGTTGGATTAACTAAAATGGCTTTGAGTGAAGAGGAAGTGTGATCTTGTGTGGGTTTATAGAGGAATGGAGAGGAATTATTTATTATTTTGGTTTGAGATACCACACATTAAACTATTAAAAACCACAACCCAACCCATGATTTTTTCAAATATGGAGTAGAAAAAAATATTTTATATGTACAATGTCATGAATTCTTATTATAATAGGGTTTCTTATTCAGAGGTGAGTCACACTCTCAAGGAAATCTTTTTCAAATGACAAAATGTTTTATAAGTCATTGAGGTTCCACCAAAGCTTTGTAAAATAAATCAAACAAACCTAAAATCACATTATTTCATTGGTAAAACATATGTCGTCCGGAAATAATGTTTATATTATTTTATTACATCACTATTGGGTCAATATGATGTCATAAACACATTATATATTTAAAAGGTATTTAAATTTTACCCAAAAATTCAACTATCTCCGAAAATTATGAAAAATTAACCATTATATAATTTCAACATCATGATTCCAAAAATAATATTAATTTTATACAATTAGTTTTATAAATATGTGAATTTTATCTTTTATGAAAATAACTGACATTTATCAAAAATTCATGGGTTCTGACCAAAAGAGCATTCAAACCATAATAAAAATTACAATTGTATTAATAAAAATTATATGATCATTTATAATTAATAAAATGTAAATTTATAATACAAATATTTTATTAAAATATTTTTTAATATAAGAATCCATTAATTTATCAAAATAGATTTCCTCATTTAATATTTACTAAAAACACTATTTTTGATTTCAAAACCTATTTCAATGAAACGATAATAAAATTAATGTATATTCGTTATCATATATAAAAATAATGCACATAATCATAGTGCCAAGGTACTGTTACATAACCCCTTATAACTCTAGCATAAGACTAAAGGGTAAGGTGTGTGATTATGATAGACTCTTGGGGTGGCTCAGATAACATCTCATGGGTGTTAATATCTATCAACTTTTACTTATCTCGTAAGAGGTTCTGTTCGAGCATAAAATGTTGAAGCTCAGCATGGTCTTTGTCAAGAGTGAATACCAATGATGCCACATCCTTTAGGAACTTTGAAAAATGGGTTTTGTATGGGGTAAGTCTACTAGATGAGGCCATTACTTCCATTTTCTAAGTGAATTGGATTTATTAAAGCCCTATATTTATATAAATCATGTTATCACTTTTCAATGACTATATTAGCAATGGTAATAATTCATAATGATATTTTTCAATCCAAATACATAAAACCAAGGAAGTTCATGTTCAATATAACCATTTATCATAATTAGACATTTAATTAGATCAAAAGAAGCTTTTATTAATGACTATTTAGGCCGTTATAATAAAATAATTGAATATCCAATATAAAAAATATTTTTTAATGGTAATACCCCTCTTACTAAACTAGAAGACAAATACACTACTCAAGATATTGTATCTATTGAATAAATATAATATCAATGAACAAATTGCATTATGATGTAAAAATGGATTTAATAATATATATATATATATATCAGCTAATTCAATTTGGAAACTTCTATAAATAAAACATTAAGGATTGAATAATTTAAAGGATGTTTGATTGGATACGTACAGAAAATATTTGATAAACATTTTTGTATGCATGAAAGCGAATATATTACTAACATGTTTACTCATTTCACTGACCATTGCATTGGTAGAGAATATCTCAGTTGTGAAACATCCATAGAAACTCTCATGAATAAAATATTGTGGGTTTTACATTTTTCATGGGCTCCCAATGTAATCAAAAACATAGAATCGAAAGAATAAAATACAATGTATAAATAACTAATTGAATCCTTATTTACAAATCAGAGAAAATTAAAACACCCAATTGTATAAGAGGTTAAGGATGTAATGGAGTCCTTGAAAAATATTTCTTTTAAGCCCATAAAATAAGATAACTCATCCTAAATTGACACCAATGATTAAAAAATACTTTAATGGACAATAAAAATGGTGTCAAAACATCCGAAGATGAAGAAACCATCCTTACATTATACAAAATGAGTTTAAATTAAAAGAGTAGAGGTATGAGGGCTAATAATTTCTCGACATTGAGTGATAGCATTTACCAAACATCCCCTAGAGACTGATGTCCAAAATTCCCCATGGAATATCTCAAGGAAGGTAATTCTTTTAGGAATCCAATGTCTCACAATCCTTCTCCTTCGCATTGTTCTTATTCTATCTATTCATCAAGACACGTAACATATTGAAATGGATAATAAAGATGTGAAAATTTCAAAAAAAAATACATTCACCAACATAGTTATTTATATATAAATATTAAAATAATTATAGTCAAGTGATTAATGAAATAGATAATGTTTTAAAAGAATATTATAATTAAAAAAGGAATAAAAAACAGTGTTTTATTTTTTCAAAATTAAAATCAAGGATTTAAAAATATCATTCAAAATAAAACCTAGGTGAACAAAATATTAATATTATATATGTTTCTCAATGTGTTCAAATAAATAATAATTGGAATTGTTTTTCAAATAATATGTTAAATTCCTTAATAAACTACATTTGTTAAATTATTTTCCAAATATAATTTTTTCAATTATATAAATAAATACAATCATATTATATATGAATTATATTGACCAAATTAATGTTATGTAATTCCTAAGTCTATCCATATATATTATAATATTCTTTATAAATGTAATCAATTTATGTTCCCAATATCTTTAAAATACCATGTTCATAGAAATAATTTATTTTTTCATTCCTAAATCATATTATGATAACATTTTTAGGCAATCAATTTTACACAAATTTAATAGTTTATGATAGATTTTAAATCATTCCCTCCATACATTATAGAATAATATTACAGAAAGAAATCCAATATAAATTATGAACCAAAAAAACATGGTTGTTATCAAATGAATAATCCAAGGAGTTGACATATAAAATCATGAATGTATTTTTGTTTTTAAATGATCTATTTATTTCATTTAGGGAATGTTTTATTAATGATATTTTAGTTATATTCTCTCTTATCTAGGTATTTTGAAAAAATTATATCTAATGTAAATAATTTTTTTTAACTATTTATCTATTTTCATGAATATAAAATTCAATAAAAATCATAATAAAGTTATTTCAATATATTTATAAATTGTTTAAAAATATCCATTTTCAAAAGCTTATATTTTTGAAGGACTTTTTCAAGTCTCATTCCAGATATTTATTAATAATTTTCCAAGTTGTTAATTTTAATATGTATTTTTATGTTTATCTATTTAATATCTTTAAATTTGGATGCATGTTATTTTAAAAATACACTATTTTGAATTTACAAAACTTTCTATAAAGGTGAATTAAAAAAATTATTAGGATGTTATTAAATTCCAAATGATTTCAATATCATAGGATATTTATATAACCACCATGTTTTGTAATTTTATTTTTGATAATGTCTCTATGGTTAAGTGTTTGGAGGAATTAAATGATAAAATAATATTCTATGAATTCAAATAGTTTTTTACCAAGGTATAATACTTCAAAAGTTTCTCAAAGTTGGAGATGTTGTTCCCTAAAAATATAGAAACTCATTTATTGTTATATATTCCTTAATCCTTGGATTTTTTATCTATTCTTTAATTTGGACAAAAATTAATAGATTTTTATACCACAATGTATAATTTTTATAATGATCACAAACAATTTAGTTTGCTACTAACTTATTTCAATTTATTTGTACTGTATTTCTTATGTTTCTATTAAATTTTTATGGAGGGAGGAAACTAGACTTATGATTTGTTGAAAGTCTATTAAAATTTCTAATTATAGGTGAGTTATAGCTATAAATCACTGACTATCTAGTTAAATGCAACATTTTAACCATTAACTTGAGTAAGAACCTCTAGAAGTCAAGAAATTCTATTGTCTTTCTAGTGAGTCTCGCTTTCCAATTAATTGTAATAGGTATAGTGTAGGTAGCGAAAGGTAGACCACTAGCTACCAGTGGTATCAAATACATATTTTGTGTCATAAGAAGATATCATGAACGGAACCATTTATGTTGGTCAAAATGGATATTGTGTGAACTTTAAAGACATTTCATGTAATTAGAACACTTTGGCATCCAATGAGGTAGTAAAATCTAGACTACATTGGCATTTAAATTTATCATAATATATTACACATCAATTAAAATTCTCATTTATCTTTAATGACTCCCAATTACTTATGAAAATTTAAGGTTCTATCCTTTCCAAAAGAACATTAAAGTGAACATTCACTAGGTGAATTGTAAATATCCAAGGGAACTATCCAATGTTGTGATATTCATTAACATTCATTATGCTATGTCAAAACCCTTTATTACATTATTTCATTATTCCCTATATCCTTGTTTTTATCAACATTTTTTAATTATTATATAACACTTTATCTCCCACTCTCCAAATTTTAATCTTTATCCAACACCTTATTTAAATTTTTTATCCATTATTTTGGTATATATGAAATTATAATATGTTTTTCAAAAGGAAAAACATAAATTTTATTTATATTTCATATCATTTCATAATTATTTCTCCATTACAATAAAATAGATTATTTCATTTGTTCTTGTATTTATTTGTTTATATTCAATATAAGTGGAAATCTTTGGTTTTTGGTTCACATTAAAACCGGGGGTTTATATACTACATCAAGCCTTCTTGAGGGGAGGACACATAGGTGATAATTGGTAGGCTATTATAGAACTATGTTATCAATGTTTTCATTGTATTGTTTTCTTTCCACATTTTATTTTCCAAAAGACATTAACAAAATTACCTTTTATTATTTAGTATATGATTTACAGTGACATTTTCAAAATATTTTTTCAATAATTATATAGTTTAAATCATCAATATAATAAATTTTCAATAACATTTAATACTGAAATTCAGCCCCCCTTTCATTTAAAATACCCAATAATTATCCCTCAGACATGGTTTATTTTCCCCAACCAGTATCATAGACCTAACCACCTCACTTTCCAAATAGGGTCTCATCTATGATGTGAGTAAATAATACCTAGTAGGTCTTCACTAGCATCTAATAACTACTTATAACAAACAATAATTTTTATGAGAATAATTTACAGATAAGGAAAATAGTATGTATTTAAAACAACATTATTTACTAGTTAATTAACAATAATACTAGTGCTGATAAAAAATCCTAGAACTAGGATGGTATATACCTTTCTAATCGAAAACTCAACAAGCCTGTAATTAAAGATCCTGTATGGGTTTTATCTTTTTTTAGGTTTTAAAGGAACCCATAAGTATTTCTCTTATGTAAATATTATTGTTTGAAAATAATTTGGTTATACATGTTTTAAAAATTAGTAGACTAATAATTTAATTCTAATCTAAAATGATTATTTTATATACATTTTTCTATGTGTGTTTTATTACATTGTATTATATATTTTTTATTTATCTAATTTGAAAAATAAAATTTCTACAGCTTTTGGAAGTTATGCTAAACAGCATCATTGGAAAATAGATCCACCAACACAATAGAAAGTTTTTTACTTCCAATGTTGTTTAAATTGAACCAAATGATCTCAAAACATGACCATTAAATTTTTAAAAATCTACATTAATAAATTTAACTAAGGATTTATGAAATTTTTTATATGATTTTCAATTACATCGATATTTTATCCATCACAACCAATCCTTTAATAGATTTTAATTTATAGTTTTAAATTTTTTTTCTAAAGATATTTTATTTATGTGGTTTTATAATAAAAAAATATTAGCCATTCTATTTATAATATTTAATTTCCCAAACATAATGATTGAAGAGAAGAAAAATCTTGGACTATGGGACATATAATCCAAGGATTTTAAAAAATTCCATCATAATTGGTCTTACTACTGACCAAGGAGTTCAAAGAAATGCATAGGGAAAGAGATAACTACTACCGATGTTTCTATCAAAAATGATCCAAGTATAAATCCTACTATTATCAACTAGCTCAGTCAAAGAAGTTCTATGTTTTTTAAATTGTCAGTTCAGTAGGTTTTTTTATAAATCTTCCTTCCATATTAGATTAAAATAAAATTTCACCCATGATATGATGTTTTTGGTAATAATATATTTTAAGAGGTACACATATTTCAATCATATACCTAGTGTGTTGTTTTATTATTATTGTATTATTTTATAATTTCAGCGTCTTTATTAGTAAAGTGATAATCTTTTAATTATTCTATTTTCCACTACCCATCCTTTATTTTTTTATGTTGATTAATATATTTTTTATATTTTAAATTGTCTAAACATTTCCCTTACTTATGTGGGAGAAAACAAATACTAGTCAATTTTGTGAAAAAAACCCACCCCTCTAGTATTTTTTGATTCATCAACCTACTATTATAACGCATTGTATCAGAGATTGAATATGATTTTAGACCTTTATATTTACTATTTTTTTACAAAAAAATTATTATACTTATAAAAACATGTATAAGTGGATGGATATTTTTCATATCATGGTAAGGCTATATATTAGAAAAATGTAGAATTTAATTCTTTTATGATGACCTGTATTTTATGCTGTTGATTATGAGCATTAGTGTGATAAAAAAGAAAATTTTTATGAAAAAAGTTATAGATCATTTTAATGATGATCATAAATTGCCAAATTATTTAGAAACAAGCATAACAATTTTCTCATAAAGGGAAAAATGAAGTATTAATATAATTAAAAAGTCTAAAATACTTTTCTTTGATAAATGATATGGAGTATATATATTCAAATTTCAACATGTGGGACAAGAATTTTTTTTTTGAAAAATATGGGGACTACAGACATTAGAACACCTAATATTTTAGAACCCCAAAGTTGTATGGTTCATGCTATCTATCCTTAAATTTGTATTCTACTAGGATAATAAATTTATTAGATGAATCGAAGGTTCATGACAATCATGAACAAATTTTATTTAGCATGTAAGAGAGAGATCAATAATAATCAACATCTAAAAAATCAAATCTTCCAAAAAACAGGAATCCAATTTGGAAACAATAGATGAAACTATGAATTTAATAAAGATATATTTTTATTATATTATAAAAACTATTACGATATGAAATAGTGGACTAAAAATATTTTGAAAAGGAAAGGAAGAAGAATGATGTGGAATTTTTATCAATATTTGGTTCGTTATATTCCTTAATTAATATTTCTAAGACTAGTATGTATAATAATAAATGTTTTAAAAATCACTCTGATGGTAGTTGTTTATTTGTTAAGGAGGACAGTATTCCTCGACAAATAATCCAGATGAACAATATTTATTGAAACAAGGATAATATGAAGGATCATCAAAATTAATAAAAAGGAATGTATGATTAGAAGTATTATAAAAATTTATCAATTATGGGATAAACGGTCTAGTCGCATAATACTAGATTTTCTGAGACCTAATAATTAGAGAGAATATAATTTTATAAAACAATAACTCTTATAGAACAAGTGAAGATAAATATGTTTCAAAGGACAATAATTATTTATATAGTGATAATGGTTGGAATACTATCAGATTTTATACTAAAGCCTGCCAAAATGAATGGGACTCATGGGAAAGGAACTAGGAGAATCTAAAATGAATATTCCATATGTCCCAAACTATTATTTTACATTATATTATTAATAATATTTTCTATAATATATTTAGTTTACTATATAAGATTATTTTATAGTGAAAAAGAATAAAAATTGGAATAAATAATATAACTTATTTACAGTAAATATTATTGAGGAAAATGACTGTATTTATAAATTTATAAATGTGTTATATATTAAATCTACAATTTTTTCATCTATTGATGGTCATAAATAAAATATATAATTTTTGAAAAAAAATTAATAGTATTAAAAATAATCATTAAAATTTTTCATCTAGTTGTCATAATTTTGGATATTTGTTAAGATAGTTGACAAAACATAAAACTTTTTTTGGAGTGGGTTTTATTTCAAAAAAATCACATTCTCATTCAACCTATTTCATTCATAAAAATTAAACTTTTTATGTGGAATTTTAATAAGTTGTATTTGGAAGAATAATTGTTCATTAAATATAGTTTTGTCTTCCAAAACATATAAGGATTATAATTTTGGGTGTCCACAATTTTACATCAATGTTTTTTGGACATATTTGGGTTATTAAGGTTTGGATTGATAAAAATGAGGGACCCAATAAAATATGGAACCAATATTTTATCCTAGATTATTACAATATGGAATGATTTATACCAGTAGAAAAACCCCATGTTACAATAAAAATAATTTCATTTGAAATAGGATGGCCAAAAACTATTATATATAGAAAGTAAAAAAATAAATCTAAAAGGATTACATATCAATGAAATGTGATTGGAAAAATTAATTTTACTTGAGGTATTTATATTTTCTATATATATTTAATTTCATATATACATTATATTTTACGGATTTATAATTTCATCATATGAATAATTCATATATGGAATTGGGGTTAATCTATGAACTATAGAAATGATAAACGTACTAGTATAAGTTTAGAATGTTTTTAATTGTTATTTGTATATTTTTATGATAATATGTACACAATAAAAATATAAGACCATTTTTATTTAAATTCACTATGGCTTATTTTAATTGAGGATATGTCTTGGAATTAGAATATGAGGTTAGGGAACTATAGTTTTTAAACCAAAAATAATATTTTTAAGAATTTTTTTTATTTATCCACTAGAAAATATGTCTCATTCATCAAAATCCCATGAAACATGTCAATATGGTATGGAATATAAGTCAATCATTAAATCAATTATTGAATTATCAACTACAGAACCATTATCATGGGTACACATTGACCTTTTTTACCAAAATAATCTAAAAATATTAAATGGAGACACATTTTGTGCATGTATTATTTGATGTGTATACCATATTCACTTGGATTTTGTATCTATTGATGGTTCCGGGCACAATAGAAGCTCATGGGTGGACGTACCCACTTGGATTTTTGTTATTAGCGATGATCAATCTGGGATCAATACGATGATAAATTCTAGACTCAACGGATCGAATCATAGAATTGGAAAAAGAAGAAGAAAAGTCTCAGAACCATAAATGAGGATCATTACAGGTTAATTATAATTAATTTAATTAATTTAAAAGAAGTAGCTTTTAGGGTGTTCTTTCATCGTTGATATTTCAGATCACGTTCTGATGTGATTCGTGATTGCATCACAGAATCTGTGTGTAGACTACCTCTAGCGGTGATCCACATGTGCACCACTTATCTCTGGATTTCACCAAAGGAATCTCCGGGTACTAGTGTGGAGAATCCTTTTCTTTCATTGTCTTCCTTAGATCATCTTGATCTGATGGAGGAGGATCTCTCCCAGTCATGAGAGCGTTCTTGGTGGAAGGAGTTCTTTCGGCCTTGAATGGATTCTTTTGAATTGTTGTGCATGACGATTATTTGGAAAAGTGTTGGGGTTGTGAGGATATTTATAATCGGGTTTGTGGTTGTAGAGTTATGACAATAAATAAACAAATTCCGTGTTTTATTTATTTCATAAACTCTTATAGAAAACTCCATGTTGAATCATTAATTCTTTGACATGTGCCCATGCTGATTATAATAAATATCATTTAATAAAACGATATTATTTCCTCAAAATCCCAACTTGAAAAACTACATGGTGTGTAATTATTAATACACATTGTGTACTTATTTTTCATAAAACTACACGGAGTGTAATCATTAATACATGGCATGTACTTTTTTTTCATTTCCATTCCAAAATGAAAACTACATGGCATGTAATCATTAATGCATGACGTGTACTTGTTTCCAAAATAAAAACTACACGGCATGTAATCATTAATACAAGACATGTACTTGTTTTCATTTTATTCTCCCTCCAAAATTAAAACAATTTATTCTTCCTTGAATAATTATTAAACCACATACATGAATAATCATTATTATACTTGAGATACATGAATACACATTTTGTTTGACCCTCTTGGCCTCTTTCTCATAGGAATTAGGTGGGCATGCCAAAAATATAAGATTACTGTCTAGGAATGGATCAAGGAACCCAAGAGAAAGAAGATGACACCACATTGGCATGTCACCTCATAAAAATGATTACCATGTAATTTAATCCCATTGTCTCAATATTTCATCAACCATATTTCATGGTAGTGTTATAAAGCTATATGCTTGATCCGTCGTTATTTGACTAGATGAAATAAACTCATCATTACACCATTTCCAGGGAATTTAAGGTGATGGTTCTATTCCAATCAAAGGGCCAAGATATTAACTTCCGAAAATAGAAGGGACAAATACTTCCTCGACTTATACATTATAAACATGTCACTCATGACACACCAAATGTACCTTACTCCCTGTCAACTGTCTTCATGACTATTTTTGTGAGTAAATCTATGTGTGAGATTGATGACATGAGTTAATGATAATCTTGCAGTCTAAGGACCATTACACACGCTCGTAGATAGCAATGTCCGATGACACTAAGACATGCAGAATTACTATGGGCAGGTATGTTCTCATAATCTCCAATATTGTAGATTACCAAGTGTGTACTCCATGAGAAATATTCTCATCTTCTTACGAGTACTCGCACATGACGGCCTGTATACTATGTGTCCTATCATAGTATATCATCCAATCGTAGAACATTATTTAAAAATATTATTATAGAATTTCACAGTTCTCATTATAGCGGGGATCTTCTATGACCTTATTAATGGAAAAAATATTCCAGGACATTATTATATTATAGTCATGCAGAACAATGAAAAATATATAATAAGTGTACATTCATGTAATCAAAGTACAAACATTTGGTTCTCAGGACACCAACTCTAACAAAATCCTACTTGGACAAGAACCAACTGTCTACGACTTTTAGTTCGCTAGACCTCAAAGGTTGATCATGTTTCTGATAAGTCAATGCTTTATCAATGGGTCGCCATGATGTCTTCTGTGGAAATACTACTCACTAAAACTTCACCTCTCTATGAAAAATCCCTCAAGTGATGATACTTTAGATGTATGTGATTTTTACACTAATTTGACCTTGGCTCTTTTCCATGTTCGACCACTGTAGTATTATCACAATAGAGTGTGATAAGATCTTTACTGCTAGGTACTACATACAACTCTTGGATGAAGAATTGAATCCAAACTACTTCTTTAGTTTCCTTAGAAGTAGCTATATACTCGGACTCTGGTGTAGAATCTTCCTCCACACCTTTCTTTGAGCTCTTCCATCTCACTGCACCTCCATTCCAACTGAATATGTATCCAGTCTACGACTTCATGTCATCTTGATCAGTCTACAAACTAGCATCTACATGTCCTATAATTACTAGTTTTTCATCTCCTCCATAAACCAGGAACATATCTTTAGTCCGCCTCAGATACATAATGATATTCTTGACTTCCATCCAATGGTGGTCTCCTGGATCAGCTTGATATCTACCTACTACACATAATGTATAAGAAACATCTATACTTGTATATAGCATAGCATACATGACTAACCCAACATTAGATGCATATGGGATCCTTTCTATTTTAATTCTTTCCTCTTGTGTCTGAGGAAATATTCTCTTGGAAAGATGAATGCCATGTGACACTAGCAACAATCCCCTCTTGGAATGTTCCATACTGAATCACTTCAGAATCTTGTCAATGTATGTACTTTGACTCTAGCACAACATTCTCTTGGATCTATCACAAGGGATATTGATCCCAAGAATATATGTTTCTTCACACAAGTCTTTCATAGAGAAGAATTTATCCAAACATGCCTAAACTGAGAGTAAGACAGGTACTTCATTTCTAATTATAAATATTTCATCAACATATACTATTAGGAAAATGACCACACTTCTACTAAACCATTTTTCAACACAAGGCTCACATTCGTTCATAACAAATCCAAATTCTATTATGGCTTCATAAAAACAAATTTTCCATGAACTTGATACTTTCTTTAATCCATAAATAGATTTCAACAACATGCATACTTTGTTGGCATCCTTTGGAGTCACAAACCCTTCAGGTTGTGTCTTCTATAAATCTTCCTTAAGGTTACCATTATGGAATGTTGTTTTGAAATCCATTTTACAAATTTCATAGTCATGATAAGCAGTAATGGCCAATAGGATTATGATGTATTTCAGCAATGGAACTGGTGAAAATGTTTCATCATAGTAAATTCATTGATGTTGTCTAAAACCTTTTGCAATCATCCATACCTTATAGGTTCTGACTTGTACCTCCATGTCTAGTTTCTTTTCATATACCCATTTATTACCAATAGGAATTATATGAAGTAAAGTATCTACCAAAATCTAGACTTGGTTTTGGTACATGAAATCCATTTCAAAATTTATTGATTCTTTCCACATGGAAATGTTTGTGTCTTTAACTACAACCTTGTAGGTTAGAGGATAATCATTGTCAACCAATAATGAGTCACCATCCTCAGTGACAAGAAAACGATATGATTCTGGTTCTCTCACCTCTCTCATGCTATTATGCAGTTCTTGTGTCTCTAGAACAGATTTTTCTTCCATGGGTTATTGTGGAATCTATTCTTATACCAACTCCTGTGTATCTTCATCCTTGACATCATCGAGGTCTATCTCGCCCCCACTATCTCTTTTAGAGAGGTGCTCCATCTCAAGGAATATGACGTGTCTTTCCACTATAACCTTTTTATCTGAGGGGTTGTATAGGTAACTTCCCCTTGTTTCTTTAGGATATCCTATAAAGATACACTTTTTGGATCGGGGTGCATTGTTACTTGAAAATTCCCTAACAAATGCTTTGCAACCCCATACATGTAAATTTGATAACATGTCTTTGTGTCCACTCCATAACTTGTATGGAATACCAATTATCGATTTAATTGGTACTTGGTATAGTATTTGTGTAGTTATTTTTAAAGAATATCCCCAAAAGAATAAAAGAATACTCGCATGACTCATCATTGATCTCACCATGTCCAACAGGGTTCGGTTCCTCCTTTCACTTACACCATTCCACTGAGGCATGTAAGGAGGAGTGAGTTGAGATAGAATCCCAAACTCCCGTAAGAAAACAATGAAGTCCTAATTAATACATTATCCTCCGCTGTTTGAGCGGAGTTTCATAATCTTCTACCAAGTTGGTTCTCAACTTCATTCTTGTATTCATTGATCAAATCAAAATAATCTGACTTATACCTCATTATATAAATATATCCATATCAACTAAAATCATCAGTAAATTTTATGAAGTACAAGAACCCAACCCTTGCTTCAACTAGAAATTGTCTACACACATCTATTTGAACTAATTATAGAATCTCTTTATCCCTTTCACCTTTCCTACTAAATGGGGCTGTGGTCATTTTTCCTTGTAGACACGGATGACATACCCCAAGTGGTTTTAGTTCAAAAGAATCTAAATACCCATCTTGATGTAATTTTTTCAAACGTTTCTCATTGACATGACCTAGCTGATGATGCCCAAGTTGGGTGTGGTAGGAGTCGTGTGAATTAAATTTGTCATCGATTTCCATTACTTGGTTTTTTTAGTCTACCACATAATGTGAATTATATAAATGTGCCCTACCAAAACAAATGCTATCTTTATAAAAGTAGCAACATTCATTTCCAAAATTTAAGATGAATACATAAGTATCTAATATGGATACTGAAATAATATTTTTGGTTATAGAGGGTACATAATAACATCCTTTTAATACCAAGACCATCATAGTAGGGAGTGTGAGGTGGCAGTCCCTGACAGGTACAACATCGAGTATAGATCCGTTAGCTGCTCATAGATCTACCTCCCCATGATCAATATTGATGAATCTACTTGGTTCCTATATTTGGGTATAGATGTGAGCACCACAAGTAGTATCTAATACCCAATTGGAAGAAATAGATAGATATCATTTGATAACAAACACGCCTAAAGCTTCCGCTTGCTTCCTTGTCTAGGTGCAATTTTACATCCAGTGGCCCTTCTTGCCACATGGGAAACCAATAGCCTCATGTTCTATTTCCACCCATTTGATCCTCGTTTTCTATGAAGGCCTTGATGAAGCTTGGGGCTTAAATCTCTTCACATCCCCTTTCCTTTTTTTCACCATAAGGACATATGGATTTTCACACTTCATATCTTTTTCCACTTTGCGAATGAGGGTAAGAAGATCAGATATAGACTTCTCAATGTATTTCATATTGAAATTGACAACAAATTTAGAGAAGCTTTGGGGTAGTGATGCAATAATGAGATTGGGACCCAATTCTTCATGGATTTTAAACCCTAGAACCTCCAAGAGATCAATAAAGAAAATGAGCTTGTCTACATGAGGCCCTGCTGGGGAACCCTCTTGAAGCTTTCTCTAGAATAGAGCCTTGGAGATCTCAAACCTTTCTATCTTTCTCTCTCCTCTTATAGACCATAGAGGTGCTCAAGCATGATATAGGAATCCATGTATTTATGAGACTTCATGAGCTCAGTTGACATTGATGATTGCATCAAACATTGAATGTCAAATGCATTGTTAAAATTTTGATCATAGACCAAGAAATCTTCATCACTCGCACCTTGGGGAGACAAATAAGGATGTGAGGACTCCAGCATGTAATACTTCTGTTCATGGAGTAGGATAACCCAAAAGCGCTTGAACCATTCCTGAAAGTTACTGCCAGTGAGGATATTTTCTTTACTTAGATTTTATTACAGAGAGAAAATGGGTTGACGTGTTTGTCATATTGATTCAAAAAATTAAAATAGCATATTTATTAGTACTTTTTGATTACATTTTGTGAGAAATGAAAAAATTTTATTAAGTGTCCCACTATTTTATCAAGTCACAATGGACCTCACCGTTGAACTTGGAATGTCTAATGGATTTGACATTCTAGTGGAAAGGATCCATATTCCCCTTCGCATAATACCAACAAGGGTTGGTCAAGCTATTAGAAGGTATTTAGGTAGGCCGGTCTTTTCCAACTGTGAGCTTGTAGTTCTTTGATCTATTGAGTGGACTCCCCAGTCCTGAAATCCTAACTTGGATTTCCTCAAAACTTTCCTCTAAGTTTACATAATTTATAGAAAGGGATACTTCTCTTGATATAATATGGTTAAGTCAACTCGAAACCATTCATAAGGGATTCCTTTATAAAATTAAGTGTCCCAACAAGGGTTGGTCAAACAAATATTTTTATTGATTCCTTCCCTTAATCAAGTTACAGAAGCCTTTGTCTGACTTAATATGGTATTTGAGGTATTTTAATCCTTTATGCATAGTTTCGCATTATCACATGCTTTTTAATATTAATTGATGCTTGCTTAAGTGATTAAACATGTTGTGATAATGTTTACGCATAGTCCAATTTTTATTTTTTCCATATTTGCATTATTTTATTAATTATGTGATAGTGACAACACACACATAATAAATAAAACACACAATCAGATAGAAATAAAATAAGATGGAAGGATCATGAGCTTCTTTTAGTTATATTATCTAGTGGTTTGGATAAGTTAACCCTGACCTAGGGAAAACACCTTGAACTTGATGGTTCGTGTTTTGCAGCTCCCACGTATCCACCTTTGTATCTTCTTGTGTTGGTTTCACCTCAGCTTCAGATTTTGAATCATCTCCTCTAGATTGGGAGAACTTCCATTACATGGGGTTTACATTAAAGAAACCATGGCCATGAATTCCCTACATTTTATTAGAAGAAGGCTCGCCTGAAAAAAAATTTAAATAAATTTAAATGAAATCATACACACAAAAAATGGTCTTTGGTCTTCCTCATGATCATCCATAGCATGCAACGACATTTACACATATTTAGAATTCAAATTCTTTTAATCATCCATTATTTAAGATAAGTCATGCTTGAAATTAATTAATTATGATCTTATAATTAATAAATTATTTATCATTAATTCCTTTCATAATTTCCTAGAGATTATTCTCATCCATATTCCTTATATGTTGTCTTTGTAATTTAGTAGGAAACCTGGTGAAATTCCATTTCTTGAAAGTACACAGCGTGTAGGTTTTATTTATATGGTGTGTATTTTTTTCACTCTTTATCCAAAGTACATGCCAGGGGCTTTGACATGTTTTTTGTACATTAGAATTTTTGGAGTACACAACGTTAATGTTAATCTAACATGGAGTGTACTTCCTTATTAAGTTGTTAACGGCCTGTAAATCCCATGTACGTGGTAAGTGACTTCTCCTTTCTACACGGTTTCACTTGGGCTGGATCAGACAACAAGACATGTTGATTCTACATACACACCGTGTATTCTAGTTTCTATGCGCCATTCAAATCTGGTCAACAATGTGTTATAAATACTTAGGTATACTCAATTCACATGACATGGTTTGGCCAACCAGTACCGGTTCGTTGAACCAAAGTACACATAGTGTAGTTTTCACTACACGTTGTGTATTCTTGTGTTGTACAGATAGGAAGAGCGGATCCTCTGGAGGAGTTCCTCATATTTATTTTAATCAAAAATAAAATTAAAAGGCTGTTTCTGTGACGTGAATTATGAAACGTATGAGGACGAACAGATCTCGTTAATTCAGATTTATGGAATGATTTATCTTGAATTGATTCAAATATAAATTCAAAAATTATAAACAATAATTAAATAACTATAATCAACATTATAACCTTGCTCTAATACCATTTGAGGGTTCTAGTAACAGAAGATGCTCATAGGTGGTTGTGCCCACTTGGATTTTTGTTATTAGATATGATCAATCTGGGATCAATACGATGATAAACACCAGACTTCATGGATCGAATCATAGAAATATACAAAGAAGAAGAAAAGTTCCAGAACCATAAAGGAGGATCATCACAAATTGATTATATTTAATTTAATTAATTGATAAGAATTAACTTCTATCGCTTTCTTTCTTCGTTGATATTTCTGATCACTTTCACATGTGATTCTTCATTGTGTCACAGAAGCCAAGTGTAAAATTCCTCGAGCGGTGATCCAAATGTGCACCACATATCTCTGGACATCGCCAAAGGAATCTCTTCCTGCTAGCATGGAGAAGCCTTTTCTTGCACTGTCTTCGATAGATCGTCTTGATGCGATGAAAGATGATCTCTCTCAGTATTGAGAGCGCTCTTGGTGGAAGGAATTATTTAGGCCGTGAAAGGATTCTCTAGAATTTTTGTGCTCAATGGTTCTTAGAAAATGTGTTGGGGTTTTGAGGATATTTATAATCGAGATTGAGGTTATAGAGTTATGACAATAAATAAACGTATTATGCATTTTATTTATTTTATTAACTCTTATTGAAAAACCCATGTCAAATCATTAATTTCTTGACATGCATCTACACTGATTATAATAAATATCATTTAATAAAACGATATTATTTCTTCAAAAAACCAACTAGAAAAACATCATGGTGTGTAATTATTAATACACGGTGTGTCCGTGTTTTTCATAAAACTACACAGCATGTAATAATTAATACACGGCGTGTACTTGTTTTCCATTTCCGTTCCAAAATGAAAACTACACGGTGTGTAATCACTAATACACGGCACATACTTGTTTTAAAAATAAAAACTACATGGTAGGTAATCATTAATACACATCATTTATTTGTTTTCATTTTATTCTTCCCCAATGTTATAAATATTTAGGTTTCCTTGAATAATTATTAAACCATGTATAGGAGAAATCATTATTCTACTTGAGATACCTGAATACACTTAGTGTGTGACCCTCTATGCCTCTTTCTCATGGGCATTAGGCAGGCTTACCTAAAGTCCATTATTACTAACTAACAATGGGTCAAGACACCCATGAGAAATATGTTGATGCATCTTTGACACATCACCTCATACAAATTATTACCATGTAATTTAATCCCTTTGTATCAATATCTCATTAAGAAGATTTCATGGCAGTGTCATAAACTTATATTGTTGATTCGTCATTCATTGACTACCTGAAATAAACTCATCATTACACCAAGGCCATATAATTTCATGTGACACTTCTATTTCAATAAAAGTTCTAAGATATCATCATCCATAAATGGAAGGGACAAATCCTTTCTCGACTTATCCATTAATAACATGTCACTTGTGACAAACCCAACATACCCTACTTCTCACAAGCTGTCTGTGTGATGATTTTTTTCAGTAAATCTAAGTGTGAGAATCATGACATGAGTTTATGATAATCTTCCAGTCTAAGGACCATTACACACATTCATAGATAGAAATGTTCTATGACACCAAGATAGTCAGAATTACTACGCGTGGGTCTTCTCTCATAATCTTTTATCTTGGAGATTACCAAGTGAAAACTCCATGAGAAAGAGTCTCATATTCTTACGAGTACTCAGACATGATGGTCTGTATACTATGTGTCCTATCATAGTATGTTATCCAATCGTAGAACATTATTTAAGAATACTATTATAGAATTTCAAGGATCACATCATAGCAGGGATCTGCCAAGACAACATTAATGTGACAAATATTTTTGGACATTATTATATTACAATCATGCAGAACAAAGAACAATATATAGTAAGTGTACATTCATGTAATCAAAGTACAAATAGTTTGTTCTTAGGAAACGAACTCTAACATCCATAACCTAAATTCAATAAAATCTTGAATTTTAAATCATTCATTGATATTTTTCAAATGGAGAAAAACTTATTGATTTTCACAATCTCAAGTGATAACCTTGGTGAGTTTTTAAATTAATATTTTTAAGAAAATTATTTTTATCAAGTCATTAAAAAAATGGTTTATAAAATAATAATTTCCATGTAGAATGAAACAATTAAAAGAGGAAATATAAACCTTTTGGAAATTACAAGGAATGTTTTTTTCAGTATTATATTGCTATGTATTGTTGGGTTAAATCCATTTATACTAGTTATTATTCCATAAATAGAGTAATAGTTTGTAAATGATTTAATAAAACAAAATGAGAACTGTAGATTGGTCAATATCCTAAACTAAGATACAATATTATTTAATTCAAATTATACATCAGGAATACTAATGATAATTTATGTAAATTTGATCTTAATGTTTTTGAGGGTATATTTCTGGGTAACTCTACTAATAATTAGGAATATCATATTTTAAACAAATTGACTAGTATAATTCAAGAAATGTTATATTTCATGTTTATTGATACCAATCCATTTGTAATTTTAAATATTTCTATATTATTAAAATAATATGGATTGTTTCTTGAGACCCCCAATTTTATTTCAGAATTTCAAAACCCATAAATCTAAAATTAACATATCATAACAATAACTAATAAAATATTGACTATTGAAAGTTATTTGAATGGAAATTATTCTACCTCAAGTTATGAAAAAACATTCCATTTTTTCAAATAATAATCCAATATACTATAATTTTCCTTGTGATAATATAATTGGTTTCTTACATCAACTTGTTAGAACTGATGGTTTGTTAATAAATTAAAGTGACCATATTTAATTCCAATCATAATTGGTTTCCAAAATAAAATATAACAGGTTAAGTGGTGAGATTTGGATAGATTTAAATAATTTAGATCACAATCAATTCAAAAATAAAAAGATTGAGACAATGGTTTATTTCCCTAATGATCTTCAAATTATAATAGTGTACTGCATCTTCAAAAATAAGTTTCATGTGAATTGAAATATTTTAATGAATAAGGTAAAAAGAGTTTCTATTGCTTGTAATCAATAAAACGAAATGGATTATGGTGAAATCATTGATCTGGTTTTCAGGATCATGATTATCCATATTCTATTCAATTTTTCACTTTATCCCAATTTTACTCTACTATAAAATTTAGTAATGTTTATATCACATAAGGGGTATGTTAAGGAGTATTTTTATATATTTAAACCTCTGGGTTTTGAATATATAAATTTTATATATAATTTTCTTAAATATTACAATGGACAATATGTACCTAAACTATCCCTAGGATTAAGGTTTTGTGGGCTTTCTAGATTTCTAGATCAAATAGTTTTTGATAAAGGGCCGTCTATCCCTAATATTTTTATAAGAAAATTAAACCATATCATCTTTATGAAAACCTATGTTGATTTTTTTTCTTAAATAATATAATATATTATATATTTATTTTTATAAATAATTAAAATTAAATTTTAGATGGTATAATTGGTGAACATAAGTGAATTTTTGGTCCCCGAAAAACTCAATTATTAAAAGGAAAAATTTTAAATTAACATAACTATATAAGAGTTTTATATAGCCAATTTTTTTAAATTTAAAATATTATTCGAACACTAGAATGTTCCTATTATAAACATGGTCATGTTTATTCTATGGTATCATTAGAAAGAAAATATTTTATATATATGATCATATGTTTTATTTAATTAATGGTTAGATTAATGGAAATTATGCACTACCTATGATTTTGTGTGGCCTTCCTTAAAAATCATATTGAATACTAAATTATTAATGATAAAACATTGTATTTTACCTTTATTGGTATTAAAACCTAGTTTATTTTAATAAATAATATAATAGTTTACACTTAAGAGTTATTTTGATGTTGAAATTAGTGGTTATAGAATAAATTTAAAGAGGTCATCCCAGACATTTCACAATATTAGTGTAGAATTAATTTCATGGTTAACATTTAGTTTCATAGCTGCTCAACCCAGTTCGCCTGATCTGGGATAAAGGGTTTCATGAACTCATGCACCCCCCCTCATATAAAATAGTTTTCTAACTACCGATATTGGCCTTTGTGGAACTATTAGGACACTATTCCCATAATAAAATTTAACAATCTATGAATTCAATAAGGGAAAAAATAATTTCAGTAATCATAAGAACTAAAATGAAAATAAAATATTTTTATGAAAAAAAAATTTCAACTCATTATATAACCTATGTTATTATGAAGCTATAAAAATATACATTGGTCCCTACATTCATAGAAAATAAATAGAATCAATAATAAAACAATAAATAAAGAATATTCATTATTAGGGATCCAAGATTTTATCCAGACATCACCTTGGCCAAACTGCTCTTATAGTAAATTTTTTTAGCAATTCCACAACACTCATATAAAATCTATATAAGATAGTATACACACACAATGAGATACTAGTAAAGGGAGTGAGTATAAACTCAGTGATACGACACCAACGAATCCTTGGAATAAGTGAATAATTCATATAAAAATGTATTAAATTATAATAATCTAAATGTACAAGTAAATTTTCACATATTGGGTCATCATGTAAAAAAGTAAACACTCAGGAACCCCATCCCCACCTATTTATACTCTATGTGGTAATAGATGTTATTATATTTTTCTATGAATCTCAAAATAAAACACAAGAAAAATTTAAGCCTCAAAATATACAACAAGGTTATCATCAGTCATGCCAACTGGATATCATTCCTCACATACTATCTCATGTTAAGAAATGAGGCCATCATGCCCCTATGACTATCTTAAGTCATTCCATAAGTTACTCTTACCCCACATACAATCTCCAGTAATCCCTTAGTGTATTCATACACTATCATCTAACATTTATGTACTCACCTGAACCATTACACATCAGATCACACATTCTCACCCACTAATATATTAACCAATCCATTAAGGTTCCTCCAATTAATTTGACACCAAATAAAAAAAAGTCTATAGGATTCAAAAATATAAAAATACCCCAAGTCATAGTATTGTAAAGTATTGAGACAAAAATATACACCTTTCTATCATTTCAATAGAAGTGTAATAGGACACAAACACAAACACATGAACATGTATATCATATGAAGATAGGTCTCATGGTACACACACACACAAGCATGTCATATCAATAGATCTCTGATAGGAATCCCACATGAAAAATAATTTTATATCATAAAATTAAATATATATATATATATATTAACATGGAATTAAAGTTACTTCTTTAAAAATAAAAAATTCCAATGTAATGTTTCACCTTATAAAGCAATATCACACACCAAAAAACCCATTAACCCTCAACAAATCAGGCCATGATGATTCAAAAATGATGGACCAAGAAGAATAAAATGTCAAGGTATAGAATTTGATTATACATAACGAATGATATCCCACATATCAACGAAATATTGAATGATATGAATGTGATCAAGATAAAAACATATTTTCACCTTGCACACCATGATAATCTCAAATTAATCACATTAAATCACGTTTAAATTCTTATATGTATTCATGATAGTATAGATCAAGGGACTTTAGCCAGTAAAAGATAGATGAAATTATGATAACAAGTAGAATAAAAGACAAAATATCACTTACCAAAAAATCCATTTGACTGATATCTTTAGATCCAATGAAATTTCTCTTCGGTTTGATGTAATTCTCCAATAACATCCATTAAATCCCTTAGGATTTAGAACCATTTGTATAGGAGGATGAATGGGGATTTTCCTAGAGATTTTGTAAAAAAATAATGATTTTTTAGATTATTTAATTTTTTATTCTTGGTTTAGTAAATTTTTTACAAAATCAGGCATCATATATGTAAGGCTAATTACTCAAATGGGGAAATCAACTAGTTTGTTAATCCAAGAACTAACTATTTTTTCCATTACAAAAAATTGCACAATTATCTAGGTAATGTCACATGGTCAGTTGTATCAGTGTTTAAACTATGTTCTATCCAATACTTCTCTTTTGAATGCGGGTTCGTTACCTTGGGAAATTTCTTAGTTACCCGTAATTTGAACGATTATATTTTCCTACATAAAGTATTAAAAAACCTACCTTGATTTCAATAGGCCACCAAAGACATCACATAAACAAATCGTAACTCCAAAAAAAATATTGGTTGAAAATAGGAATATCTTACAAGTAAAGTATACAGCCATTACAATCTACCATATAGGGAATTCTTATCATTGATAAGGGTTTTTAATAGTTTTCTCCAATAACTTATGACATTAGTCATGTCCATATGATTCTCATTCTGCTATTCCATTATAGATATTTCTATGAAGCCACGCTCTCATGTGTGAGGTAATACCTAATAATGTATCCATTTACCCATTCCATTCTATAATTCACACTAGATGCTCATAAAATAAAGAATCCACCTCCAAATAATTTTCAACATTATTAATAAAATATGATGAATTTAGATGGTAATTTATAAGATTATATATGTGGAACATATATTTAATACCGTAATATCATGGTGTATGATCCAATAATCATGCCGACATCCAAATGTTTTCCACTATCTCAAATAGTTCCATTGTATTGATAAATTCCACTATCTCTAATGACCCATTCAAGGATATAATCACAATAAAACGTAATTAACCATAAAGAAACCTAAATTTCATGGTTTGTGTTTTGTATAAGAACGATTCCCACTCTCAGTGGTAACAAATTGCATCCAAATTCACCATATCCACTAAACATTTTCCTACATTAAACTCATCCTGATAAATAATGAATCATAATCTTTTCTATTAATGACCAATACACCGTGTCCTTCTCATGCCCAAATGTAATTGGACCATCATTCATCACATTTTTCTATTATTAACATCAAAACTACCTTTTTTTCACATGACCTATACCAATAATCAAGTTATGAACTATAATATTTCCTATAGATAATCTCACCTAAATACCCAAGCCTCACTCTATTTGTAAGCATCATTAGTTGATTATTAATATCCTATAACTAATACCCTTACATGTATACATGTTATCAATTGATGAAACTCTACATCTTAAGTGTACAAACAAATCCAACCACATATAACCATGATTTAATTTTTCCTGCATCCCACCCATAGAATACACTATGAAATTCAATCACTATAAAAACAAAACAATTAACTCATTTAACTATATTATAAATACCCACACTCATAAAAATTACCAAAAAATCTCAAGAATCCATACATGACTAAACATAAAGGAAAAACTCAAAGACCTATCTACTCAGCTAGATATGACACTTTCACTCTGACCTTCCATAGTCTCACATTGCCTTATCACCGATAGAAAAATGGTTCAGCGATCCAAGAACTAAAAATGAACATTCCTAAATTTTCAAAATATTCCCATTGAGATTAGAACCCATTTTTGCATCCAAAACATATCTTGAACCTTGACAATTTCCTATCACTTATGGGACAATTTTCATTCCTCAGATGTACTAATCATACATCATACATAAAAATGATATCTTCCAATTTTTTAGCCACAACCCAATGTTGGAGTCATAATAGTTAATACTTACTAATAAACTCTATGGTTGTATTTGAATAGGCTATATAACCGATCAACCTTTTATCAGCTTCCATAGTCACTAATCACTTCAACCACCATCATTTGGACATAAACATTATTACTTCTCTAAAATTAACGTTTCCCCATTTCTTGGTTTAAACCAACATCAACATCATTTTATTCATCATATAATTCAATTATGATATTTACCATTTAATAGAATTTCCCAATGATATTAACCCTTCACACTAATAAAACCTACCAAACCCCAAACTCTAAACCCATGGTATTAATTTTGTTTCATTTAATTCCTAAAACAAAATATAATATACCTTTATTATCCAATCTTTGGTCATTGTCGCTAAAAAAACACATGTACCAATATCAAGGAACAAAAACTCATATCCATAAGTCCAAAATAACACTAACAGAGTTCTAAAATACTAACCCACACTTCCAATGGATTCATGGTGCTAAAAAACTATTCAAATATAGAGGCACCAATAAGATTTATCACCATCCAATCCTACCTTCAATAAGATTAAAACCATAACCACCATTAACCAAGGACATTAAACAACACTCAGTAATCAATTTCCTATTATATTTCTCTAAAAAAAGTATTGTGCTTCTATTAATCCAACTCATTGACCATATATTTATTGAAAATATCATAGTTTCTCACAATTATTTATGAACATGACCCGACATATACATAAACTATATGATACGACACCACTCCCCAATATGTGAATACAAAAAAAAGTAAAATATATAGTCCCAATACTCTTACTCCCCCTGTAGTTTACTGAGGTGTTATCCATTATAGGAGCTTCCATCCATAGATAACCCTCATGAAGCTACTTACCACTTATATATCTTGTTAATGAAAACCACTCACCTAAAGGTCATTCCCACTAACAATTTTAAAACCCAAAGGATCCTCAAACCATACTACCACAAATTTCAAGGGAATCTAAAAATGTTTTTCAAATAAAACCCTTTCTCTTAACATCACAAGACGACTACATCTCATATGGTCTCTTCAACTATAAGTAACAAAACAATGGTCGTGTCCCATAAAAAGTTCTATAATTCATTTCCATTATGGAACCATAGGCTAAAGCATAAACCATACCCTTTACTAACCATGTTGACAATCTACCTAGGAGACCCATTCATATCATGAACACTTGTTTCATGTCCTGAATCAATCGATTTAGTATAATATAAATTAATTTTGGTCTGATCCATTCCAAAGGCATCTCTACGTTGCTTCCAAGGTGATTAGATTCTCATAGATGTGAAGATTGATAATAAAGAAATTACCTGAAATCATCTAATTTAAAGTCCCATATTGATTGAGCATTAACATATATGTTCTTTATATCATAGTTCATGTTTTACTACTCACATATAATCAAAATTCCCTCTCAGATTCGATTAATTGAAAGGTTGAGAATAATCCACTCGTAAGACATTAAAGGGTTGTGTTACATGTTTATACTTTAAAGTGGTATAGAACAAAGGGTTCACATGTACAATAATCATCCATAGTCTTTGACTTCCTAAGATCTCACACATAAAACCACATCTCAATAGTCCCAATAAATATCACTCATCAAACTATCTATCCTAGTTTCCTCTATAGGGAACAACACCACATAGATAAACCATTAATGGGGGTCACATCCCATTAAAGATTAAAATATAAACATACTTCCCATAACCCCTATAAAATAACATTATAATGGTCCACACAATTATTCCACAAAAAATATTATAATTAACCCCCATTATAACTATTTTATTCATTACACATTAATTCATGATTTATTAAAAACAATAAAACCCAGATGTTCAGAAATTATAGTGTATGTGTTTAATTAGGTATATTTCATAACCACCTAAAATCGGGTATATTAGAATTATTGAAAAAATAATTAATAATATCATAATATTATTTCATTCTTAAAACAGCATGGGATAACTTGGGGAAGAACAAATAAAATGGATGATCTATAAAGCATGATAAGTAGACAGGCCAATAAGAACATAAATAATTTATTAAATTTATGAAAATAGGAATTTCCATGTTACCTAACATGAATGTTAATAATAATCATAATTAATGAGACATGATATAGAAAGGAAATATAATGGCACCAAGGGAATTTGGAAACAACTTTAAACATGAATTAATAATCATAAGTAAAAGTTAACCACTCTGTCATTATAACATGGTGTATTAGGACAATATTTCATGTATAATATCTAGAATTTCATTAGACTAAAACATTTACTGATTCATTAGAGATATATCTAGGTACACACATTAAACTCATATAAAGTAAATTCCTAAGTGTGCTACATAGAGAATATAAAATAAGAAAATATTTCATTGCATTAAGCCCCATGATTAAGGATTGTAGGTTACATGCATGAAATTAACCAATTAATAATGTATATTTAAAATTCTTGGAATACCATTGAGTGTAAATGGGTATGGGTATATACTACCCAAACGTTTGTCCTGGAAAATCATAGTGACATTTCAGTAATACAATATATAAAGATTCATAAATATGGTTCAAAGTGGAAGAAAGGGCTCTCTCATCAGTTTGCGTTTAGACATAAAGTATGGGGATAAGTAAGAAAAATAAAAAAAATTGGTATATATAATGTAGAGTGATTAATTAAATAATTGGCATGGAAAACATCACAAGGTAATTTTGGCAGTATAATGGTGGTACCTAATGAATCATGGGTGGGATCAATAATATTGAAAAGGATCACTATTATCATGGAAATAATAAAGGTAGAAATAGGGATATGAAAAATAATATCCTAAAACTAGTAATTGTATGATAACGGGAAATAAATAAAAAATTTCTTGAATAAAGAGGAAAAATATATGTTCAATTACTAAATGTAAGGCATAGTAACGGATTTTCAAAATTCTATAATGAGAGGGTAAAATTTTATATCATTATTAGGGAATAAATTGGAATGTATAGGGATATTTAAAATTTAATTAAAATCTAAACAATTTATATTTAGAATGCTAAATATAAAGATGGTTATTCAAATATAAGGAAGAGACATAGGTCCCTTACCTTGAGAGGGTGATTCCAAAGCATGGGATGAGCATCATGGGAGCTAGGGGATCCTTGAATGGACTATTGATATGGGATGAATGATTAAAGAGGTTCGTCTATGTTTTCTAGTGAAGATGAGAGGATCATGGATGGGTTTATATAGGACTAGAGAGGGGAGTCCTTTATTATTTAAAAAATAATGGTTTTAGACTCTATATACTAAATTTATCAAAACCAAATACCATACCATAGTTTTTTCTTATGGTTACATCCAAATAGAAGTGTTTTAAATTATTTTTTGAGTCCAATGTTGGAAAAAAAATTACACTTGTTGATGTAGAGGAGGGTCATGTATATAATGAATTTATTTTAAAACATTAAAATATAATATAATTTTTTTAGGATTCATAAATTCATATTAAAATTTATAAAATAAATTAAAAATAATATTATTTAATAGTGTTAACATATATTTTTTTCATAGATACCTTTTATATCCTTTATTAAATCACTTTTGTTACATTATGATGTCATAATACACCCAGTGTACTTATACCTCATTTAATTTAATAACAAAAATTTTGTTGCATCAGAAAGTTATGAAGAATTATATATTGAATAATTTTTACATGATGATTATGAAAATAATATTTATTTTATCAAAATAATTTCCTATATAGGAGGATTTTAAATTTTAAAATAATAATATTCATATATTGAGAAATTTTTCTTTCATTTTCAATAATATTTTTTGAACCCTCAAAAACAATATTAGACTATATTTAAAATATATTATCAAGTATATATAAAAACATTATTTAATTGTGATAATTTATTAATTTATTATTTATTATTAAAACTCATTAATTCATTAAGATGTAATATCATAATTGATATTTCGGATAACATAAAAATATAACTTGTGTTTTATGGTATCAAAACCAAAATTATTTACAATGTAATGACAAAAAGAAGTAAATATATTCATTATTTTTTAAAGTATAAATATTAATATGGTTAGGGTAATTATACATAAAAATTTACTAAACTAGTATATTTCCTAAAGGTGTGGTGCAGAACGGTGATATTTTCATGGGATGGTTCAGTGTAAAAGCTTTAGGTCTTAATCTCAGTATGACTGAACTTACCACTTAAATGGTTTCTATAATGATTTAGTTTTGCGATCTCATATTGTTCTTGTTCATGGGAAAATTTTATTGGTTCTATGTCCCTTTAATTTTTTTTAAAATATGTATTTATTGGGTATGATCACTCTGGTAGAGTTCATCACTTCCTTTGTCTCAAAAAATTGGATTTACCATGACCCCATATTAATATTAGTCATTGGATCATTGTTCATTGGATATTATTTTAGTGGTTACCATAATTAATTTTTTTAAATATAATATGATATACTATAAACAAATAAGTGTATTTGTTTTCAATTTCCATAAGATTTCGTTTAATTCAATCAAATATGGAATTTTATTTATAAATTTTTTTGTCATTACAATCTTCAACCCTTTAGAAATTTCCAAATTGAAATTATGATTTCACACACTATTAGAGATGAGGGTAATTCATTTTCATCAACTCCTCTAATCCACCAACCACTTATTCAAACTTTTAATCTCTTAATAGAACATTGACTAGGCTAATTTTATTATTCTGTATCACTTTATTTTATGACATATGATCTTCACTAGTTGTTCCTCATAAGAATGATCTTCCTCTGTTGGTCGGAGTGGACACTCAAGAGGGGGGTGAATTGAGTTCCAATTTAAATTTCTGTTTAAAATCCTTTACTAAAATCCCCCAATTTGAAATACTAATTGAACTATAGTGAATTTGAACTAAAGAAAAATTTCAGTTAGGTTCTCAAGGGATTGATTAATTCCCTGTTAATCTAATCAGAAGATCAGATTATCTTTTGAAACTAACCTAATTATTTACAAATAATGCAAACACTTTATAATTCAATTATCAGAGTAACTTTGAAAAACAGTTTCAATTTTAAAGCACTTAGCAGTGGAATAAAAAGGTTTTAGAAAAAACTAAACAAATCACAGCAGATATAACCAAGAGGTTCAGTCTCAAGCTGAGACTTAGTCCTCTCAACAATTTATATAAATTTGATCCACACCATGGATCGGGGTTCACAACAGTTTATAACTGTCCAGGTCAAAGACATATACCACAGTTCCTTGTGGGAAACAAAAAACAACAGCAAATACAGCTTTCCAGGTCACACACGACCTCTACCACTATCCACAGTGGGTAATAAAAGATGTAAGGAGTTTTAATGAGGATTTACAGTTATTAGAGTTAAGGTTCAGGTGACATTGTATGTGTAAATTAAAACTAATGAACCACACTACTCGTAATGTAAATAATAAATCATTGTGGAAGATATAGAGTTTAGAATGGCTATAGTGATTGCAGTGTAGCTATGGACTCCTTCGAATTTGATCAGAAATGGTTTTGAGTCCTCTTCTGGTTTCTGTCTGGAAAATAGAGTGTCTTCTTCTTGACATCCAGGTTCATAGACAGTGAAAACGTAGTCGATGATGTTATTCAAAATCCTCATGAATGTAATGAACTCTTCTTGAGTAAGCTTGAGTGTGTATGAGCTTCTGTGTCTTCTTGGTTGTGCATGTACATCTGTATGACCTCTTCTTGTGCATGTCACTTGTATCACTTCTATATTTTCCTTGTATCTCGTATATCATATCTTGTACAGTAATAGGGACTTTTATAGCATGATCTTTGGTAAACGAAATGATTTCTTTTTGCAGGTACGAGGTACGGTTCCCTGACATCCAACAACCTTCATTAAATAAATGACAGAGCATTAAAATATACCTAATATGACTGTTGGTTAGATTAAACAAAGATAATGAAATTAAGGCAGCGTTGGATTCTCTGGAATGGTAGCTTTGGATATCGGTAGCCTTGTGTATCGGTAACCTCGTGTATTGGTAAACTCTTGTATCGGTAACTTCTTGTGTAATAGTAGCTTCTTGTGTAATGGTAGCTTCTTGTGTAACAATATCCTTTCTATCGGTATACTTCCTTAAATAAATTTTCTATAATGGTAGCCTTGAATAACGGTGAATTGTCTATATTGGTGACCTTAACGTAATGGTAGACCTGTTGTACTGGTAGACTTGATGCATCGGTGACCTTCACATAATGGTAGACTTGTTATACCGGTGGACTTGATGTATCAGTGACCTTCAAGTAATGGTAGACTTTACAAATTGGTAGCTTTGTTCTGTAACGGTGACCACATGTTTGTTTAAGCATTCTATTGGCAGAATGGGTTATGTTAGAATATATATATCCATCCAGTAACCGAATTCTCTGACGATAACATAATATATGAATATGTGCATGGTGTACAGAAATACTGAAATAAGTAATTAATCATTAATCAATATAGAGATTATCAAACTATAATTGTGCATAATTCGGATTATCAAAATATAAGTTCAATTAATTCTCCAGAGGGTTCAAAAATATCCCCCTTTTTGATAATCACAACTTATGCCAAATTATTAAGAAAATTAAAATGGTGGAAGAGGAAAAATTTCCTAAAAAAACATTAAAACAAAGTTCTCATTTTTCTCCCCCTTGCAATTACACTGACAGTTATCATCTGTTTCATTTTATCCCCCTTTGTGATAAACAAAAAGAATGGTAGAATTAGAGAAATGTAGAGACAAAAAGAGAATAGATTACACAGAAACATAGTAATGTGGAGAATGTAAGAGTAAATTTCCATTAAATCACAAAAGGTACAAACTGATAAAGTTAGTATGAAAAAAATACAAGTGAATCCTATCAAAAACATCCATAATCACTCAATCTTCCTCTTGAACATGAGTCATTCCCTTAGGACTAGAAGAGGGTGCAGGTTCAGATTGAGTAGGTGGCTTGGGAATAGATGAAATAACAACTGAAGGGTCATCCACTAAAATTGTATCAGATCTGAAATTTGTTCTTCTCTGTGTGATCGTAGGAGTTAAGCATCGAATAGCCTGAACTGGAGTCAACTCAGATGTACTCCTAGAGGTAGAGGCAGGAAGGGTAGGAGGTAAAATCACTGGTCTTGAATCCACATGAAAGAATGGTAGCAACAGTTTCCTGAAATCCATAATAATACTACCTCTTCTCTCCATTGGTGACACAAAATCATCTTGATTTTCAATGAATTTATCCAAGGAAGGAGTAATCTCTCTGAGCTTACTAACTTGTTCTCTAAAAGCTAGAGTCACTATAGGAAACATCATATACTCTATCAAGAGCTTGAAATGTTTGGTCATTTGATGATTGGTATAGAACTTCTCAAAGTAAGCATCCACTTTATTCATAATTGCCTCTGGAGAAGCAGTAGCTGTCCGTAGGTGATCACGAACAAAACTACTAACTTCCCTAGTGGTAGCAAGGATCTGAGTATCTGAGGTCCCACGGGTACTGGCCTTAGCCAACTCTTCCTGGATAATAGTTCTAATCTGGTCAAGGTTCACAGTGGAGCTGGATGAGGGAAGGGGTTTTACCGATAAAGCTACTGTCTCCTTGAAAGATTGTGTCAGATTACTAACCACCTTCTCAACAAGTTCATCTTGACTATTCAAATGTTCCTTGACTGATTTCTTAAAATCCTCAAATACTTAAAAAAAATTGCTTGACTACTTCTTTGATATATTTGATATCAGTATTCATTTGGGTGTGAGTGTTTTTCATGGGAGTCAATGAAGCAATCGATTGTCTTAGAGCAACCACAGCTCCTATCAAACTCTCAATTTGAGGGTGGAATACTTTAACTTAATCCATCATTTCCTTCACTAAACTAGACACAGAACATCCCAGAGATAGCTCCAGGGATTGATCCAGACTCCTCATCTCAACAACCAGGCTTTTCTTTAAATCTTCCACTGATTCTCTTAGTGCTTATTTCAGTTCAGCCTTTAAAGACTCAAGGACCTCCTTGGTTGCAAAACTTTCAGCCACAACAGGTAGGATAACTAACTCCCTTTGAGGCTGGTCTTCCTCATCCGAATCTCCATAATTTAGTCCAAATACCATATATCCTGGATCTGATGTCCAACCTTCATTTTCATACAGTACAGAAACTGATCCACGATGCTCCCCCTCACATAGATCATTCTCATAAGGAATCTCCTCCAACTGTTATGCCCGAGGTAATTCTACAACTTCCTCTACAACTTCAGTAGAATCAATAACCATTTTCTCTAAGGGTTCAAAGACACTCTCATCAATGGATGTAGATGCTACATCTACTTCCTGATTAGGAACTATCCTGACTGTACTATCTATTATAGGGCTCAAACTGAGCTCTTCTTCTTCATTTTCCTCATCATTTGCTTCAACAGCAACCTCCTTTTCTCCATGAGAAAAATGATCAGATTCGGTTTCCTCATCCTCTACAGAGGTGTCCCTGACAACATTCTGATATGCTTCTAATTCTTCTTCTTCAGTGGACTCAGTATCATTGTCCTTCATAATAGTTTCTCTCCTTAGTCGTTCTTTTGGAGGGCTAGCTTCTCCATGGGAAATATTTTGGTGCACAGAACTAGTAGGTAAATCTGGGTCTCCTCCTTCCTCAACTGACGTCTCTTCCTCCTCAGCTTCAGCTTCATTATCACTGTAGACCGGTTCTGGATCATCTAGTCCAAGACCAGGATCCCTATCATCCTTTGTCCTAGAAGGATGATCCATAGGAGTGTACTTGTCATAGACTTGACCTTCATTATTAACCCATGATTTTTTCCAAGGGTTCTAGCTAACTTTTATAAACTTACAAACAATCCTGGTGAGGAAAAAGTTATCCTTAACCATAACAGTTTCATCCCGAGTTCCAGCTACCTCCTTTTCCTTCAACATAATAGAAATCAATTTAGAAAAGAAAATTGTACTGTACTTAGACTTCGGTCTAGTCATATCCGCAATCTAAATCATTAGAAATCTTCACAAATTCACCATAACTCCATGATTTAATAGACACATCAAATAAATATCCTGAAATCTAAGTGTAGCAAAATCTCCTCTCCTTCGACTAATCACATGCTGAATGAACTTGAAAAGTAGTTTATCCTCCCTTTCCATTTCTACAACAATGATCTTTCTAGGGGGTCCATTTTCTATCAATTCCAAAAAGGCATCCTCATATTTGAAAAAGTCACTAGCAGTAGGTATGGATTTTGAATAAAATCCATAATCACCACTATTAGGAACTCTAAGGTTCTCAGCCCATTCAACTGATGAAAACGAAAACGTTTGACCATTTACAAATGAAATCATCCTATTCTCCTCTTCTGAAATCTCAAAACAGACAAACTCATAGAACTCCTTTACTACTAGATAATATGGTCTAATATTGTTCATAAAGCATTCGAGCCATCCATGTTCTTGTATGGTCTTTAGAATCATCGACTTGATTTCCAACAGCCATTCTGCACAGAACTCCTTTTCCATGATAATTTCACACTTCGATAAATGTGGATTCATAGGATTCCTTTATACAACACCTTTACTTATTACACTATCACTAGAATTGGTTAATTTCTCCTTCTTAGCTTGCGGCACATCACTCCCTTCATCCACTGATGGTCTCTTCACACGGGCCATTTCAGATTTTGAGGCTTAGGGTTTTGTGAGCTCGAGAGGTTTTAGGTTGGAGGGTTTCGAACAGATGGGTTCATGGTGATTGAGTTATGTCTAGAGTTAGGTTTAATATCATTTAGGATTCACATATAAAATAAATCTTATATTAAAAAAAAGTTTCGAAGTCTCATCCTTAATAGGAAAATTTTAAACAGCATGAGAGATGTACTGGTGAGGTGTTCTTAAAGGGTGAGTTCTATCCTAACAGTGAGGTTTGTCCTAATGGTGATGTTTGTCCTAACAGTGAGGTTTCTCCAAACGGTGAGGTTTCTCCTAACGGAGAGGTTTCTCCTAATGGTGAGGTTTGTCCTAACGGTGAGGTTTTTCCTAATGGTGAGGTTTCTCCTAATGGTGAGGTTTTTCCTAACGGCGTGGTTTTTCCTAACGGTGAGATTTCTCCTAACGGTGAGGTTTGTCCTAACGGTGAGGTTTATCCTAACAGTTTAAGAGTATGTTATCATTCCTAATTCGTGTCTAATGAAACTAAATCTTTATGAACATAAAGGCTTAGTGAAAATATTAGCTAATTGGACTTCAGTGCCTATAAATTCAACAGTTATATCACCTCTTTGACAATGATCTCCTAGAAAGTGGTGTCTAACATCAATGTGTTTGGTTCTTGAGTGAGACACATGGTTCTTTGATATGTTGATCACACTAGTGTTATCACAGTTAATTGAAACATGTTTAAAATCAAATCCATAGTCCAATAAAGTGTGTTTCATCCAGAGAATCTGGGCAAAACAACTACCAGCAGCTATATACTCTGCTTTAGCCATAGATAATGCAACTGAGTTCTGTTTCTTACTACACCATGATACTAGGGACTTTCCAAGTAAATGACATGTTCCAGATCTTCTCTTTCTATCTAACTTGCATTAAGAAATGTCATCATCTGAATAACTTATTAAATCAAATGATTGTCATTTTGCGTAAAACAGTCCCAAATTAGCAGTACATTTAAGATATTTAAAAATCCTTTTAACAGTAATAAAGTGTGACTCTTTAGGGTTTTCTTGAAATCTAGCACACATACATACACTAAACATAATATCAGGTCGACTAGCAGTAAGATAAAGTAAACTCCCAATCATACCTCTATAATTAGTTTGATCTACTGGTTTCCTAGTTTAATCAATATCTAATTTATAGGTGGTACTCATAGGTGTATAACTTCCGTTAATATTATCCAAACCAAAAAATTTTAATAAATCCTTAGTATATTTACATTGATTTAAAATAATACCATCTTTAGTTTGAATGATTTAAAATCCAAGAAAGTACCTAAGCTCTCCCATTAAGCTCATTTCAAACTCATTTTGCATAACCTTCGAAAAATCTGTATATAAAGAATTTTTAGAAGATCTAAAAATAATATCATCAACATAGATTTGTACTATTAAAACATCTTTTGAGATTATTTCTATAAAAAGAGTGGGATCAGCAATTCCTTTTGTAAATCCTTTTAAAATAAGAAAATTTGTATGTTTTTCATACCATGCTCTTGGAGCATGTTTTAAACCATTTAATGCTTTAGAATGTTTAAAAACATTATTTTGAAAGTTATGATTTGAGAAACCAGGTGGTTGTTCTACAAAAACATCTTCAACAATAAAACCATTTAGAAAATCACTTTTCACATAAATTTGAAATAACTTGAAATTCAGATGTGATGCAAAGACAAGTAAGATCCTAATTGCCTCTAATCTAGATATAGGTGCAAAGTTTTCCTCATATTCAGTTCCTTCTTCTTGATTGTAACCTTGTGAAACTAGTCTAGATTTGTTTCTAATGATGTTTCCAGATTCATAAACTTTGTTTCTAAACAACCACTTTGTACCTTTGGTTAATGTGTCCTTAGTTCTTTCTACTAATCCTAGACTTTATTTCTTTCAAATTGAATTAGTTCTTCTTGCATAGCCATTACCCAAAATTCATCATTGATAGCATCATTAATATTTTTAGGTTCTAACTGTGAAATAAAGGCTTGATGTTCAACCTGATTTCTTAGAGAAGCTCTAGTATGTGTTCCTCTATCTAGATTACCTACAAAATCATCTAAAGGATGGTTCTTTAGGATCCTAGTTGGTCTCGAAAATGTAGTACTAGAGATTTCAGGTTCATCAACAATTTGGGAATCAACAGAAGCAGGTTCTGGAAAATTTCCATAACTGGATGTTTTAACTATAGGTCCACTATCTTTATCATTAAGGTTCAAAACAGAGAGATCATATTCAAGATTTTCAAGAGAGTTCTTAGGTTCATGTGGGTCAGTTTCATCAAAGTTTATCTGAACAGATTCCTCCACACATTTGGTTCTCTTATTGAAAACCATATAGGCTTTACTGGAAATAGAGTAACCTACGAAAATTCCTTCATCACTCTTGGTTGAAAACTTGTCAAGATTATCATTGGTATTAAGAATAAAGACTTTTCAACCAAAAACTCTGAAGTAGTTAACCTTAGGATTCCTATGGTTCCACAACTCATAAGGGGTCCTCTTAAGAACAGGTCTGATCAAGACTCTTTTGATAATATAACAAGATGTATTGATAGCTTCATCCCAAAAATAAATAGGTAGGTCATACTCATTGAGCATGATTCTGGAAATTTCCTAAAGGGGTTTATTCCTCCTTTCTACTGAACCATTTTGCTGAGTTGTCTGAGGGGCAGAAGAAATTGTGACTATAGCCATTGTGTGAGTAGTAGGATTCAAACTCATGATTCTCAAACTCACGACCATGATCACTTCTCAAGGTTTTAATCTTAAGTCCACTAAGGTTCACTACAGGCTTGGAATATTTAACAAAGTAAGAACAAGCTTCACTTTTGCGAGCTAGAAAATATACCCAAGTATACCGAGAATAGTCATCTACTAGAACAAAGACATAGTGCTTCCCATTTAAACAAGAAGTTCTCGATGGTCCAAACAAATCCATGTGAACCAAATCGAGAGGTTCAGAAGTTGACACTTCTTTCTTTTATTTGAAAGAAACATTATGTTACTTTCCCTTTTGATAGGGATTACAAACATTATCTGATGGGAATTCATGTTTTGGTAGGTCTCTAAATAAGTTCTTCCTAGTATGTTTTCTAAGTGAATGTACATTGCAGTGTCCTAATCATCTGTTCCAAATCCAAGACTCTTTATGAAAATCATTTAAACAAGTAATATTTTTCATAGCTAAAGAATTTAAATCATCATAATAGACATTATCATTTTGTAAGGCAGAAAATACTAAGGCATTTTTAGATTTAAAAACATTGGAAGAATCATTTTCAAATTTAACATTAAAACCATCATCACATAAATGAGAAATACTTGTTAAATTATACTTAAGTCCATCAACCAATATAACATTAGAAATTAATATTGATTCAGTGTTATCAATCTGGACTAAGCTGATTATTTTCCATTTAGAATTATCACCAAAGGTGAAAATACCTCCATCAACTCTGACTAAGCTTTTAAAGGATGAGAAGTCTCCTGACATGTGTCTTCAAAATCCACTATCCAAGTACCAAGTCTTTCAATAGGATCTCTTTAAGAAGGTTCCCTATAGAATAGATTTAGATAAGAAATTATTTTGGTACCTAGATTTTCATGGGTCCAGACAGGTTATCCAATAACACTTTAGGTACCCAAATTTGTCTTATGGGTCTCATAAAATTTGTAGAATGAACAGATTTTGAAAGATAAACCTTGTTAGATCTGTAACTATGAATTTAACTAGTTGATTCATATGAACTTCCAGAACTAAAACTATCTATATTCTGTCCAGATTTAGAAATAAATCTAGTTTTGGTAATTTTTCTTTGTCCAGGTTGGTATCTTATACTTGTTGTATATCTAGGTGCAATCTGCTTACCTAGCATTTGAGTAAGAGTATATTTTCCATTTGTGAAATTTTCTAAATCCTCTTTAAGTTGCTCATTTCAAAATTTTAGTCCAGTGTTTTCTTTAAGAAACTTAGCATTCTTTTCCATTTCTATGTCAAGATCATATTTATGTTTAATAGTTTGTGCATACTGTTTCTTTAAACCTTTGTAATTTTCTTTAAGCTCATTACATGTTTCTTCCAACATATCACAGTATTCATACATTTCAAATTTTGACGTATTTTTAGAATCAGAATCATCTTCATAATAATATTTATTTAAAGAAGGAGTCTCAGATGTTACCTCAGATGTGTTTTTCAGAAAACACATGTTTTCGTTATTTCTGTTTTCAGTCTCAGAAGATTTAGATTCACTGGAGCTACCCTCAGAAGCACTCCAAGTATCCTTCATGGCTTTCTTATACGTATTGTCCCTATACTCATGCTTCTTCTTGTATTTCATCTTTGGACAGTCTACTTTTATATGTCCTTTTCTTTTGCATTCATAGCAGAAAACTTCATCAGATTTGTCAGATTTCATCCAGTCCTTTTTTTAGTGTCCCTTGTTGTCATACTTACCATTGTAATTTGATTTTCTGAAAAACTTCTTCTTCATATAAAACTTCTTAAATCTTCTAGCTATGTGAGCCATTTATGCATCACTGTCAGATGCACTTTCACTTTCTTCACATCTTGTTCTATCACTTACAGCTTGACGTTTCTCCTTATCCTTATTCTTTGAAGTAGATGTCTTGAAGGTAACTAACTTCCTTTTTGGTTTATCTTCTTCTTCTTTTATTACCTTAAGTTCTTCATTATACATCATCAACTTACCAATAATTTCCTTGACTAGTAGTTTACCAATATCATAAGATTCTATGATTGAAACAGAAGTGCCCCTCCATCTTTCAGGTAGGCATCTCAAAATTCTCATGATCTGGTCCTTTGATGAAATGTCCTTTCCCAGTGAGATCATTGTATTGTAAATTTAGATAAACCTGAGATACATATCAGAAATGGGTTTATCAAGATTCATCTTAAAATTATCATATTTAATAGTATAGGTGTTCAATCTCATTTCCATAACATTAGTTGTTTCTTTATGAGAAACACTTAAAGTATCCCAAATTTCATATGCAGTCTTACAAGAAGATATTCTATTAAATTCCTCATCTCCTAAAGCACAATACAGAGCATTCATAACCGTGCAATTATTATTGTGAGTTTTTGTAGTAGCTTCATTCCAAGTAGATCTAACAGTAGATGGAATTTTAAATTCTGATTCTATGGCAGTCCAAATATCAAAACCCATGCACTCTAAATAAATTTTCATCTTAATCTTCCACTGATTATAGTTGTTTCCATTGAAAAATGGTGGTATATTAGTAGCAACACCTTCAAGTCTATTATCCATGATAACTAGGTTGAAACAAAAAATTTAAAGAGATAAAAATATAGAAAAAACAGAAATTTTAAGAACATTAAAACACAACTAAAATCACAGTTGAAAAAGAGAGTAATTCAGAAAATATTTTAAACCTCTGATACTAAATGTTGGTCGGAGTGGACACTCATGAGGGGTGGTGAGTTGAGTTCCAATTAAAATATCTGTTTAAAATCCTTTACTAAAATCCTCCAATTTAAAATACTAATTGAACTGTAAGGAATTTGAACTAAATCAAACTTTCAGTTAGGTTCTCAACGGATTGATTAATTCCAAGTTAATCTATTCAGAAGATCATATTATATTTTTAAACTAACATAATGATTTACAAATAAGGAAAACACTTGCTAATTCAATTATCTGAGTAACTTTGAAAAACAGTTTAAATTTAAAAGCACTTAGAAGCGGAATAAAAAGGTTTTAGATAAAACTAAACAAATCACAGTAGATATAACCAAGAGGTTCAGTCTCAAGCTGAGACATAGTCCTCTCAACAACTTATATAGATTTGATCCATACCCTGGATCAGGGTTCACAATAGTTTACAACTGTCCAGGTCAAAGACCTCTACCACAGTTCTTCGTGGGAAATAAAAAACAACAGCAAATACAGCTGTTCAGGTCACAGACAACCTCTACCACTATCCACAGTGGGAAATAGAAGATGTAAGGAGTTTGAATGAGGATTTACAGATCCTCCAGTTAAGGTTCAAGAGATAGTGTATGTGTAAATTAGAACTGATGACACACTTCTTGTAATTTAAATAATAAATCACTGAGCAAGATATAGAGTTTAGAATGGCTCTAGTGATTGCAGTGTAGATCTGGACTCCTTCAAATTTTATCAGAAATGGTTATGAGTCCTCTTCTAGTTTCTTTCTAGAAAACAGAGTGTTGTCTACTTGACATCCAGTTTCATAGACATTGAAAATGTAGTCGATGATGTTCTTTGAAATCCTCGTGAAAGTAAAGAACTCTTATTGAGTAAGATTGAGTGTGTATGAGCTTCTATGTATTCTTGTTTGTGCATGTATATCTGTATGAGCTCTTCTTGTGCATGAAACTTTTATCACTTCTGTATTTTCCTTGTATCTCGTATATCATATCTTGTATAGCAATAGGGACTTTTATAGCATCAGCTCCAGCAAAAGAAATGATTTCTTTTTGCAGGTACGAGGTACGGTTCCCTGACATCTAACAACCTTCATTAAATAAATGATAGAGCATTAAAATATAACTAATATGATTGTTGGTTAGATTAAACAATGATAAAGAAACTAAAGCAGCGTCAGATTATCTGGAATGGTAGATTTGGATATTAGTAGCCTTGTGTATCGGAAACCTCTTGTAATGGTAAACTCTTGTATCGGTAACTTCTTGTGTAACGGTAGCTTCTTGTGTAACAGTAGCTTCTTGTGTAATGGTAGCCTTTCTATTGGTAGAATTCCTTCGATAACTTGTCTATAACGGTAGGCTTGAATAATGGTGACTTGTCTGTATCAGTGACCTTTACGTAACGGTAGACTTGTTGTACCAATGGACTTGATGTATCAGTGACCTTCACGTAATAGTATACTTTTTTTAATAGTGTAATTGATGTATCGGTTACCTTTCACGTAACGGTAGTCTTTAAAAATCGGTAGCTTTGTACTAAATGGTGACCACATGTCTGTTTAAGCATTCTATTGGTAGAATGGGTTATGTTAGAATATATATCCATCCAGTAAACAAATTTTCTGAAGATAATATAATATATGAATATGTGCATGGTGTATAGAAATACTGAAATAAGTAATTAATCATTAATCAATATAGTGGTTATCAAACTATAATTGAGCATAATTGGGATTATCAAAATATAAGTTCAACTAATTCTCCCGAGGGTTCAACATCCTCTAATGGTACCACATCATTATTCATCACATGTGAGAGGTTTAGTATGTACTTACTTAAGATTTTTTATGTAGAACACATCTTGAACATGAGATAGGTTTGCTGGGAGTGATATTAGATATACCACATCAATTTTGTGATCAAGGATCTGAGAGGTTGTGAAGTATATTTGAATAAGCATTCTCTTTATCAAAAATCTCATGGATTTCATCTATTTAGATATATGGAATAATACCTTATCTCTATCCCCAAAATCTAGGTTTCATCAACTATTTTCATCATAACTCTTATGTAGACTCTGATCACCGCTGATGTGTTGCTGAATGGTCTTGACCTTTTCCAATAATTCCTCAACGATTTCTGGACCCAATAGTTTTCATTCAGCAACATCATCATATCATATAATTATTTTTCCCTCTTCACATAAATGGCATTATATATCTATCCATTTGGATTCTAGAGTGTAAAATATTATTTTATGAGCACTCATCTAGACGAATATTTTTATCTCATCCTCCATTAACATATTTTGAGAATTCTCTCAAAATTTACTAGAGTGTCAGGATTGTCTCATTGGATTGGCCATCAGTTTGAGGGTGATAAGTGGTGCTGATGATTAAATTATTATTTTTAGAATTTTGGAGAGTCATTATGTTTTTGTAGTTAAATATTGGTTCTTAAAAAGAACCAATCGATATTGGTGTTTCATGCAGCCTCCCCACTTCTTCAATGTATATCCTTTTTATTTGACTGACTAAGAATTATTCTAGAATTGAAATGAAGTGAAAAATATTTGAAACAATATTCCCTGCAACCCATATAGTATTATTTCCTCTGGATGTATTTGAAATACTAGTGAAAGATTCCATGGTAATGTTTTCCCATTTCCATATATGTAGGGGTAATGTTCGAAGAATTCCCATTTATGTCATTATTTCATCCTTCGCAAGCTAATATACAAGACACATTGAAGGATATTCCCTGATATTCTTCATCATATTATTCCACAAATAGTTAGCTTAGAGATCTCAATACATATTTTTTCCATGGATTGATTGATAATTTAATTATTTTATATCATCCAATAACTCATTCATGATTACAGGATTTGATGGTACACATTTCCGAAACCCAAATCTTATAACTCATTCTTCAAAAATATGGAAATATAATTATTTCACATTTGATGTAGATTCTTCCTTATTCTTAATTTCCACAATAACTATTTGATAATCCATTATTTTCTCCAAAAGGGATGGTTGAGAAATAATTTTTAAAGGATTCATGATCTTCATTCCTTTATAATTCCTAGGTCAATCATTTCAATGTCTATAAAAATAATATCCCTATAAATTCTCATTAATTAATTGATTTCCTAATACATTATACATAGATAGTCATCCACTTTATTAGATCTCTAGTAGTGGTAGTTGATTAAAAATTCATTATCTATAATTAGCTCTTATATTCTTAATTCGTTAATATGAATCAATTTCTATGAGAATAAATATTAATCCCTCTTAGGATTCATATATATTTCACACTTATCTCCAAAGAGAAAATGCTACTATATTTTCAACATGATGATTAATACTTTTAACTCTTGATCTTGTATTGGGTAGTTATTTTCATAAACACTCAATTGCATTGAATAATAGGGTATCACTTTTTCATTCTATAATAATAAAAAGATCAAAAACTTCTTTGAAGCATCACTATGGTTTTTAAAAAAATAGACAAATGGAACACATCATTGGGAAATGAAAATCATTTGAAAAGAAATTAGTAGTATATCATTTTTTATTGTCATGTATTAGATGCAGTGACAAACATTAGGTTCACCATTATTGTTTCAACAGAATGATGTGGGTGGTATTTTTCTTCTGTTATTATTATGGAGGCTCAATTTTTAGCAGAATCCTCAGCATCAGGCTCACCATCTATTAAATTATCTAAGAAAATACCAAAATTACCAACATTTATATCTTGATATAGACCAGTATTACAAATTCAGGCAGTCAGTTGGGGTTTCAGACCCAATGATTCTTCGGAATACACATTGGCTGAGAGGAAGGAAATTCGGGATCATCACAACCTTTAGGAATAATTTTTTCCCACTCCTAAACTCTCTTATTGATTTATGATATGTTCATAAATCTCATCCAAATCCTAATACAGGACAAATTACCTAAAGAGGATTATCATAGTTTATATCATTTTATGTTAAGAAGAATGAGATCTCATTAAATAATCCATCTTTATGTATATATGGTTATTTATCCATTTCTTTGTAATGAGTATATTATTTCATGTTGAAGTTTCTTAATCAGTCACTCTGAATTTTTATTTATCTAGTTAGTCGATAAATATCTCGAGTATGGGATTGATCCATTCTGATGCATCCTAAATATCATGTTTTATAACAAGAATCAAAAACCATATATTTCACTAAAACCATGAATTTTAACATTTAATGGAAAATAAAAGTATGTGGTCACTTGGTCCCCAAGTATTCAAGCCTGAGTCTTGGGGTAATATCCTATGTATCTTGATTAATGTAGGAACCAAAGTTATTGTAGTTCATTCACAGCCATGGGATTGTCCACATGGTAGATTCTCTTATATAGAGGTAGTTATATCATGTCACTCAGTGGGGATTACATGCTGAGACATCCCTAGATGGTGTAGATTCATTATTTGAATTATGTGACCATTGAAATTCCCTATGCCCATACAATCTATGCATTATGTGAGAAATAAGAGAGAGTAAGTAATCATCATCATTGCACATGGATGCAGGACTTATATACTAAAAGTTCCATTAGGATGTTTATTATGGATACATAGTAATATTTTCACAAAAGTGTATTTCCGCCTATGTTCATGATTATTCCTTATGATGGCATCATATGTATCCTAGTTATGGAGAGAATTAGAGTCCGTGTTGTTCAATTGGTCAAGGCTTACACACTGACATTTCCCATATATGTAGGATATGTAATATTATGTCTACGATTGATGATTAAAAACTGAGTTTTTCCTTATCTTTATTAAATTATATGAATTGATTGATATGATTATTCATAATCCCTAAGACAACGTTAGTAATTCTTAGTGTGGGAAACATGGGAGATAAAATAATTTTTCCCACTGCATGTGGGTATGGGGCATATATTTTTTACTTCCCACCTAATGTTTTAACATGGATATCATACCATAGGGATGAGTCATATGTATCCTTGTTATAGAATAAATTAGAGTAATTATAGTTCAATTATTTAGGTGTTACACACAAATGTTTCCCATTATAGAGGATGGATATGTTTATTATGTATTGGGATGCATGATTGAGATTGTATGTGTCTCTTCCTTACATGCATTCATAATATGATCGAAATGACCTGATTATTTTCTTTCCATGTTGAAGTATTTCTACTTGACATGTATAAATTCATTTTTTTGATCATGTTTACATTCCCAAGGGGTGTCACATAACCTGGATAACATGTTAGAAGGATGTCACATGACCACTTCTAAATTGTTTGTAGGAAATTCCAAGAGTCAATTGGCTTGTCATGGAATCCATCTCGTGATCCTAGCTAAAATTCATAGAGGGTGTTTCATGATCCACTTTACCTACCCTAGTTATGGTAGTAAATCTAGATAAAACTATTCTAAATCAAGATGAGGGTTAGTGTGACATATTTTAGAGGTTGGTGTATATCCTTATGGACATGTATGGGGTTCATCAGGAAATCCATATTACATGTTTAGGAAACATCAAAAGAGATTTATGACATACAAAAGGTTGTCAAAATGATTGTACATCTATTCATAAGGATTTCTCAATATATAATTTACATGACCTGGTAAAATCATGAGACTTAAATAACATTAACATATGTAACCATATAATCTATGTGAAATGTCTAGTGGAAATTTTGAGGCATGTATGTCGATTCCCGATGGATTCATCAGACATGGGTGGAATTCATGAGGGGAAACATGTCACTTGATCAGACATATCAGGGGATCATTTAATGATCCAAATTTTATACCCCAAGTAGCATCACATGGCCTAGGTGATAGTTCATGGTGATATCGCATGACCCGGTTGGGTCATGTGATGCACATGGGTATCTGCATATATATTATTCATATAGTTATCTAATCCAATTGTCTTGGATCCAGCCTTCTATTTCATATTTCTTATATTTTTTCAATGTTATCTTGTTTTATCTAATCTGTGTTTTAGTAAATATGTCAGTTATTTTTTGTGTAACCTACAATAATTCCATCAGGTCATCTATGAGTGATCATGAAAATTGAATATATAGGTTTCATGATCACTCCATTTGTTCACCACATTTTACCCGATGGAGAACTTTTGTGCTCATGAGATCATCCACTCTAAAAAATATTCTATAATTCTAGAGTGCACTAGTGTGAGGTAAAAAGGATAATTTAATTTATTTATCATGCTGGGATGGGGTATTTATAGTCTTCAACAACTTTGATATTGACCAATTTTTACAATAAGTATCACAAAATTTAAGGCTTTATTTAGTTGAGGGAATTTATTTCATTCATTTTCAGGATGTTTTTCTAAGGTTCGTTCTAGGGGTGTTTCTTGTTTTTATCATACATATGATCATAAAGTAAATGCCACATTTAACGGATTATTTGCAACTAATGTGGTATTGTCGAATCATTTTTACATGTCACGGGACATTTTAGTTATTGAAAAAACATGTATAAGTACCTTTGAAAGATCATGATTCCTATTGAAAGTCCTTCATGTTAATTTTGACATTGTTTCTAGGATATTCCTTGAGTCAATTATATCTTTCCATGAGGCCTTTTGAAGGATCAAACCGTCTGGTCAAGGGGGGCTTGTGTGATAGTGATGGTGGTTCGTATAAGTTTTAAGACTCCAAGAGGCTCTTAACATCTCTTTTTATTTATTTCTTTTCTTTTTCTAATGCTTGGTTATTTTTTGATAATGCATGAGTGTTTTAAAAAACAATCATATTTTTTATAGTTGATGCACCGTGTGACCAGTAAAAGATCTTCTTGTGATGCCCAATCATTTATTGGATAAACCCTTCTACATATTTTTGGAGCCAGGGGGGGTATGAAACTGCATGGATGTGTTTGAAGCCTTTCAACTTATGGGAGTGACATTCTAGTGGGATATTTTGAAACTAGGAAGTGATGTAATTGGGGCATATGTGGTGTCTCACGGGCTATATAGATGCATTATGTGAGCTTCACAATAGAAAGAGGATCCTTCCTTTCAACTTCTTATTTTTGTTACTTATTTTAAAAATCTTGGGGATCCCTTGAGGTATTGTGATTATTTTCAAATAAATTCACTATACCTATCTATGATACATCATGTGATATCTCTGACTATAAGATTCTCCCACCTATGTGATGTTTCTGTATTATTTTCGAAGGATTTTTTGATGAATTTTCAGCAACCTACTGCTTGACAATTCATGTAAAACTTGTGGTTCTCATCTGCTGGATATGGTGTGGTCACTAAAAATCTATGGAACATTAATATGAGTTTAAGGATTTTTTTAAGGGGATGTGTGGGATCTACCATACGATGTTTCTTTTGTGCAACCATCATCATGACCATATGCCTATCATATAATCGCATGTCTCATTCAGGATCATGTGATCTGTATGACCCTGGACACTTTACTCTTCCTTTACATTCTAGTGAAATTAATTCCCATATTCATGTATTTATTCCTTTTTTAATTTTCATATTCTCATTTTGATGGAATCAATAAGTCCCCCCCCATGAGAGTGAATTATACGCGTAAAATGGATTAGTTCTTACGAAACTAAATGCCTTCCTGAGTCATTGGAATTGCCGATAATGTGCGACCTGTGTGACATTTTGTCTTCAAAGAAACCTTTTGTATTATATGGAATAATCAATAAATTGGTTACTAGAGAGAGGTTCATTCACATGTTAATCTATTCTCGGAGCTCTTGAACCCTACTCTCATCATATAACAACATCACAGGGTCATCTTGCAAGAACCCATCGGTACACCAAATCATGATTTCATTTTTTGAGAACTACTTCTCAAGGATTCCTTTAACCAAGATACACAAAAGTAAATCAATTGAATTATATTTATAAATTGTTTTAAAGTTATCCTTTGAGATAAAATATCATCTTGAGTGTTTTAGGGATCTACTGGCCTGATCTCATGATCATTTGACTATTATGCAGCTCATGTGACAATTTCACAGTCACATGGTCTTGAGTCTTATAAGGGTTCAAGAAGTTATAAAATACCATGAGGTTTAATATGATCCATGGGATCATTAGTATTTAGGTGATTCATGATCCATTTATGTGATTCACAAGTACTTTTGATGATTCATGTGATTTCCATGATGTGGACGGTTTTATTTCATTAATTCGATCATATTTTTTTGAAGTTCAAGATTAATTTTATTTAGATGGATTTAGTCTCTCATAATACATCTCAAAATAGCTCTAGGAATGATTCAATGGTAGTGATGGTCTTATATAATGTTATTGTATAAAGTGTGGATGCTACTAGCCTCTGTGACCATGTGTCATTTCTTCTATGTCGAATAGCAGAGATGGGATATAATATTAGGGATATCCACTATTATATTTGATTCTATTTTATTGGTTTTTTCATAGAAATAGAACTCCCATTTCTCCACAATATTCATCATTCTTTTCCTCCCCATTGATTTAGAAATCAAATAATACCTTTTAGGATAACATCACTTAGGAGCGAAATTTTGTCCTTGAGGGAGACCAATAAGATGATAATATGATGAAATTCATTCCCATATAAATTAATGGGAATAATTTCAAACCTAATTTAGATGTTCATATGTGTCTCTAGATAATGTATAAGTATTCTTCTTACAAGATGTTTGGGCGGGTTCTCAACCTAGACTTTCGATCAGGGGGAAATATCCAAAAGGAATGGAGCTATCCCTTACAAGTGAAATATATTACCTCTAAATTCATTGAGGTGTTTGTGTAAATTCTAATTTTTAGGGATATTTGGATCTTGAAGGTGATTTATTCTTTCACAATGGTTCTGATTGAGAACCTATTTAATCATTAGAGTCTAGGCATAAATACTTTCCACCTCCTTTATGGTGAGGTGGGCATCATCCTCTAGAATATTGAACTTATATGTGGTGAACAGATATTGGGTGGGGTTTATGATTATTTTTAACCCCATAGTCCTACTAGGATGACAGAATGAGGACTCATCCTCTTACCTAAGAACTGATCATGCTAACCGATGTGGCCCTCTTGAAGGTGCCACTTCCTAGAGTAGACACCCTATTCAAGACATTGTTGGGATACATCATTAAGAAGGTCTTATTTGATCCCAATGATAAAAATATGAAGGACTATCTCACAAAGGAATACCATAGTTCAACGGTCTCTTATGATCATATATTGGAAGAAGGGAAATTGAATGTATGGGGATGGTAATTTGTCCGCTATTTTGATGGGGCTATCGAATTAGTCAACTTCTTCTCCATGTAGCTTAGTCGGTACTTATAATGAAGGAAAAATTTAGAGATAGAGTTTCAACTTTCATGATGGTGACCTCCATGGATGGGGGTATATTGGGATTTCTCTCCCTATGGTGGATAAATTTTATCACCTTCTACACCATTATTGAAATGGAAAATTCTATTATAAGATCATGGTCCCCTTTAAAGTATTATGGGTTTGGATAAGGGATCATATCAGAGGCTATAAAATATCTAAATATCCAGGGCATTCCCATTATTCAGATCAAACCAAATATGCAGTGTATGTGTATGGTAAAACATGTCACACTAAAGGTTTCAGATGTCAGGATTTATATGAGCCATTGTGACCATTTCTCCATCAGTTCCTATGGTACAATGCTAATGGGAGATATGGATTATGATGGTGGGGCATCCTTGAGGCATGATATTATAAGGGATCACTTCATGAGAGCATCCATTTAATATATATTGATGGGGACCTCCTTTGTGAATTGTATGTTCCCTATTGTATTATCCATTAGTTATTATGTTCCCAGTCAATCTGTTCTCATAGAAAATACATTCCAAAAAAGGATTATATGATTTCATCTCACCAATTGTGGCTGAAGTTTACCATGGTGTTGAATCATGCTATGTTAAACCTTCCTCCCCATGAGGCAGTAATTGGTTTATCCCGGAATTATGAAGAGTTATAGATTTTCTAAGATCACAAAGTGAAATTTTCCGAATTGGTAATTGGGTATTATCAATTACAGATGGTTTCCATGGAAAATATGAAACTTAAAAAGAAATTTTCATTGAGAGGACCAACATCCTCTTATGCACCATGTAAGTAAATAATGAAGTCTCCAACACTAGTAACTGTGCCAACCAGTATGGAAAAAATGAGTGTAGTACCAGAGGGTGAAGTTGTTTCTGAGTTATCATTTCATATCTCATATTGATAGAGGAGGTCTTAGAGGAAACAAATCTAAAAGGATGATCTTAGGTGTATAATTTTCAAATCAGAGTTACCGTTTTAATGTTTTTCCCATATTAGTGCCCCTCTAGGTATCACATTCAAACTCTTACGTTAGGATTTTAGTTCCTTCTTCAATGAAAATGACATTGCATTGGAAAAAATCATGTGTCAGATAATTTATTCCCCCACATTACAATAAATTTATTTTTGGGATACACTACAACTTTTTGTGGGTGAACAAGGTTATCATATAGTGGAAGAAGAGGTAAGGATGAACTCATTGATATTATTAAATGGTCATGGTTCTAATGTTAATTTATTGATAACCTTTGTGTTTTTTATTTACACAATTGGAGGTTTTTGAGGAACGTCCAATTTTTTCATATCCCTTATATTCTTCCCCTGGTATGATAGAGGTACCAATGTTTGGAAGTGATTGGGAGACCAATGATTACGTATCCCTAGGTATACTATCCAAGTTGAGGTTAGAAATTACCACTTATGGAGTAATGGATGAGTCATCCACACCCAATGAAGGTAATGTCTCAAAAGGAATGAGAAAAATGAAGAACTCCAAACAATTATGGTGATCTTCTCTAAAACCACCTAGTAATTATGAAATTTCAACATTTTATTTTCTTCGATTATTTCACTACCATGTCCTAAATTTATTAAAATGTGAATTTCCCCACCAATCCCACATAGATGAATATATATACACTTTTAAGGATGAAAGAGAAAAAAAAATTTCTTTATCCAACCATTCCTTGTCGAGCACACATTGTTAAAAAGATTATGTGGCTGATGTTCCAACACAATCATGCCATTTTCCAACAGTATTCATGCTAGTGACAATAACACTTTATATTGAAATGGAGGATGTTATTTTAAATGAAAAATAAATATGTATATATTCTACAATTTAATTATACTTTTTTAAAGTGTGTTTTGGATAAGGTGAATATTTCTTCAAGACTATACACATTGTTTATTTATGTCCCATTTATTGATATTACCTTTTGTTTTTTGTTTCTATTAATGGTGAAAAGAGAAGTACATATTAATGAAAAGAACTAATGGTCCCATAAAGCCACACATCATTAGATTTTGTCACCTCTTCAACAAAATATGGAGTCAGGGTTTTGGATGCCACCAGTGATGTGAACGAGATATGTTAGTCTTTAAAATAGTTCATATATGTTGGTTATTTTGTGATATCATAAAATTGTTCTTTTGGAGGATAAACCCATGTGACCATTGTCATAGTTTCATCACCATAATATTGGAGTCTCCATTCTCTTCCCCCTTGGTCACTCCACCAACAATATCTACCAATATTGAGATCGGTTCCCTTCCTACATCGTCCAAAACTGTAATCATGACTCTTTCTCAAAGTCACCTTTTCCTAAAATATGTTCCCATTTTCCATTTTTTCATAGATCAAATCCATGGATCTGTGTAAATCTGCTAGTCAATTTGGTCAAATCTTTATGTAGATATGGTCCTTGGTTTTGGGGACCCAATTTGAAGAGTTGAATGAAAATTTATGCATCTATATAATATTTTTTATTACTATTGGTTATGAGGGATTTGATTAAACTACCCTTCGTACTCATATAAAGAAGGTATCCTCTCTGATATAGTATAAGAGGTCACTATAATCTAGGGTGGGGGATATTGAGGCATCCTCTTCATTGAATAAAAACTGGGATAGGGTTATAGATTAATCTTCTTGACATGTGGTGGAGGAAACCTCTCACTAAATCATGGTATGTGGTTGGAAGATTGAAATTGACCACATCATGTTTGTGAGTGGTTATCTTCAATATTATCATCCATCTCCAATAAGAGTTATCCCAGTTCCGACATGAAATCTAGATATCAAAAAAGACAATGATGGTGTAACTAGGTCTTCCGGATGTGGTGGAGAATTCGAAGGGTGAAGGCATCTCTAGGGGAGGAGTTTCCTAGATTTTCGGAAGAGAAAACTAACTCTATTGACTAGTTTCCCCCATTTGGTTTCTCCCTAGAGTAGAGGCTTCCAAATTACAATCATTATTATTTTAACATTCTATGATGTATTTATAATTCTGAAATATTTCCTTGGATTATATGATCTTGGAAGATAATCTAGTATGTGAATATTCCTACTTTATTGTGCTATTAATGAATGGATTTGTAGAACTCTATATGTTATTGTCCATTTTTATTTTATTAATGATTTGAATTACATTTTTTATATGATGTTTTATGAATTTCCAATGAAACCATCATATTTTTAGTATCAGTTAATCCTAAATACATTGATATGAATATTTAAATCATAACAGATTCTTCTTGGGAAGTGCTCATGAATTCCAACTAACATGATATTCTTTACTAATATATCTACTCCATCTATATTGATATTACTTGATTAAAAGATAGATAATTGGGTTGACTTTATGTCATGGAGGGATAGTACTCTATCGTTTTTGATGTTCAGAAGCTTGGTGAGCTTATCTAGATTTCTTCAAAGACCATATGGTGGTCCATAAAAGATTTTTCATTATTATCGACTAAATTACTATTATGATGTATTTTAGTGTATTTTAAATAATATATTTTTTCACTCTAGTTTATGGAATTTTTTCTCAGACCTTCTATCACTGTAGATTAGGGTTCTGTAGATCTGGATTTTTATCATTGCAGTTTAGGGCCTTTTATATTGGACCTTCTATCATTGTATTTTAGGGTCTTTTGGCTCTAAACTTCTATGATTCTAGTTCCGGGCCTTTTAGCTTGGACCTTCTATCGATTTAGATTAATATCTTTTATCTCATAAAATATATCACTATATATTAGAGTAATTTTATCTTATACCTTATATCTTTATTGTTTTGTCACTTTTTTTTCAGCCCATAAATCATTGTAGTCTAGGGTCTTTTAGCTCGAAACATTGGGTGAAGGTCGTCTAAGTTATTACTACTATGACAAAATTGATTACCATGAAATATTATGAAGACATTCTGGGAATGACCCAATGCACCCAAGGGGGTTGTGTTCTCTAGGGTTTTGTCAAGGCTCATGAGGATCAGATATCCAGTCCTTCAAGGAGTAGATGGCTATGGTCGGTCAGTCAAAGGGCTTATGTGTTGGTTTCACTAACATACAATGATTTATCTACTTTTTACAAGGGTTATAGATGATTTATTGTGGGAATATTTGTTTGGGATGAAATACTAGGGATGCAAGATCCATCCACATAGTTGGAGTATGGTTAATATAAGTCATAACACAAATGTTTGAGTTAGTGAATAGGGGATGGGGAAGAAGAGTTGAGGATGACACATAACTCCCTGAGGTTCAAAGTTCTACCACAGTGTTTACTGTGCTCACATGTATTGAATCACCATTCCGAAAATGAGAAGATTCTATTAGTTCATAGGTCAAAGAATATTTGTGTCGATATCTTGGCCAATAAAAGATGATCATGGATCGTTTATGAGGGCCATGAGAGATTTGGGAAGACCCAAATGTTTGTATTATGGGGTTGGGTATTCATGAAATATAACCTAGAAGGGTAATGGAATCCAAAGGAAGTCTATCTATTAGTAATAAAGGTTGATCCCTATTCTCTGATTTTTGGAATCATTATGGTTGGCCTGTATAATGTTTGTCAATGGAGGGTCACAATCATTATTTGAGAATGTTTACAAAACATGAATTTGTAATATTGATGATATAAAATTCCCTATGATATTTTGGTATGGTGATTATAAATCATGTTCTAATGTTCTTGGGTATAGATGTTGATACAAGAAAATTATACTGAGAATATCCCAGAACACACTAAGGTGTTCAGTTCTATCATGGTGACATATGGGATCACAAGGATTGGAATCCCCTTTTTAGAGTAATTCATTTGGTTGAGGCCATAGTCTCATATGAAGGATACATAGTAATACATGAATAGTCAAACAAAGGGTACCATGAAGACGGGTATCATTTTAAAGGGTCCAGGGAAGGGTTACAGTTATATGAGGCACACAAATCATGAGTCTTGATTTTTTGGAATATGTACTATCCAGGAATGTTTTATACGCCCTAATATATGTGTCACAACCTAGTGAACATATTCTCATAGAGAGAATATATGAAAAATCATTACCCTAAATTTTATATGAACCATGGGGTCTAATAACATTATCATGGCTTTTACTAGGTCTGAAGTGTAAAACCGGTGATCATTGATATAAGTTTATTCAAGAATAATTGTTTTGTAAATAATATAGATAAAGAGTTTAGAGAGGAAATATAGAACTTTTTCTCAAATATCCCATTATAGGTTATCGACATAAAATTTTTTGTGTCTCTTTCACTATTTGTTTAATGTATTTCAATTTGACCCATAATAGGAAAGTGTTTAAGGTTTTACAAAATTGACTAGAGTGTATTAATTTTAAAGTTGTGTTTGTAATGGTCCTAATTTTGTGGATGATATAAAAATTCCTAATTAGGATACGCTGGGTCAAGATTACCCCAATATCTGTCTGAGTGGGAGATGAAAATATTGAAAATTTTGGATCAAAATTTTCATGTCATGAGTAATGATATGGGAAAATCATACTATGAATGGCCCAGAACACACTGAGGTGTAGAGCTCCACTGTAGTGACATCAAATCTCAAAAGAATCTAAATAAACTTTTTACAGAGTGGCTAATTTGGTTGATGACAATATGCACCTATGAAGAGGCCATTGGAAAGCATTCATAGTCAAACAATAGTTCCCTTGAATATAGGTATATTTTTTTAAGGGCCATGGATGATTTGTAGCAACATGAGATACTCGAGATATGATGTTTATTTTATGGATTGAGGTTATTTAAATTTGTAAAATGCACACCATTCTATATAAGATTGAGGTAAGTCTCTTTTTCTATGTTTATAAAGAAGGATAATGGATGATGGTTTTCATTGTTTAACATCATGTAAAAGGGAAATATATGCATCTATGTAGTCTAACATCATTCCTTAATGACATTTTCCTTATAGTTTAATGTTATGTGATAAGGAAGTATCTATTGTGCAATTTTAATGTCTTGCTACCTGGATGTTTTCCTTGCAGATTAAATTCCATGTGATGACGATTTAGAAACCAATGCAAAGAATTGTGAAATATATATTACAAGCACAAGTAGAATATACTTAGATCATACTCATACAAAGGAAAAAAATTGTACGGCTTAGCCCATATGTTTTTTGGATTTATTTTTTATCAATCTTGTAGTTGGTCCCAATATTGGCGATGTGGGGGTCACTATATTTTTATTGATGGCATGAATAAAGATACTCATAGTTCATGAATATAAACTCTCTACACTGGTCTAATGTGTATGTAGAGGTTGGAATTATTTTCATTTATTGTTGTTGCTGGTCACCAAATTGGATATTCAACCATCATTACATATCCTGTTATGAGAAGAATCAAGACATACATAGTTCTTATGGAACGGTGCAGTTTTACATCATAAAGAAAATATGAAGGCTTCTGAATGTAAAAAAAGGTTATTGGGGGAGGCCCTAAGGATGATAATATGTGTGTCACTATATGTACTTTGATAATTGAAAAAAATCCATATATAGTTCATGAAACATATTTTTCGAGTAAAATTCTGATCTATAATCGTGGAGGGGGATATTTATTTTTATTTGTTATGACTAGACTCACAGATGGTGATTCAGGCATCACTTTGTATCTTATGATGTTAATAATCAAGATACACAGTGTTCCTGAATGGATGATTGGTAGGGGACTAATAACCAACAATAGTGGTTCTCTCGGGTGAGGAGTATAGGAATGCACATTTTTATGTCATGTAAAGGAAATAAACCATGAAGTTTTACATCATGCGGCAAGGAATATTGGTATTAATTTTATGTTGTCCCATTAAGGACCATGATTAGGCTGTCATGTCCTATTATTCTTTATTTTGGGAGTGAATACCTTACAAAAATTCCTATTCTCACATGAGCTTGGATTGATTTGAGAAATAATTAATAGAAAGGGTTAATATCACCATGCATAGATGACTAAAGATAGGATAGGGGAATTTTATATATTATTTTTTTTAAGAAAAAGATACAGGATCAAGGAATCCCTATGTATTTTATTGAAATGAAATTCAAGACATATATAGTTCTAGAAAACCCAATTTGTTTAATTTCATGTGGAAAGGACATCAGCCGTACTGTTTAATGTCTTGCGGTAATGGAGTTGGTCACCATTCATGAGTAAAAATTCACTAGTAGGGGATTTATGTAGTTTAATTTCATGTAGTGAGAACATTATTTTTAATTTTTTGTTTCATGGGTTCATTATGCATCTGTGCTTTTTAAATCCATATGACTGGGATGCCTTGGATATCCCTGAATTGTTTAACATCGTGCAGTTTAGGCATGAAATGTTGTGTAGTATAATGTATTGCTACTAGGACATGATAAGTACCATAGATTGTCATATTAATGTTAGGACAAGGGTTAATCAATGTTAATGGTATGTAACACTATGGTATTGACCAATAAATAGAGGTTTAGGCATCACTATATATCATGTGATTGGTAGATTCATGCCACTTGTAGTTCTTAGGAGGGAATCCCTATGTGGAGTTAACTCTCACATAAGAATGGGAAATTTCAACCTTCTTTATTAAGGATATAGTTCATGTGTAGTGATTCATTAGTGATAGGGTTATTCCGGTTTTGTTTAATGTCATGCGGTGGTGACATGTTCTGTGTACTTAAACATCGTATGGGATGGACTTTTTCCATATATTTTATATTCATGTGGTAAAGACATAGAACATTGTGTTGTTTAATGTCTTACTACTAGGACATGGGTCTCTCAATATATATGAATATGATATATTGGGTATCTATGTAGTTTAAAATCATGAAGTGTGGATGTTCTCTGTATAGTTTAACATTGAGTGGTTTGGATATGAGACATAGTGCATTATAAAGTCTTACTTCTAGTTCATGAGACATTTTGCAGTTTAACATCCTGCTTCAAGGATGAGCATACAGAGTTTAATTTCACGAAACCTAGATGAGTGATGATTTATGATTTTTATATAAATTATTTTTTGAGAAAATTCACATTGGTGGTTGGGTGTGATGCATTCCACATCCCTTGTGTATATTGTGTAAGCTCTATTGTGATAGATATTATGTATGATGTAAGTCCATTCCAATTTGGTTTCCAGATTCATAGGATTCCTTCATTGAATCATTAGTGTCCTTAGGGACAACCCCAATTTTCCTTGGAGGCATGAATGGAGGCTAAACTTCTTATTGAAGTCATGTGTGATCTCATTTTGATGGACTTGATTTTTTTGTGATGTGCATATCATGTTCTCATCAAGCGGCTCCAATTTATCCAGATTCTTTTTTGATTAATCATCATCCATGAGTGGTCCACAAATTTCAATTTAGAGAAAAGGAATCTGGAATTATATGGGAAACATTTTCTCGGTCCAATACACCAATGAGTATAGAGTTTCCTTTATAGTAGTACGTGTGGTGTTACAGTGGGCCCATAATTCTGGGAGGATATATTTTTGTTGTGACTTATTATCCTTATGCACTATATTCTAGATTATATTTGATATATTCTTATTAAATGACACTATATTTAAATTTTTTGAAACATGATAGTGAGATGAGTGATTTGAAATGATATTATACTCCTAGTACAATTTCTTCAACATCATAGAATAGAAGTTGGTGTCGTTGTTCATTAATATTGTTTGAGGGACTCCAATCTAGGTTATGACATGGGACTTTACAAAGTTGATGATATTATTCCTCATGTCTTCCATTAGGGGTATTTACTTATCCTCTTAGAAAAATATGTTGGTAGCTGTATGGATGCACTTAAAATATTTAGTTATGGACAAGGGATACGTCCCATTATATCCATTCCCAAAATGAAAAATAGATTAGAATATTTACCTGTATATAGAAGTTTTTGGGAGCTAACAAATGAATTTTTCAGGGATATAGCATGAATGAAATTTCCGGATGATTTCCCCAAAGTCTTGTCTGATGGTTTTCTAGAAAAACACTAGACCACTGATTGGGTAGGAGATCCTAGTACCAGACTGATGAGAACTACTAGAACCTATATGGTCTACTTCTATGATGGTGTGACTCTCTCTTTGAAACACCCTGTGTTTTTATGGAACATTTTTTGAATATCGAATAAACTAAAATTTAATTTATATCTTTAATTACAGTAAGTAAAAAATTTCTTTCACATGGAATCAACTTTCCATATGTCATATGAAAAGTCTACTTGGTATATATTATATGCAACACCAATTTGGGATAAAATACATACAACCTTGAGTTTCTACAAAACATAATTTTATTAGTATAATTATTTGAATGAGTTAATTATGACCTACCCATTAAACATAGAAACATTAGTAGTAAAAAATAATTTCAATATATTTTTATAATTCCTTTATATAAATGAAACAAAATGACAATTAGAGACATAATATTTTTTTAAGCCCTTATATTTTTTTAAAAACTATTCACTCAAAAGAACTATTTATTATGTCCTTCTATGAAAAATAATAAAATTAATTTTATAAATATTTATAAATATAATTTTATAAAATAAAATTATTTTTTATTTATCATTATAAAACTATCTTAGTATTTATTTATGGTTTTTTAATGATAAACGTCATTTTTGGATGAATATGAAAAAAATGAATCTTAATTCAAAAATGCTTTTTCGTCTTTTTTATTTGTAAGTATATATTATATATTAATTTTGTTTAAAATTTAATTATAACATATTTTTATCAATCCTTCCAGTTTAGGTCGTTATAATCAATTTCACTTTGAAATTGGGTATAAATACATAGGAATATTTTGGATGTTTTTAAATTAAAAACTCGTAGTGTCGCCTCATCTGTATGATTAAATTTAAATTAATTTATTCTATTAATTTTTTTTAAAATGAATTACTTATTTTCAGTAATTATAATTTAAATTTTCTATTGAGTTAAACATTTTTTTGATAAAAAAAATATTAGTTAATGTAATTAAAAATAATTACAATGTTTAAGGTAAAATTAAGCTTAATGAGGGACTAAACATTAATATTAAAGTCCCAAATGACCAGATGATTGTATTAGAGCCATTGGATGGAAATATAATGACCATATACTCCATTTTAAAAAATATTTCTTATTATTTGATCAAATTGAATCGTAAAAATGGTGGCTGGAATTATTTTTCTCAAATTTTACATGACTGCCACTCCTCTTCCATTATAAAAATGCATTTACGCCTACCACAACATCGCACATATAAAAACACATAAGTTCAATCATTTTATTCCCAATAAAATCCTAAAATTTTATATAATAAAAATATTAGCTTCCCCTTGGGAATAAATCATTCCAAGGAATCTTTTGGTTGAAAACCAAAAGAAGTTACACCAATAAGAGGTAACATTCTTCCTCAAGTTCTTTTATGTTATTTCCATTATCCAACCACTATACTATTTTTATTCCATAATTTTACAAAAAAAAAATTATCCTAAATATACTATTATGTTTTTATTAAACTTTTTTTACCAAAAACTACACACACTTCTATATAATGGGTAATAAACATATTGTTACATGTACAATGAACTACTGCCTCATAAAACGATGATTGTTCATTCTAACTTCACTGCCTGTCACAGTGGTCATTATGATGTACTCTAGATTTTTATATAATATATATTATTTTTATACTTTCTTTTTGTATATTTAAATATTTTACCACACATATCATTATACATTCTATATTTTTTAAATACTATAATATCATTTGAGGATGTATGGACTACAGGCCCCTAAAATTGATGCGATTCATTCACACACCACATGGAATGTATTAAGTATATGATTAGTGAAATTATATGATATATATAACATTATAATTATACTATAATGATATTTTATAAATAAATATATATATTTAATTTTGTTTATTTGTTTCTATATGATGATAAAAACGAAAACAACATTCATGTGTATTTATGTCCTACTGTCTCCATGAATGGTGTATTCCATTTCATAATTCTATATTTTATAGATAATTATAATAATAATATAATTAATATAAATGATATTTATACCATATTTTAAAAACATTATATCAATATACAAGTGTATGGACCAAAGATATAACAAATTACAAAAAATGTGAAAAAGAAATCAGATATTACACGAAGTCAAACCTTAACAGAGAATTGTAAATAGGAGGGTAATATATGGTCATAATACAAACATTTATATTATAATATATAAGAATTTTATTATATAAAATATTTATAATAAAAATATATTTATCATACATGAGTATTTTTTGAGTAATATGAGAGTCAGGACACATGGTATCGGGATTTCATCTCACATTTTATTTTCAAGAGATTCATGCTTTATTCACTACCTATTCTTTTTGTGGGGTGTGTATACTAACCATGTATGAATTAAATTATTATTATAATTAAATTTATGGTTATTTAAACATTCATTCTATGACATTTATTTCATGGGGTTAATGTTTCAAAATCTTCCAAATCAGTAAGATAGTTTTTTCTAAATTTATCTTCCTTGAGACACATTTTTATTTTTCACCTACATTCTTATCAAGGAGTTTATAAATAAATTTGAGGTGTAATATACTGAATATACATCATTTAATGATGTATTATTCTTCGTGTAATTTTATTTTCTTCCATGGATAGAATGATCCCATGTTTCCATGTTGTAAAATTTTATTGAAACAATCTCATCGTTTATCAATATTGTTTTTTATTATGGTTCCTTTATTAAAATATTATGATACATATCTAAATAAAACTCATGAAATTTTCTCAATCTATTTATTAATCATATATTCATGTTTTAGTACAATTTTTTAGTCTAATATACATAACATATTTAAGAAAATGTTTTTTTTATAAAACTCTAATTATATTTCTATATTCGTTCTGATATCAGTTTTATTAAAAAACGTTTTTTGAAAAAGTTTCCAAATGATCAATAGCGAATTTTTTCATGGGAAAATTTATTTTATAAATTTTGTGTGGTTTTTAATTCTTCCTCTTTTAGTTTTCAAAGTTATTTTCAATGAATAATGTTTTAAAAATGCTTATTGGTTAAAAAATAGTTTTTGAATGAGAAATGATATTTTCCTCAAAAAATGTTTCTAAAATAACATTAAAAATTATTTCCCATATATGTTTACTTCCATTTTTGTTATTCATGAATTTATAGGGAAACTATTCAATGTTTCCATTCATATTATTTCTTTAAATGGATTATGTATTGATGGAATGATATTTATGAAACTAGTTTCTATTTCAAGGGTTATATGCTTTTGAAACCTACTTAATTTCAAGGGTTATGTTTAATGATGAAATTATTTTAAAACTTATTTTTTCACCAGATATGATAGGATTACATGGTTATAATACCCGTCTCATTTCAGGGGTTTGGATACGAACATTTATGATCTTGTGACACATGTATGTATGAATTTAATATGAGATTAATGGGGCCTATATATACCTCCAACGCATTGGGTAAAGATTTATATCACATTAGATAGAATGGATGGAATAATAAATGAACTCAGTTCATTATTACATAGTTTAAATGATGGGAGAACATTGATCAGTAATATAGGGCTGGAACAGAGAGTGGTCCTGGTTTAGTAAAGGAATGTTTCTTCTAAGATAGCCTCAATATCAAGGCATTGACTATGATAGAAATAATTGTTTATGCTTATGTGCCTTCCAAAATTCCTTTTTTATTATTATGTTATTGATTACGACACTTTCGTCGTGGTGAATGCGTCCATTTGTGGAGGACGTGCAGCTATTTCCCCACATTACTGCTTTCCAAAGGTGGGCTGCATCCATCCCTTTTTCAGGGACATTTTCTCCTTAATAAAAATAGGATGATGAGATCATGGTTCTTCCTTCCATGGATTCCTCCTCAGATCTCGTCACCCAGTCCGAGTCTCCCTTAAAGATTTAAGACGTTATTTGTGGAACTATTCCTAGTGCCATATCTTCCTGGATAGTAGTTGATTACATTGCTTCTGTCGGGAAATTCCAATGGGTTCGGTCAGGGTAGAAATTTTCAATCGGGGGAGTAGTCAGGTTGGGCATCTCTGGTGAGTTAGGACGCTGGGACACTAGTGCGTCTGTCTTTTATCCCTTATTATATGGATTCTTGAGGGCGCATAGGCCTGAGTCATCCCACATCAAATGTGGGGAATCATATTCCATTGTCAGGTATCTAAGGTTTTCTTCAACATCCCATGTTTAACACATGGTATTCCACAAGTTTAATGTCCAGCGGAGACCGATCAGAATGATCATAACACTGACTAGAGTGGATCAGATGGGTGAAACCCATGGAGGGAACAACGATATTGAGGCCAACTTATGGTTGACTTCATGGCCACTGTTTAGGGGAATGGGGAACAAGAAGGCATGATTTCACCAGGATGAGGCTGTCCAGATAAGAATTAATATGGATGATGGAGTGGTTGTATGATATGGATAGTGAATATGATGGAACCGTCAGGAGGATGATGATGGTTTTTGGCTTGATCCTCGAAGGGGCTTACTACGTATCCCCGTGGCAGGGAATCAAAGTCCACATAATTCTTCTAACGAAGTATTACCACCAATTATGGTTTTCAATGGCTTACCGCTAGATGGGGTGGAAACATCTTACAACTGGATAAGAATTTCAATGACTTACTGCTGAAAAGGATCACAGTAGATTACCACTGATTGAAGTCCCAACAGCTTACCACGGGATGGGGTCGAACCGATGTGAAGATGGTCAGGACGACTAGTGGATGGTGGGCTTGAACCTTAGGGAGGATTAATACATACCACACATTGGAAGAGATCAAAGACCAGATAGTTCAGGGTGGGTCAGTGAACCAATGTGAAGGAGGACCTGGGGTCCAATGGGTGGTGGGATAGAACCTTGTGGACGCTTCTTACGTACCACACCTTAGCATGGATCAAAGACCATGTAGTTTATGTATGGGTGTGGGGCTAACAAACTAGGTTTCCCAAGGTGTTGGTGAACCGATGTGAAGGAGGTCAGAATGACCGGGGTGGTGGGCTTGAACTTTGTGGAGTCTTCCTACTTACCCTACCTTGTCAAGGAACAAAGTCCTCATAGTTCAGGATGCATAGAGATTACAATAAAGGCTGTTCAGGGTGTTGGTGAACCAACATAAAGGAGGTCGGAATGACCAGGGTGGTGGGCTTGAACATCATGGAGGATTCCTACATACACTGCCTTGGAATTGATCAAAGTCCTCATAGTTCAAGAGGCATGGGGATTACACTCTAGGATGCCCAGGGTGTTGGTGAACCGACATGAAGGTGGTCGGAATGACCGAGGTGGTGGGCTTGAACCTCATGGAGGCTTCCTATGTACCCTACCGTGGCAAGGATCAAATTCCTCATAGTTCAAGAGGCATGAGGTTTACACTCTAGGCTACCTAGGGTGTTGATGAACCAACGTGAAGGAGGTTAGAACAATTGGGTGGTGGGATTAAACCCCGTGGAGGCTTCCTATGTACCCTGAGTTGGCAAGGATCAATGTCCTCATATTTCAGGAGGCATGGGGCTTAAACTATAGGCTACCCATGGTGTTGGTGAACCAACATGAAGGAGATCGGAACGACTGGGGTTGGTGGGATTGATCCTCGTGGAGGCTTCCTATGTACCCTGCCTTGGCCAAGATCAAAGTCCTTATAGTTAAAGAGGCATAGGACTTACACTCTAGGATTCCCCAGGTGGATGTCATGGTCAGTGCTTGATCTAAGCCCATGTGGGTCCTGCTTAGTGTGAGAAATAAGAGGCAGCAGAGACCTGATAATCACGTTGTGAATGGTCCGTCTGTAAGAGGTGAAGTGGGGCTTACACGTGATCATTTCCCAATGAGGAAACATGGGATTATACATTGTTAGCAGCTTGATGAGTTTGGGACATACTCCAGGATGGAGTCCTGGTGGTGAAAAATCCCAAGGGAGAGCTATTCGGCACATAAGAGAGGAGGAGGACCATTCCCCATCACGCCCTTTTCCAGCCTTGGGCATTGGAAAAGAAAGGAGGAGCAGCAGTGCTACATCCTCCAACAAAGTATAGGGGCATACACCAAGGTGGTCACCCATTCCCCATGGAGGATGCAAGGGGGGAAGTCACAACTTAATTTCATGTGCTGAGGATGATGGTGCTTGGCAGTTTAACATCATGCAGCTCAGATGGGGTGGGTTCACTCAGCACTGTTATGAGTTACATAACTGTTACCCTCTGTATCTTAGTGAAGGGAATGTATGGGAAACGCCATGTCTAGGGGGTGTCATGGAGTGAACCATTGGGTGGGGGGGTCCAAGTTAGCATGGCTATGCGAAGAAGAAATATATGTTACCATGTCTATGAGAACAAGCATGAGGTGAAGCAACGCAACAGGCAGTGGTGTCCAGGAGACTTTGATGTTACATCGTGTGAACATATGAGGTTGTAAAAGAGAGGGAGTTGCAGAGAAAAGTGTTTTACTAGTAGAGGCATCATATAGATCTGGTGCTTCATTCAACAGAAGGGATTCATGAAGGTGCAGGCTTCATGAAGTGAAGTGGCCTAGCCTAGACATAGGATATAGGTGCATATAAGAGTTGCTTCAAGAAGTGGAAGGGAATTCGTGAAGAAATACCCTACGAATAATGGTTTCCTCACGAAGAAAGTTCATGTGAAGAAATGTGCTTCGCGAGGCACAATGACACGACCATAGAGTTTGAGCCACATGTGCATGGGGGGTGCTTCAAGATGCATAAACTCTCTACAATGACCCGTGTCCCCATGATGATAGCCTTACTTCGTGATGTCCCTTGGTCTTCACGGAAGGCATCCCTCTTGAATGTGTGGGAGAAAATAAGGCAAAGGGGAGGAACTTCATGGAGAAAAATTACATTGAGTAGCTCATGGTTCACAGACCTGAGAGTGCTTCACAATTTGAGAATTGGGAAGAGGAAAGGCTCGATGATCCATGATTTGGGCCTGGGGTGAGGCCGATATTTAAAGTCAAGAGGCGCCACGAAGCCGAGCCCGCTCGTTGCAAAGCTGGATTGCACTTCATGGCGGGCTCACGAAGGACAACGGGGCTCATGCAGCATCCCGCATCTTGGCCTCGCGGCGGGCATTCAAACATCAATGGGGGTTTTGGAGCATCCCAACTCTTAGCCACGCGGTGGGATCGCGAATGTCAAAGGGGATCACGGAGCATCCCACCCCTAGCCCCGTGATGGGCTTGTGAATTTAAAAGGGGCTCGTGGTGCATCCCACCTCTAGGAATCCTGGTGGGATCGTGAATGTGAAAGGGGCTCACAGAGCATCCTAGCTCCTTGATTCACAGCGGTCTCACGGGGCCATGGAGCTCTGTGAAATGTCCTTGTGAGGCAACTTCAAGGACAATTTTATTATCATTCTCCCTTCTAATTTTGGTCATCAACAAATTCCCCCCCCCCCCCCTCAGACTTGGAGACGAGGAGAAATCAATGGTCAAATTCTGAGGGTCAATTTCCAAAATTCCTTGTCCATTTCACGAAGCTGGCTCATGTAGGAGGATCACCGAGCGAGAAAAAAACGGGTCGTCTTGGCACGCCACGAAGCTCGCCACAGTCAAGATGCGCTGAGAAGTGGTGTGGTTCATCACCTATAAATAAAGGGTATGAATTCTCTTTTTCCCTTTATTCCCTTCACAATTTTGGATTTTAGCACTCTCGATTCACAAAGCTCCATGTGCTCTGCGATTGCTCTTCGTGAATAGGGCCATCAGATTTGTGGTGCATAGCCAGTCTTTAAATTTTCATATGTGTGCTTTACGACTCCGTGTTTGGAGGCCAAAGAAGGGATCTGTGAATAGACTCCGTGGACGCACTCCATGAATGAGATTCATGATCGATCAAAAACAATCACCCCAATCCTAAAAGGCTGAATGGCTAGTCAAGAAGCTACCTAGGGGGTCCTTTTGGATGTTGACCGAAGAGATGAGATGGCTAACATCCTGGGTTTTGGATAGCTAGTTCGGAGCCAATATAAACATGGTTCTTTGGTGGACAATCCATTAGACAGCCATAGGAACTACCCATTATACAAGAGGTTTCCTTTGTATGGATTCAGGATTAGGGATGATGTATTAATACTAGAAGGGTGTCGGGATGAACCAACTTACTGGTTTCGGAGCACATTGTTCCAATGCCGATGGTTTAGGCGGCTAACGGACAATCTCGGGAGGACATCACACCCATCATTGTTTACTGCTTATACAACCACCTGAATACCATTAGTGGGAAGGAGTTACAACTTGAGACGTCTCCCCCCTGCATTGGATGATACTGAAGGCAGCTCTGAGGAACTATAGAAGGGGTGGTCTGATGAGTGGGACCTGCTCCATGGTGGAAACTTCACAAACGATTTTTCCTGGGCCTACTGGGTAGGCAACTCATGTGAGGAGTTTGGGGCAGAGCTGAGAAGAGTGGTTTTTTATAAGAGAGCTAGGGCATACCAGTTTCACAACTACCATCCGAAGAAGCTGATGTCGATGCTGTTGAGTAGGTGGTCATCGAGGACCAACACATTCCATTTTCACCATGGGGATGTCGACATCAGCTTGTGTGGTGTCCACCAAATATTGGGTTTCCAGATACTGGGGCTATGTATGACGAATTCCTCCATGACATGAGTGTGTGGGAGGACCCAAGGAAAATTTTGCCGATGGTGTTGGATTTTATGGAGCTTATGCTGGAAGAGGACAACGAGGCGGTGAGGGACGTCCATTTCAACTGGTGGTTGGAATAGTTCCTATGCTTCCCAGAGAACGGAATGTTTCCAGAGAGGCCTCAGACTTGCGTGAAGGGGGCCTGGAGTAATGAGTACTCATACTGGTGGAATTTTGAGGATGACCAGTGGAAGAAGTGGGTATTTAGCATCATCACCGAACAACAACCAATAGTCAGGCTGGCAGCATTTATCACAACTCTAATCTGTAGTTGGATCCTACTGGTAAGGGACACCAACATGGGAGTGTGACCAAGCACATTCATTATGGTGTATTTTTTGGTGGCAGGAGGATAGGTCAACCTCTGGATCTTGATTCTAACAAGGCTATATAAGATGCTACAACATATCAGTGAATGAAAGAGGCTGCAAAGAATATACAGGCCATTACACCTCTTGTATGGGTGGATAGCAGCACACGTCATGAGGTTTTATGAATACCCAAACCCCATTTCCCCTCTAGGAAAAAACATCCACCCATCCATCCTAAATTCTACCGGGGCCTTTCTATCCAAGATGATTGCATTGTCAGTTCTGAACCAAGTGTGGAAGGTGGAGGAGGTCAATTTCCACCCGTTTTCATTGCCTATGGGGGTATTCACTGATGATGACTGGGGAACAGAGGATTACCATGCCTATATCCTGGCCTTTTGAGGTGGAGTTTTTGTGGAAAGGGTGGATCATGAGCCTCTTTGCAAGCAGTACACCCCGCACCGAATTTCTCGGCAATTCTGGTGCATGTAGTGACTAACCGTGCAGGTCTATTTGTGGGTGTGCTACGAGGAACACCCTTATGTGAAGAGGTAGATGTGGCTCATGTTCACACGGGAAGATGAAAAGATATGGAACTAGCTTCCTCCACCAATCGATGTTGTTGGGTTAGTGATGGAATATACCCAATGTTGGGAGTCAGCCTACCCAGGGGAAATGTTGAAGAAACCAACCATTAATGTTGATGATGGAATTCCTCCAAAACCTTAGGGCCGGGGTCAAAAGGTGGTAGGGGTATCTCACATTGGCGGGGCTTCCATAACGGTGGGTCTTGCAACTGCTGAGGGAGAGCTAGTAGTGGAAATGGACCCAGTGGCGCCAGAAGAGCAGAGCCATCCTGAGGGGAGGCCACCTAGAGGGTTCCATAGAATATTCACTCATGCTCCAGGGAAGCAGCTGTGCCACATTGATATTTTAGAGAATTATGTCTTCCCAGAGGACTAGGACATCTGGGATGTTAACCAATAATTCCTCGACCCATCGGAGATGTGGCATCATCTTAACCTTTTCAGGATGGATTTTCTACAGACAGGCCCTATTAGGGATTGGTTTTCAGTATCCTGGGTGGAGGTGGAGCAATACATGACAGATCTGGAGGACTTTTCGCACTTCTGTGGTGCCCTGCATCCGATAACGGATAGGGTCAAGGTGTTGCTCAAACACAGCACTCCCCCACAGTTTTCAACAACTGACTTAAGGGAACAGATCTCTCTATCAAAAGAATCAAATGAATCCTCTTGAGGAGATAAGGTCAGGAGAGGGAGCCCATTGGAGGAGGGTGAATTCTGGGATCAATACTCAGATATTTAAGAGTTCGCTGAGGCCCTTCAGGTAAAGATTCCAAACCCCTTCTTCAGGGCCCACTTCCAGGTCATTCTGGACCCCTTTATAACAACTAAATTGTGCAGGAGGGCCTTGTTCACAGAGCTCATTCTCTTCCTTCAAGAGACAGACAATGGACCTTCGAGGTCAACTCCAGCTGTCGGCCAAATTAGTATGTCTGGCGGGGCCAGAATAATTGAAGTGGCTCCCGAATCTTCAGACTTTACAACAATATATGGAGGAACCTTCTTCATGGTCCTAACGAAATCAATACAAGAATGAGACCTAGAATTCAATCTTTGTATGTCTTCTCTTACAAATTAAGGGCTTTCATCCATCGACCATGCTAACTGACATGCATGCTCCCTTTTTTTACGCACAGTCCTCCAAATGGCATGGGTTGCCTTGGAGAGGTCATTTGATATCCACGACAGTGCATTTCCCTGGGAATGCTGGTGACTATGGACGTGGAGGTCTAGATTGATTAAACAGTTGGGCTCCCAATAACCAGTGGGATCATCACGGAAGTTGAGCCTAAGATCATCAAGGCGGGGTCTAACGATGTGTTTCGGTCGTACATCCCAAGTCCCACCATGCTTGATCAAACAATGGATGCAGATCCAACTGATGAGTTCTTGGGGGCATTGCCTGCATATGAGCCTACCAACCATACTGACTGGTACAAGATGGCCTTTGATGAAGTGGACAAAATAATAGTCTATCTCCGATCATTTAAGCATATCAAGTGCTTCATTGATGACCCCAAAAATAACTATGGATTGATGAGATGGACAAAATTCACTTGTGACTATGTGAAATGTGTGTAGGGGGGAGTGTATTTCCAATGTGCTCACATGCTCGTCTGAGATCTCATGGTGGAGATGATTTTGGAGCATGAATGTGGCCTCAGTGTGGGTTGACAACGGAGGAAAGTAGTCTACATTAAGAGGCTCTAGGAGGCTGAAGAAGATGTCCAGTGGCTGTAGAATCAGAAGAACAAGCCCTTGGCCTCCCTCAACACACAATCTGAGCTAATATTTCAATTGAAGGCCAAGATGTTAGAGGGTGAAGAGGGCATGAAGCAAGCCTCTGATAAAATGATTATCATCCGGACCAACGTGGAGCCGCCCTAGATTGTGGATGATGAATTATGCCCCATTGTTTCCGAGGACGATCGGGAACAAAAAAGGCAGTAGAAAATCTAGGACACCAGCAGCCATAAGGTGGCGGAGCTCCTATGCTCTTTTAACGAGGTCAACCCATCCATGGGAGGGGTCGATCCTTGGGTGTTGTGATTCTTGTAACTTTTGAATGCACTTTCATGCTTTGATTATTTTATGGAAACTACATGCTTGAGTCCCGTTATTTGTGTGGGATAATTGCATTCATGTTACATTCGTGGAGCGTCCAGTGGTCAATCCCTAAGCTCACATGGGTTGGTCCCAATGTGAGAAACAAGGGAAAACCACCTTATTGTCTCATTAGAACAAAGGAGTTCTAACCTGGAATCAGGCATCCTAGGGTTTGAACAACCAATCCTGATTCAACAGAAGAGAAGGAAGAGACCTGACCGGAGAATGAATCTCTCAGAATAGTCGAATTACTATTTTCCAAGCATGCTCTTGTGCACAAGAGGGGTAAGGCCAGGGGCGCTGGAATAAATCTGAACATAAGGGAATGGAAAGTGTGAATTACAATACCCCAATTCAGAACACTGTGGAGATGGCTCTACAATAAAAGAATAAATATAACTGTGTTTGAAACATAGCATCTATATCGTGTTACCCTGAAATGGGGATGACAAATGAGAGCCCACCACAGACCATGTTTGAAACATGGGGCCTGACTCAAAATGGCATCGATTATCCTTCTAGAATGTTGGCCCAGGAAAGTAGGTGATCCATATACCAAGAATCCATACTATTAGGGGGTTCTTTTAGATGTCAGATAGGACGAGGGTCCGAATAAAGGGCACACAATGCATGGAGAGTGGAGTGATGGTTTTTTTACTAGAGTCCAACACTCTTGAAATTAAGACACTATGGTGGAAATGCATTAGGTGGATACACAGGCCTGATCAGGGATCAAACATACATCTCAACATGACCTCTCTAATGAGGAAACTCTCACCTGTGAATTTTTATCGTGGGTAATCCTGATCTTGTTCTGGGTAAAGCTAAAATTTCGTGTTTCCCAAAGGAGATCAGGTCAAGGTACTAGAAAAGGAGGGGGAAATGGGAATTTTGGTTCCTAAGGCTGGACCTAGAGGTTGGATTTTGGGGTTTCCTAAGTATCCCATGAGAATGGGAATCAAGGCGAACATAGTTCTGAGAGCACAGTTTAACGTCATGCAGGAAGAGGAAAGGTATGTGTGGAGATGGCTGTGCCAGTACACGTCCAACCAGAACTACTAATCCCATTTGAGTCATGCTCGATGTAATAAATAATAAGTAGTTATGGAACCTTCCTAGCACAGGGAGGCACATGTTAGGAATGATAGGGCATTAGATGACTGAAATCCCACTGATGATGACCTACCTATATAACACACCTAGATGGGTTGAAGAGTAAAGTCGAGTACATTGGAATTCCACTAGAACATAATGGAGTGGAAACATGTGAATCATGATGCTCAAAATCTAGACCGCAATGAGGGTGGTGCGCCAAAAGGGGATAGCTTTTTTACGTGTTCGAAACACATCATCAATATTGCGTTATCCTGGAATGGGGAAAGAAAATTGAGGGTCGACTATTGATCATGTTCGAAACACAGGACCTGTCGCAAATGTCATCCGAGATCATTAGGGACATTGGCCCGAAATGGTAGGTGAGACAAGGCGGCATGAAACCAGGCTTTGAAGGGGGTCCATTCGGATTTTTAATAAGATGAGGATCCAAATAACTAGATCATGAAGCTCAGACATGGAACAAGGGGAATGTCCCTGTAAAAATTCCATGCTCTCGGCCCTTTGCCTAAACACATCTGAACATGACTATAAGACATACTAGAAAGAGGGAGTGGAGTCCCCTCTCATGGAAAAGGGTCCTAGATCCATACAATTCTATCCTATGGTCCTAAGGTGGACAATTATGCAGGGAATAATCAAATGGTTTGTGCGCAGGGTGGCGAAATAAAAAAATGTGAAACACAGTTCCCATAGGGAGATCTTAGTTTAAGGTTATTGAGAACATACCACGCTGGGAAAGGATCTGGGATGCACATGGTGCAGCTATTAAAAAAACCCAATGTGAATGAGAACCTAAGAGGTACATGCCACACCACATGTTCCCAGATGAGTTCGGGCCATGGAGGTGAAAGAGAGGGGACATGATTTTGGATTCCTGGGGATGGGCCCAGAGACAAGATGTCTGGACATTCCTATATATCCCATGAGAATGGGAATCATGCCATATGTAGTTCTGAGAGGTGGCACAGTAAGGTACAAGTTCCAGGTACAAAAACAGCATGCAGGTATAGCCCTCGCACCAAAAGAAGCAGCATTCGATATGTCTTGTTTTTTCTTTTAGGGTGAATGGAGGTGTTTTTTGTGAGGTGATGGGCCTAGAATAGCGAATACAGGCATCACAAAAATAATCAATCCAAATTAATGCATTGACAAATGGTATGGTTTTGGACTAATACCAAACATGATGTCCCTTGAGCAAGGGCACCACAATGATGCGCCGTTTCTCATCGTGCGGCCAGGACGATACTGTCATAGTTTAGGGTCATGTGATGGGACCAAACATGCACTTTAACATCGTGTAGAACATGCGTAGTTGAGATGAGGCTAAAGGGTGAATGTGCACAATACAATAAATAAAACCCGTCGTGAATGAGGAAATAATCCCATACCACACCGTGTGCGATTATGAGAATAAACCTCAGGTAAAGGGGCCAAAATGAGCTAAGAGGGTAGAAAGTAGGAGGGAGTGGCTCTCAATTAATATGGACCCATAGACGAGGTGTAAAGGTGTTCCTATAAATTCCATGGAATGGTAATCAAGCTGTGCATAGTTATACAAAGGGGAAATACAAAAAGATCTTAGTTTAAGGTCTTCGAACATAGACCATGGTGAAGCGGGACTATTCCAAGTAAGTGAGGACCTTAATCTGATCCCTAAGACTACATGAGTCAAACATGGTGTATGAAACAAGGGTGGATAAGGTATTTTGAATACATTAAATACATTCAAACGGGAAATCGGTGGAGCAGCGAATGATTTCCTTATTGTGGATTTTACCCCTAATGTGCAGATGCACAATGAGGAATAGTACCAAGAGTCTCAAAATTATACATGGACATGATGAGGTGGAGAAGGATGTGAGTCATGTAACCAACATTTTGGGCTTAATGGGGTTGGCATGAAGATTGAGGAAAACTGTTGACCGTGTTTGAAACATATCATCCATATCACATTAGCTTGGAATGGGAACAATAAATGAGCATCGACCGTTGACTTAATTCTCAATATAGGACATGTATCATTTTGTTTCTTAGAACCCTTAATTAAATTGGCCTATAATGGTTGGAGGGCACTTGGGCTGAGAATCCATGCCATTTGGGGGTCCCATAGGATGTGAAAGGTGAAGGAAGCCCTAATGAAGGGGAACACGAAACCTAAAAAATGGGTGAAATCCTGTTCAGGATGAATTCAACATTCCATGTGCTAAACCAGAGTAACCGTGGGAACATTGGTGAATAGACGAAGAGGAATGAGGGGCTCATCATTAGAGCAGCTGATTTGGAAAGGTGAGTATAGTCCTAGGGTATGAAAAACTCTCAGGAGTAGGAGGTTAATGGAATGGTTTTCACAACACCCGACGTGAATGAGAACATAATTCCATACCACACCAGATATTCCTCTCTTTGGGGGAATGCATGACAAGGGGCCATGATGAGATGTATATTTCTATAAGATGGGGTTTGACCCAAATTCTAGATGTTCTGTCGGTCCTATGTATCCCAGGACGATGGGAATCATTCCACACGTTGTTCATGAAGTGAGTAATGTATAGTTTGTCGCCATGCAGTAGCGACGCAAATGGGTAAGATACCCCCACATACTAGAGGTGTACGATGCGGAGAGTAACCCGATGTGAATGAGGAACTAAGTCCTCTCCACATAGTACAACCCTAAGTAATAACCTGGGTCAGGGGACCGAAAAGGCCGAGGGGCCTAAGGATGGGCCTCGGATGGAAAGGCCCAACCAATTTGCAGTTTAACATCTTATAGTGAGGATGATGAAAGGGGTAAGATACCCCCAAACAAAGGATTTGTTTGGTGTGGTGAGTAACCCGGCATGAATGAGGAAATAATCCCATACCTGATTGTACAATTCTATAAGAGTTCAGACTTGGTTCGGGTGCCCGAAATTGGGCACACGAAGCGTATTAGGGCCTGTGGTCATGGTATTTATGATAAATGAGGGAAGGGATGTCCTAAGGGGATATGTGTGGAATGGATAAATAGCCCGACATGAATGAGGACATAGGACTGCTCCAAACTACACAACCATAAATGAGATCTCGGGCCAGGGGCCAGAAAATTCCAAAGGGATGGAAAAGGCCAAGCGGCATGAGGCTGGGCGTCCCTGCCAATGGTATCCATATGACCTCTTGTGCGGTTACCGCCTCATCACAGCTCCTAATCCCACATGACCATTGCTCAGTGTGGGAAACAAGAAGCCATACTCGGCTCTCCCTACCATATATGGGTCTAATAGTTAGCATTGCCTAAAGGGAGTTCAACGTATGGAGATACAACATGGCAGAATGCACCACTACACTCTATGTTTGGGACATCGTGGGTTGATTATGATGACAAATGATAGCTGTTGACCATATTCAAAACACAATTTCCTTGTTGTGGCCCAGAATGGGAAACAACATACGAGCATCGACCGCTAACCATATTCACAACAAGGTACCTATATCAATTTGATGCTCAACCTCTTCAAGGGTGTTGGCCCTAAGTTGTAGGAGGGTCGTTGGGTCTAGCATCTCTTCCATTTGAGGGCCCTTCTGTATGAGAGAGATGATGGAGTCCCAATCAATGGAGTGGGTGAAGAATATTTGTGCCCATCTGTGAAATATGCGGACACCTCCGGGAAGTGGGATGTATGGCAGGATTGATATGAGCTCATTGTGAATTAGGGAAAAATCATGCAACACACCATTTATCTTATCCCGAGGGAAGATTCTTGCATTTGGGCGGGGCCAATTAGACGAAATTTACGGGTGTTACTATGTATCCCATAAGGATGCAAATCAAGTTGTATGTAGTTATTGAAGTCCATGAAGTTTAGATTCTTATGGTGAGGACGTGGGGGGATTGAAGAACGGGGAGTGGGAACCTAGTGCGACCATTTTAATCCTGGCATGAGTGGGGATAATTAAGCCTACACCATATCATGCAAGGATCCTCAGAGAGAACTATGACCCGGGGGATATTCAAACAGAATAGTTTGTGTATGGGCTCAAGACGAAATGTTTCAGCATTCCTACATATCCTGTGGAATTGGAATCAAGCAACACATAGTTCAAGGGGTTATGTTTAACATCTTGCAGGATGAAATACAATTTATCGTCATCCGGGAAAAAGTAGTTTTGGGTCATGTGGGACCATCATGAAAATTAGGGTCATGTAGGAAGGAACAGTTTAAGGTTGTGCCAGACTGTCATGTCAGTTAGGGTCCTGCGGGACTGTCATACAATTTAAGGTTGTGTCGGACAAACGGTCTCAGGCAAAGTATTGCTTCAGGAACATGTAATTGGTGGGAGGAGTTATACGCTCACCATCCATGGTCACCAGGGAGTATGTACCATTGGTGTAAACCCTGTGAATTATGTAAGGTCCTTCCCATTTGGGCTTCAACATTGGTGGTTTCCTGCCAGGGATCATTGGTGTCTAGAGGGCCAACACCATGTCTCCTTGCAGGAAAGAGTGGAGGCAAACCTTCTTGTTGAAGGCTCTAACTATATTATTCTGTTGCCTTTCCAGATTAGGCAGGGCATGAAGCTTATTCTCATCAAGTGCTTCTAATTCATCAAGAAAAATTTTGGCTACTTTTATCTGGAACCTGTTGGTCATAGACCACTTTGTGTAATGAAGGAATCTGGATCTCGATGGGAAAGATGGCCTCAGCTCCGTACACCCTGGAATATGGGGTCACTTGGGTGGAATTACGAGTTGTCATCCGATAAGCCCAGAGGGTGTTGAGGAGCTTGTTCGATCAACTCTTCTTGTTCTGACCAACCATTTTCTACAAAATGCTAGAGAGGGTTTTGTCGAACGCCTCAATCTGTCCATTTCTCTACACATGATAGAGGGAGGTATGTTTCGAACAGATGTTGTACTTTGCGTACAACTTCTTCAACTCAGCTGCTCGGAAGTTGGTGCGGTTATCAGTAAGGATGGATTGAGGGACTCTAAACTGATTGATGATGTTGGATCTGACGAAGTCAATGATAGAACATGACTTTACCTCCTTGAGAAGAAACAATTCTTCCCACATGGAGAATAAATTCGTGGCAGTTAGAATGAACCTGCCCTTGCGAGCTGTAGCCAGTGGATATGGTCCCATTACATCGAGTACCCACACCATAAATGGCCAAGATTACTCAGTGGAGTGGAGAGGTTTTGGAGGCCAATGCATGAATTTAGAATGAATTTGGAATGCATGACATATCTTAGTGAACTCGATGCAATCCTGGATCATGGAGGGCGAAAAGTACCCCAGCCTCTAGATTTGGTGAGACAGATTCGGCCTAGTCTGGTGGGTGCTGCAAGAACTGGTATGAACCTCCTGCCTGACCAGAGAAATCTAAATTACTTGGATGCAACGAAAGAGAACACCATAAAACCCACAATTTTAGAGGGTCCGCTCAAGACTGATACCACTCGGGAGGGTAAAATACAATGTGCAGTGTCAGATTTGCTCGTACTCATCCCGATCAACTAGGAGGCAACCATTTTAGAGAAACACGAGAAAGGGGGATCCCTAGTCAGGGGTCACTTCAACCACCACATCTAAGAAATTGGGGGTCCAGACGTGGGGGCCTCAATGGTAATATGGATTACCCTTAGGTCATTTTCATCATTTCGGGTGATGGTAGAAATGACTCTCCGATGTTCCATGTGGATAATTAGACCATCCTGCTTAGGTTAAACAAGTGATGAAGCCATGCTAGCTTGGTCATCAGCTCGATCGTTATGAGATCGAGGGACATGAGTAACTTCTTGCCGAGATGGGAACTAGGCCATTAGGTGGAGGGTGCGTTCAAACAATGGTATGCGTTTTGACTTCCTGATGACATTATCACCGTTTATTTTCTTGATGACTATTTCAGAATCCACTTTCATATGAAAATTTGGCACATAGATCTAACGGGCCATCTCATGGCTAGTGATAAGATCCTGACACTCTGCGTCGTTGTAGGTGTAGCCTTCTGAAAACAAGAATGAGTATGATAGAATGGCTTGTTCCGGGGTGATGAAGGCAATAACCAGGCCTACTCTTTTGAGTCTGTGATCATTGAGCCTCCTGTCGATGGGGCTCTGGGAGGAGCCTTCAAAGTGAATATTCCAACACAGGATGGCATGATCAATGAGAGGATTGCCTCATCAAGAAAATAGAGATCTGAGGACTGGTCCGCGAGGGTTGGATGGGAAGCATGAAAACTTTCCAATACTTGTCCCAGGATCGCTTTCTGAGGGACGAACCTGATGTATAAATACTGAAGAATCACTGCCCACTGAGCTAGGTAGCCTGTAAACATTTGGGTGGTTCAGAATGTACTCCAGTGGTTCTACCCAAGATACCAGTTGTACCTTATGGTGCTGCAAGTAATGCCTCATTTTTTTACTATGAATACGAGTGCAAGGAAACTGTTTTCGATGGGGGAGTATCTAGTCTCCATATTGATGAGAATATGTCTGAGGTAGTAAAAACTGTTCTCCATTATTTAATTGTTCTTCTGGGTGATATGGTCACCAAGAGATCATTCTAGGGTAGTTACGTACAGGATGAGTGGTTTCCTAGAGACGGGTTATATCAGGACCAGAGTCTAGAGAAGATACTTCTTTATTTCCTCGAATGTGGTCTGGCACTCATCGTCCCATTAATAGGCGGAACCTTTCATCATGAGCTAAAAAAAGTTCTTACACCTGTCATCCAAATTCGCAATGAATCAGCGTATGTATTATAAGTTTCCTTGGAAACCTCGAAGCTCCTGAATACTACTCAGTGGACGCATCTGACTAATGGTCTTGATCTTCTCTGGGTCGATCTTGATGCCCCGGTACCTGGAAAAAAAATAAAAGGATCTTTTCGGAGGTGACCCCGAAGGCACACTTAAAAGGGTTCATCTTCAGGTGGTGGGATTTTACCAACATGTCATCCACATAGCATTCCACCAATGTCCCAAGGATTTGCTTTAATATGTGATGAATGGCCCACTGATAGGTGGCACCTGCATTCTTCAAGCCGAAGGGCATGACCTTTAACTAAATGTACCTTGTGGCACCCTGAAAACTTTGGACTCCTCATCCTCAGGGGAAATCTTGATCTGATTATATCTGGGGTACCCGTCCAAGATGTAACGGGCTTGGAACACAACCATAGAATCAATCAAGAATTCTGTCACTGGAAGGGGAAAATCATCCTTCGGGCACAGATGGTTGAGTTCTCAAAATTTGATCCAGAATCTGATCTGTCCATTCTTCTTCCTAACTGGAAAAATGTTGGCTAGCCACCTGGGAATATGATTTTCCATTGAACAATAGAAAAAAAATATTTCCCCATGTCAGTGGTTGTGGCCTCCAATCGATGGATCGAGAGGACGTAGGCATCATCCAGACCTACCCCGGGGTCAGTTGCAACTACGACGGGCTCATCCTCACATGCCTGAATTGGCTTAACTTTTCTCTTATAATAGTCAGCATCCAGGTAACAGGCATTAAAATAGGAGAAAGTAGTTTTGTCACCTTGGAGTATGCCTACTTGACCATTTCGGGAGTACTTGAGGCATTGGTGATATGATGATGGGACTGCCATGTGCAGGTGGACCCATGGTCTGCCCATCAATGCGTTGTACGTAGGGACTTAGGGGACCACCATAAACTCGGTGTTGGAAACTAATCCCCAAAACTGGGTCTTCAAATAGATCATACTAATTGGAGTTTGTTTTGTCATCTTATATCCCTGGATTCATAAATTGGAGGGAGTCAGGTCATCTTCGGACAACCCCAACTTCTGTATTGTCCATGTCAGGATAAGTTTATTCCTGAATCCAGTGTCAAAAAGACATCGGCGAACCTCCACACCCTTAAATTGGCCGGTGATGTTTAGTGGACAGATGTGCACCTATATGGAAGAGCCTTTATCTTCTCCATAGAAATAAAAGATATCCTGACATTCATTGTTCTCAACCACTTCATCATGAAAAGGTTTTGCAGCTGCTACCTCCATCACAAACTATAGGTGCCTTATTAAAGCCTCAGCGATGGCCTCACACATATATGATGACATGAGAAGGTCCTTGATGATGGAAAGATTCACTGGGATGCTGGGAAGGTTCTTGAGAACATTTTACTTCTGTGCCAGGTATGAACATCGGCCTGTAAGAGACCACTCTACGACAAGAGGCATCGTGGGACCTACCGGCTTGGCCAGCGGCTGATTGGTGATGGGCATATCCTGATGCTCACTAGTCGAAGACCATAGAGTTGCTACCAGATGATGGTTGGATGACTAATACCGGCCCATAGTAAGGCGAGTCTAGTCGCGTCATGGTTGAAGTGGATCTTCCGGATCCAGCAATACTAATCGCGGTGGTGTTGGGCCTGGCGACACTGGGTGAAGAGGTTGTGCATGCTGAGCTCTGTGATGGGCCTGTTGTTTTGTCTTAGTGGAATGCACGTCTTAGTTGAAAGTGGAAACTGATGTTCCTCAATGACCCATATGGTCACGACTCTTCCTACTATAGCATCGGCCGGGGACATTGGGGAGGTTCTCTTGGCACTCCCAATCGTCAGGAGTCATATAGTGGTTTACCAACTCTAGAGTATTAGTCGAAGTGTACCCTAGACAATCACTAGAAGAGTCATCCAATACTGGGTAGATTCTGGGAGTAATCCCCATTTTTGGAGGCATTATGCCTCCACGAGTGTGGTATGATGATGGAAATGGTGGGGCGCGTTGCTTTACCTTGTGTCGTCGACGCTTGCTCTTATGTGAAGGGGTCGGATGAGATGACGATGTAGAAGTAGAGGTTGTAGTTTCTGAAGGCTCTGGATCATTCATGGATGCCCAAATGATACCATGGTCAAGGGAAACCATTTTTTATGCTAGCCAGATGTCATACTTTAGGGACTTGAAGTTAGAAACCTGCCGCCACTCACTTTCATCGTTGTTGCTACTGTCTAAAATTACGACGATGCATGAAACTTGTGTCAGGGACGAGCCCAGACAGACTATGTTTTTATCGACCAAGTCCTTAAGCTATTATTTTAACACAAATCACTACATGAGGGTGTTCCCCATGATCTGATGATATGGGAAGTATTTGGGGTGATCAGTGAGGTTCGGCTCTTCATGCCTTCTACACTCAAGAAAATGCACAATCCCTTCTTCCAAGGCACTTCGGAAATAGCTGGTTACCAGATTATCATTGAATTATTATGTCTAGTTTCTTCTGTTTGTAAAGGGGGCCTTGGAGCATGTCCCTAATGAGGATTTTGAGGAGCCAGTCGAGGGGGAAAATCTTGGATGTCCCACATAGGTGGTGGCAGCACATTCCACGTAGGCACCTGCCAATCTATGGAAGCTACTGTTGGGTTGGAGGTTGCACCTGTGGTGGAGGACCTCTGCAAGGCTGGGGATGTGGCCCTGCCGGTAATACTTCCATGTGTTTGTAGTCTTCTATATGGACCACTACTATAGGCTCAGCTCTGACAGCCATTCTCATAGGAATTATAGGGGGTAACGGGCGTGCTTGGCTGGCCTATTGTAGGGATTTTTCCAAGTTCTAGGCCTTATCGGAGAAGTCTCGAAATCCCCTAGGGTACTTATGGGTTATCTAATATGGAACACGTTCTTTGTTGAAATTCACTATAAACATCATCAATAATTTCTCTTAAGTTAGTGGCATATCAAGGGAATATTTAAGCCCTTTCCACGGGGTGATAAAATCCGCGACACACACATCAGGCCTTTGTTTGCACTTGAAGAGGCCGGTGATGCTCATTTTACATGTGGTGGAGCTGAACTGGTAGAGGAATTGCCTATGAAGGTCCTCCCAGTGGGTTACCGATCTCACAGGAAGCTAGTTGTACCAGAATAATGCAGGCCCCTCTAATGTCTGAACAAAACAGTGGTGCTTGGTAGCCTCCTACTACGTTGGAGTCCCTAACATGGGTTCACACCTTGAGTTGATGTGGGGAAGGTGCTGTAGTAGGTCCCTCGTCCAATAAATTATGGAGAAGGTGGAATTCTTGAAAACCAGAGGTGCCGACATGTCATCGACCCATGATGGGTATGGACTGCCGTCAGACGGGATTGCCACCTGTCATGTTTCCAATGCCTCTAGGCTGGAAATGAGTGCTTCCATTTGATCATTTTGATAGGGGTCCCTGTCTTGATGGGGATCCCTAACCATGAGTGTGTTTGAGGGTTCTTCAACACAGTAAGCTGGTCCAGCTGCTCATGGAGCAGCTAGCAGACCGACCCTCTAGGGGGGTTGGGAGAGCCCGAGATGTGTCCCTTGGATTTTCGCGCCATTCAGGAGTGTTTGGTGAGACATACTATTCTCTATTTATGTAATCTATAGCCTCAACCCTATATGTGGGGGCAGGATGGTCAGGGTCACTTGGATACAGCTCACTGAGGGGAAGATGTTCCTGCCCCTACTGCCCTAGCCTAGGATCAACGTAGTCCAATGGTCACTCTACAACACATTCATCCAAGAGGTCATTGACCAACTTCTTCTTCTTGGAAAGTTGTTTCTGCAATGTGGCCTTCTCTGAGTCTTCCTCTGTTTTCTACACTTAGGCATATGCGTCAGTGTGCTTAGCAGCTCCGACGTGATCTTTACCCTTACCGAAATTCAGGCTGAGTACCAATGCCTCAGTGGGTATAGGGAGACATAGTAGGTTCTTTTTCTGGTGAGTAATCCTCCCTAACAATTCCAATAGTGGTAGAACACCCTCAAGGGGTAACTCCCCATCAAGAATCTCCAAATCATCCTCCTCGTCCACTATGTCAGTAATGTTGATCGTGACCCTTCCTGAGGGCATGTCCTCGATATCGCCTACAAAGTCGCGCTGCCACTAGATAGGACTGAAGAGGATGGCAGAATACTGCCCCCAACCATGGACTTTCATGTGGGGGGAATCCTCCTAGATGATCTTGCGGAGTATCTTGAAACTCTGAATGTATTGCTCTTGGAGGACCCAACGTCATTCATGTGACATGGGGCGCTGAGCCACATGAAGTGCAGCCAGATTGACTAGACGACATTTCTCACCAATTTCATCGAAATGAACTTGTAACTTGGGATAAACCACTCACTGATGACAAAGGATAATGTAAATTTACCAAAGGGTTTAGAGGAAACATTCAACCTCCTTTGGGTTGAGGGATTCGAGCGCGTGAAAATTCAGCACTGCCACGGGACAGAACATCCTGGGGAAGTGTTCTAAAATTAGAATGTTCTATTTGATCCTCGGCTCAGATTCAGGTTCTGGCCTTTTATTTCCCCATTCACCAATAGGGGGTTGCTGAGGAACTTGCAGCGGTACTGAGGCAGACCGCTGGGATAGCAGTCTTGCCGGTGGAGAGTACGATGAGCGGGATGACTGGCTGTTGAATCTCGGGTTGTCCTCTGAAAAGTGTAATGACTTGAATTATATGCCACGATAAGAATAGATGATGGTAGTAGTTCTTGGATAAGGTTCTAGGGCTACTGGTTACAGGTCGTGTCACTTCTCACCCACTATTGGTCCCCAGAATAGTTCTTCGTGATCTCCTACTGAGGTAGAGAGCGCTTCTGGTGACGACGGTGGTGATCGAAGAACCGTGATCTACGGGGTTTCCATATTTTCATCATCTTAGATATAGCTATGGAGGGAGGTAGGAATCCTACGGACCGCTCATTCTTGGAGCACTAGGCCTATGCGCCTCATTTATGCCCCATCCCTTGACTCTGATGAGCGAGAGGAGGGTTCTCGTGCCAAGTCATATTCCACATCAGAGATTGAGAAGTGGAATGGTTTGATCTCTATCTAGATCATCCTATAATTCTTCTTATGATGATGGTGACCCACCTTCCTTTCCCTGGGTGGCTCCTTGGGACATGGCTGATTTCTGGCACGAGGTCCTTCGGCTACACTAGTGCAGAGGCAGAGACGGTTTCTACCTGAGTAAGCCAGGGTGTCAGGAGTACAAGGACAAATGTCAAAGGGGATATTGGGAGGACTTCCATGGATACTATTGGAGTGGGTAGAACCTCCACTAGAACTTGAATGAGCATGGGGAGGACCTCCATGCTTGTTTCCCCGGGTGACCTTAGTATGAGGAGGGTCCTTGTAACGGTTTAGCTGAACAAGAGTAGGACCTGTGTGTTGGGTGCTAGTGAGGCGAGGGTGGCATTCACCCCCATAGTTTCTATGGTTAGTAGGATCTTCCCTAGTTTCTAAGTGGACATGGTGAGGATCTCCATAATGAAGAGAAATCGGATGGGCAATGTCCCTACACTGGCGGTCGGGGGCAGGAGGAATGAATCCATACCCAATGTAATGGGCACATGATAGTCTTTCGAATCGAGTGTCACCATTGTGTGGAAGGACCACATTTGGATTGAGGTTGGAATAGGGTGGGCCTCCATACCGAGCCTTGAAGAAGAGACGTCCTGCTCTCTCTATGGTAGTTGTATGGGGAGGACCTCCGTATTGGGTGGAATCATTGAGGGTTTGTTTACGGTGTCCACTGCATGTGTCGAAAACCAAGAGAGTCGACACAGCTAACCCATGGGGCTATTGGGGCCTACATCCTGGTTGGTTTTATAAGTTCCCCTGCTCAGTTTATTCAGGGAACTGATGATATGCGTCTGCAGTGGCTCATGCCATAGTAGTTGTCGACATTGACGGCCCTTGGCAAGCGTCCTTCTTAGCTTTCACCCAACACTGGCATCGGGCCGGATGAATCGAGGGCAGTGGTGCAGGTACATGGCTTACCTGCTCCTCATTCAGCATGACTGGCCAGCGGTATAGACGCGGCCGAGTGGGAGCCCCTACTGGGAGCCCCTGGAATGGGACTCTAACTGGGCTGGGACAGACGTCGCCTACCACGTCAGCATAAGGCAGGGAGTTGTCCGAGCATTCTTGGGAGAGTTTCCTAAAACGGTTATAGGTCGTAGTCTGGAGCACTGGATCCCAGTGCGTCCCTCAGGGGTAGCATTGGCGATGAGGCGTAGACGCCTATAGATCCAGGCTGGCCATATCCTGGGTCAAGATTATTCCCTCCATCCTCATAACGGCACACGACGTCATTGATCATCATTCATTGGATAAATCACAAGTGGATATGGGGAATTCTCTACCTAGGTCCATGGGTATAGAGGACATTGTGGAAGAAGTGGAGCTACATGGGACTACCATGTGGGTACTTCCCCTACCCATGCGTCGGTGTATAGGCGGTGATCGTGTTCTAAGTATAGCAACTTGATTCCTAAGAAGCAGGGAGATTTACTCATCAATGTTGAAAGAAAAAGGAATCGACGACCAATGATCAAGTGTCATTCCATATTCCGTAATTGTTAAGAGGTATCCATGATGAAAACGTCATAGAACGATATTTACAACATTCTACTACCCCTACTTTTGGTGAGTTTCATGCCAAACCCACTATTTTCCGGGCGGGCCACAACCCCAGATAACTAGATCCAGTGACATGTTAATCCATTGTAGCCTCAAACACTACTAATATTCATGTTGAGGAGAAGATATTCACGACATATTCACCAATTCTTTTTCTGAAGCTTTTGACCTGGTGCATCCATCCATCTGTGGAGGACACACAGTAGTTGCCCCGCATTTCTGCATTCCAAAGGCAGGTGGCATCCATCACTTTTTCAGGGACGTTTGATCCTTGATCAAAACGGGATGATGTGATTTCGGTTCTTCCTTCCACGGATTCCTCCTCAGAACTCATCACCTAGTTCGGGTATCCCTTATATATTTAAGATTTTGTTCATGTAACTATTCCTAGCGTTGTAACATCATGGAAACCAGTTAATTTCACTTCTTCTATTGGGAAATTCCAAGGTGTTCGGCCAGAGCAGCAACCTTCAGTCAGGGGAGTAGTAACATTGGGCATCGCTGGAATGTTTGGACACTGGGACACTAGTGCGTCTGTCTTCTGTCTCCTATTATAGGGCTTCTCTAGGGTGAGGAATCTCAATGAATCCCACATCGAATGTGGGGAATAATATTCCATGGGCATGTATATGAGGTTTTCCTCAACTTCCCATTATTAACACAGGGTTTGCTAAATGTTTCATGTTTAATGGAGATGGATCGGACTAATCAAAACACTGATTAGAATGGATCAGATGGGTGCAACCCCTGGAGGGAACACCGATATTGGGGCCAATATACGGTTGACCTCTTGGTCACTATTGAGGGGAATGGGGAATGAGATGTCATGATTTCACTAGGATTTGGTGTCCTATATAAGAATCAGGATATATGATGGTGCTTTTGTGTGAAGTGGATGGTGAATGGGATGGAACCATCATGAGGATGATGATGGTTCTGGGCTTTAGCCTTGAAGGGGTTCCTACATATCCCTATGGCAGGGAATCGAAGTCCACGTAGTTCATCTCATAAAGACTTACCACCAATTGGGGTTTTTAAAAACATTACTACTGGATGGGGTCGCAACAGCTTACCGCTGGATAACAATGTCAACGTCTTACCACTGAATAGGATCACAACGGTGTACCACTGATTTGAGGTCCCAATAACATACCACTGGATGGGGTTGAACTGACGTGAATATAGCCAGGACGACCGGTGGATGGTGGGATTAAATGTTTGGGAGGCATCCTACGTAACCCACATTGGCAAGGATCAAAGACCACATAGTTCAAGGTGGGTCAGTGAACCGACGCGAAGGAGGACCTGTGGTACAAAGGGTGGAATTCTTGTACCTCGTGGAGGCTTCCTACGTACCTCACCTTAGCAAGGATCAAAGACCACATAGTTCAGGTATGGGTGTGGGCTTACACTCTAGGCTACCCAAGGTGTTGGTGAACCTATGTGAAGGTGGCTTAAATGACTAGGGTGGTGGTATTTAAGCTCAATGACGCTTCCTATGTACCCTATCTTGGAAATTATTAAAATCCTCGTAGTTTAGGAGGCATGGGTCTTACACTCTAGGCTACACAATGTGTTGGTGAACCGACCTGAAGGAGGTCAGAATGGCTAGGGTGGTGGGCTTGAACCTCTTGGAGGCTTCCAACGTACCCTGCCTTGGCAAGGATTAATGTACTCATAGTTCAGGAGGCATGGGGCTTACACTCTAGGCTGCCCAGGGTGTTCTAGAACTGACGTGAAGGAGGTCGAAATGACTGGGGTGGTGGGCTTGAACCTCATGGAGGCTTCCTATGTACCCTACTTTGGTGATAATCAAAGTACTAGTAGATCATGAGGCATGGGGCTTACACTCTAGGCTACCCAGGGTGTTGGTGAACTGACGTGTAGGAGGTTGGAATGGCCAGGGTGGTGGGATTGAACCTCATAGAGGATTCCTACGCACCATACCATGGAAAGGATAAAAGACCTCATAATTCAAGAGGCATGGGGATTACACTCTAGACATCCCAGGTTGTTGGGGAACCGACGTAAAGGAGGTCGGAATGGCCAGGGTGGGGGGATTGAACCTTGGTGAAGGCTTTCTACGTACCATGCATTGGCATGTATCAAATTCCTTATATCTCATGAGGCATGGAGCTTACAATCTATGCTTCCCAAGGTGGATGTAATGGTAGGATCTTTCTCTAAGCCCATTTGAGTCCTACTCAATATGAGAAATAAGAGGCAGTAGAGACCTGATGATTACATCATGAAAGGTGCGTCCGTGAGAAGCGAAGTGGGGCTTACACATGATCATATCCCTAAGAGGAAAGAGGGGCTTATACATGGTTAGAAGCCCTACGAGGGTGGGACTTACACTAAGATGGAGGCTCGGTGGTGATAAAGCTCATCGGGAGATGGATTCTGCATGGAAGAGGGGAGGAGCACCATTCCCCATGACACCCTTTGCTGGCCTTGGGCACCAGAAAATAAAGAAGTAGTAGCAGTGCTGCCTCCTACAAGAATGGCTTGGGACTTACACCAAGGTGGTCTCCATTTACCCATGTAGGATTCATGGGGGAAGTCACATTTTAACATCATGTGCTAAGGACGATGGTGGTTGTTAGTTTAACATCATGCTGCTCGGACTAGGTGGGATCACAACGCACCCATTGGAATTACATAACTGGTACCCTCTACACCTTGGTGATGAGAAGAGAATGGAAACGTTGTGGCTAGGGGGTGTCATTGAGAAAACCATTGGTGGTCAATGTTAGCATGGCTATGAGAAAATAAAATAGTCATTAGCATGGATATGCGAACAAGAATGAGGCGAAACAACACAATGGGTAGTGGTGTCTAGGGGACTTTGAAGTTACTTCATGAGAACCAAGTAGGTTTCACAGGAGATGGGGTTGCAGAGCAAATGGGTTTAAATGTACAGGCCGTGTAATGCTCTACTACTTCATGCAAGAGAAGGGCTTTGTGAAGGTGCAGGCTTCGTAAAGTGAAGTGGCCCAGCCTAGACATATGACATTGGTGCATATAAGTGGTTCTTCGTGAAGTGGAAGGGAATTCGAAAAGGAAATACCTACAAACATGGGTGCCTCGTGAATCAAGGTCATATGAAGTAATGTTCTTCACAAGGGATAGTGATATGGCCTTAGTGTTTGTGTCACGTGTGCATGGGGGTTATTCATAAAGAATAAATGCTCCACGATTACCTAAGTCCCTAGGTGGATCTCCTTCCTTCATGAAGGCCCGTGGGTATCGCGAAAGGCATCCCGCTCGAAATAGGTGGTGAAAACAAGGTAAAGGGGAGGCACTTCACGGAGCAAAAGTACCTTGAGAAGCTCATGGGTCACATAGCAGATAGTGCTTTGATATTTGATAGTCGATAAGAGGAATGTTTGGATGATTTTTGCATTGTTCCTAGGGCGTGGCCGATATTTATAGGAAAGAGGCACCGCGAAGCCATGCTCGCTCAGAGTGAAGCTAGATTTGACTTCGTCGTGGGCTCGTGAACATCAAAGGGGCTCGTGGTGTATCCCACCTCCGAGCCTCATGGTGGGCATGCAAAATTCAAAGGGGCTCATGGAGCATCCCACCTTCTGGCCTTGTGGTACGTTTGCAATCATCAATGGGGCTAGTGGAGCATCCACACTTTTGGACTCGTGGTGGGCTCGTGAACTTCAAATGGGTTCGCAGAGAATCCCACTTCCTGGCTTCATGGAAGGCTCACGAACGTCAAAGGGTCTCACAGAGCATCCCACATTTTTACTTCGCGGTGGTCTCGCAGGTCCATGGTGCTCTATGAAAGGTTTTCGTGAGGCATCTTCGAGGACGTTCTTATTATCCTTATCCCTTCGGATTGTTGGCATCAATATTTATTCTTTCATGGATTGTGTTCTTTATTTACCATTAATTAATATCTTATAAACTGCCAATTTTTTTCCATCACTCATTTTTAGGATCTTTTGTATGCATGGTATAATCTTATAATTTCATGATCATGTTCTCATATCCTTATGCTCATGATAATTCTTACATATCTTCATTGTTTACCCTTAAAGAGAATCTAAGGTCATCATTTTTTATGTCTCCATACCTATGGTTATGAACATATATATTTTATTCTATGTGTCAATGAAAGGTTCTGGTCAAGAAGAACCTAGTAAGACATGATGTAGCTAATCTATGTACTAGAGTTTATGTTTCCTTCCTTCCAAAGGCAGTAGACTAGCATGGTCTTTGGGAATCTCATTTTATAATATTATATGTTTTCCACAAAATTTATTTAATGTTAATGTATAAAATGTGAGGGTCACTATAGTTGGTATCAGATCTAAGGTTTAGTTATCCTTTGGGATCTAGGATGCGAAAACCATAGTCAAAACCGTAAGAAAACATCTCAGGATAAGTCTAAGGAAAAGGAAAAGATATGAAAATGTCCTAGAATTTTGGTAATGGATATAGTGAGTGGTTTCATAGAAAACATCCCTTTATGGATACTACAAGGGGATGTGGATTTGGCATATATGTACCTAGGGAAAACAACTATGACATGATTTTCTTGAATATACTCAGGATAATCTGGTACTTGACAATGGGCCTACCTACACACCTGGTTTGACACTCCAAAGGGATATGTTTTGGGAATTAAGAAAATATTCATGAACCATCATGTTCAATTTAAAAAGTATTCGGCTAAGATTAACTTATGATAAGCCTAAGGTGTTAGATATTATTGAAGGTGTCTTATGTTAGTCATCCTATAAGTGAATTTTCCTGATTATGTGGTACCTCATTATGATAACTATTTCTTACTCGATGATTTTGGTTTTAATTTATGTTCAAACCTTGAATGAACCACATAAACAGTGATTGTAATGGATAATGCAATGATTTTACTCTTGAGTAACTAAATTCTATTGGGGATATAATGAAAAAAATCATTTCTATGCTGAAACAACTTTCTCAAGATGTTAATCTTAGTGGAAATCCAAATGAAAATGGGAGGGAACAACATTCTATTTATTACTTATTGAGGATACATCCACCTTATTTTGGAGGGGATTCTAATCAATGTGATTATATTCTATGGATCATTAATACTAAAAATATATTCTTCGTTATCCAGTTTTCAAGGCATGAGAATTTTATTCTGGGTGTTTATCATTTGGAAGGTGAACCAGTCTAGTGGTGGACTTTAATAAAGAATATGAGGTAGAATGATGTGGTTGAATCCAAGGGTTGGGGTGAGTTCCAAAAGATATTTTTCAAAAAATAATTTCCATGGATTCTTCTACTAAGATAGAGAGGAGTTCCTTAATCTGAATAAAAGGGATGATGAATATTTTGTTACCTAAGAGGATAATTTCACTAGACTTGAGAGGTAACCCTGAAGAATTATCATCCAACCTAAAAGTAGTGTTGATATGTTCTTCAGGGTTATAAAGCCCAGTCCCAATAGTGTGTTGTCAATAAGAGACTATACTTTCTACAAAAAATATTGGATTTTGAAATCATGGTTTACATAGAGTTTTTATTCACGTATCAATCTCATGGTTTTGACAATAATAGGTATATGGAGTTCAATAAAACACTAAAAACCATGGAAAAAATAAGATATGTTTTCCTTTATGATCTATGTGAGGGATGCAGCACATATAAATCTATCTTATGGGTTTTAGTAAATGTTTCGTTGGTGGTATGGAAGGTCTCTAGGAAACTAATTTTCAAAATAATGGGAATAAATTAGGTAAAAATTCTAATGGGGAGAAATATGCAATGAAATCACCTCCCCCAGATCAGTGCTACAACTATAAAGGTAATGGTAATTATCATAAATAGTTCCCAAACCAAAGGGCTGGTGATGATTATTGATGTTAGAAAACTTTTAAGATGAGGGACAAGGGTAAATCTCTTGAAATAAATATTTTTAATGAGGAGTGTGATAATGGAGTGATAAAATTTACCCTTATCATACTCTCTAGATCTACTAATTTCATATTTGATTCTAGATCTATTCTCCCTTTTATATCTAAATATGTTTATATGTTTTTTAAGATTCCAACAAAACAATTTGATGTTGAATTTTTAATGGAAACCACTAATGGTATGAAGATTGCATCCTAAGTCTATGATTACTCTCTAGTTGAAGTTTGTGGGAATGTTATTCTTAAAAATATTTTCATTATTCCTTTGGTTGAATTTGATGTCATTTTAGGCATTGGTTAGATTTCACAGCATAAATACCCCATCAATTTTCAAGGATTAGAAGTTACATTTGATATTTTAAACCCTCATATGTGCATCCATAAATGTGTCAATAAGCCTGAACATCCTGGGGAGATTACATCCACTGTATAGGTCTTCATTATCATTAAAAATGGTTGTTTTTCTTAAATGTTTGTGGATAAAATTGGCATTGATGACATGCCTTTTGGTAAATAATATTTGGATTTATTTTTGGAAGTGTTTCTTAACCATCCACCAATATGTGAATTTGAGTTCTCAAGGGATATCATACCTCATTCCAAGACAATTTCAAATACCACTTACAGAATGGACCCGATTATGTTGTGTGATGTGTAGAAGACGCTATAATAAAACCTTAATAAGGGATTCATACGACCAAGTCTGTTACCTTGGGGTGCACCTATTCTCATTATGGAAAAGATAAATAGATCAATGTGACTACACATTGATTATCAGGATTTAACCATGATTATAATCATGAAAAAGTATCCTCTTCCCTGTATTAATGAATTTTTTAATCAACTATGGGTAGATCAAAACATTTATAAGATTTACCATCATTATTAAATGTCATCAATTGTGTTTCAAGAGATAGTATATACCAAAGATGGAATTTTGTACAATGTATGGAAACTATGATTATACAGTGATTCATTTTGGTCTTACTAATGCCCATTCTATCTTCCTAGATTTAATGGATAGATTCTTTATAGATTACCTTTATCAGTTTTTGGAAGTCTATATAAATGATATTCTTATCTCTTCAAAGTGAATGTAAGAGAATTTAGATTACATGGTAATTTTACTAATGACCCAAAGGAAGGAGAAAATATATGAAAAATTTAAAAATTGTGAATTTTTTCTACCAAAGGATTCATTTTGGGGTCACATAATCTCAAGAGAGGGTATAATAGTAGCTCCATAAAAGAATGAATCTATTGAGTGATGTCCTAGACTATCCTTGATGACTGTGATCTATATATTTCTTGGTTTATTTGGATATTATCGACAGATTTTTGAGAATTTCTTAGGACATTGTAATCCTATGACATTGTTGACTTGAAAGGGTGTCAAGTTCCTCTTGATAGATGAATTTGAGGAAAATTTCAAGGAACTAAAGAGAATGTTATTCTGTGAAAATATGCATACATGAACTTATTTTGGGGAATATATTGCAATATATTGTATTGTGTCCATGCGGTATTGGGGTGTATTATTATGAAGAATAATATTGTTTTCGCCTATGACATGAAGTTTTTAATGATTCTAATAAATGTTACCCATCTAATGATTTGGACTTAGCAGTGGTAATTTATTCATTAAAGATGTGATGGAATTATCTTTATGGAGAAAAGTGGCATATATATACAGACCATAAAAGTATGAGACATATATTTAAATAAATGGAGTTTAACATGCTCCAAGGAGGATGGTTAGAGTTGATAAAAGATTATAACTGCTCAATACATTATTGCCTTGGGGATGAAAACAAGGTGGATTATGCATTGAGTCAAAAAAATCATGCTAGATTATCAGTGATGAGGATCACAAAATGTCCAATATTTCTATATTTTCACAACATGGTTCTTGAAATACAAATTGAAGGAGAAAATTATTATCTCTCTCAAATGAATGTTCAATCCTCTAACCATGTGATGATTAAAGAGGTATTTAAAGATGTTGTAGAGCTAAAAAAGAATGCTATAAATGTTTCGAAGTTTATTCTTGATCTGGATGGAATGAAAATGTTCAGGAACTATGTATGTGCTTCTTCTATACCATATTTGAAGAAGGATATATTAGAATAATCTCATAGTACTTTATTCTATATTCATATTTCAAGTAAAAAGATGTATAGGTACTTGAAATAATACTTCTGATAGGATGGCATGAAATGATATATCATAGATTTTTTATCATAGTGCTTGTTATTCCAACAAGTAAAGGATAAAAGAAAAAATTAAAAGTGAATATAGCATCCATTACATATACCGTAATGGAAATGGAAGAACATCACTATAGATTTTTTCATTGGACTACCCAAAACCTCTATAGAGTTTAATTATATATGGGTGGTAGTCATCACTATACTAAGTCAACACAATTTATCTCTATCAAAGAAGACTGATCTCTGGATCAGATTTCTAGGATATAAATTAAATAAGTGGTAGGGTTCATAGAGTACCAAATTCTATTATATCATATAAAGATATGAGGTTCATGTCAAAGTAGTGGTGAATTATTCAATAATCACTTGATATAGAATTGTCTTTTATCACTAAATATCATCCTTAGATTTATGGTCGATCATAAATAAAATCTCAAAAATTATAGGATATGTTGAGATCTTTTTCATTGGTTTTCTAATGTGGTTGAGATCAAAACATTCCTATAGTTTATTTTTCTTTCAACAAAATCGTTCACTCATGAATTTGGATTGTTCATTATGAATCCCCCAATGTGATGAAATTCATAGATCCAACATGTTGGGATGATGTTGGTGAAAGAAATATATTGGGACATGAGATTGTTGTAGAAATGGTTAATAAGGTAAGAACCATTCAACATTATTTAAAGTAAGCTCAATGTTGGTATTAATGTTATGTTGATAACCAATGGCATGATATTGAATTTGAATTTGGTGGAAATGTGTTTCTATTAATCTCTCCCTAGAAAAACGTTTTGAGATTCTAGAAGAATGGAAAACTAATCCCTATAGATATCTATCCTTTTGAAATTCCTGATCACATTATGATGGTAGCCAATTTTTTGATACTTCCATAAAATATCTCTCACATCCATTATGTGTTCCATTTAACTCACTAACCCATCACATCTATAAAACTCCAAGGTCATACAACAACAATATTATTTTTCTTATGAGGAACAACCATTTGAAATTATGGATCATACAGAGAAGTTTCTATGAAACCAGACCTCTCACCTGGTCAATGTTTTGTGTGGAAATCGCCAGTTAGAGGAATATACAGTGAAAGTTGAGGATATTATAAAGTAAAAGTGTCCTCATTTTTTACCCTAGTTATCAATTTCATGGTAGAAATTCATTTTAATGAGGGTAGAATGTAAAATCCTATGTTTTTATGGAGCATTTATTTCTTCTCAAATAAACTAAAATTTCATTAATATCATGATTTACACTAATTAGAACATTCATTTCATATTCGAACAACTTTATATATGTTACATACAACACTGACTTAGTGTGCATTACACACAACACCTACTTGGTGCATGTTACCTACAATGCAGAGTTTCTACGAAAAATCATTTTATTTATTTCAATTATATAAACTAGATAATTATTACTCAAATGCTATAAATAGTAATGGGAATACTAATAAAAACATCTAAAATATTTTTTTTTATTGTTTTAAATAAATAAAATATATTAATAATGAAATAAATAATTTTTGGTAAAGTCTTTATATGTTTTAAAGTACTATTTTTTAAAATGGACTACATTTCATGTCCTTCTGTAGAAAATATTAAAATTAATTTTTGAAACATTTAGAAATTTAATTTAAAATAAAATTTTCATTTTTTAATTTATAATGTCGATATTTTCATAGGGTTATTTTATGTGATTTTTCTGAGAAACTTCCATTTTGGGTGAAGAGTGAGAAATACCAAATTTTAATTCAGAACATGTTATTCAACTAATTTATTTTTAAGGGTAAATTATATTTTAATTTTTTTAAAGATTAATTGGACCATATTTTTTAAATCAGTAAAAAAATTTCATTATAAAAAATTTCACTATGAAATTTGGTATAGAAACTTAGAAAACATTTGAATGTTTTTACTTTAAAAACCTAGAATGTCATCCCGTCCCTGAGATTAAATATAAATTAATCCCTTCCTCTTGTGGGATTGGAATTTGTTATCATTTATTCCATAAATTGATTCAATATAAATTATAATTTATAATAAGTTCATCTTATTTTTTTCACAAAATATTAGTGAAAGTAATTAAAATTGATTACAATGTATAAGTCTAAATTAAGATTAATAAGGGACTGTCCATTAATATTAAGGGGCCAAATGACCTCGAAACATGTTATTGTGGGATTTTATGGCCATATATCATCCCAATAATACCATAAATCTAATTTAGTCCATAATTTTATCCACATGACATGTAAAAATCGTGGGTGGAATTCATTTTCCAAAAATTTACAAAAGTGTCACTCCTCCTCAAATATAAAAAGGCATCTTCTACTCTCACTTCCTCACACCTCTAACACCAAAATGGTTGTATAAAGATCTATATAATAAACTCCTCAAAAAACTTATCTTCTACCTATAAGCCTCACCTTTGTAAGAAATAAATCCAAGGAATCCCTTTGTTGCAAACCAAAATGAGTTACCCGAATAAGTGGTAACTTTCTTCCTCATTATCTTTTATGTTATTTCAATTATCCACCCCATTTAAACTTATTCTTACACAATTGTATAAAAATAATAGTACCATAAAAAAATTATGATTTTTAAGCTCTTTTTTGACATACAATTAGACGCTCTTCCATTTAATAGGTAACAAACATATTGTTTACATGTTTTGATGAACTGCCACCTCAGAAAATGATGATTGTTATTTTTTACATTATAGCCTCCCATTGTGGTCATTATAGTGATAAATATGTTTATATATAAGATATTTTATATTTTTTAATGTATTTAAACATATTAAATTTTTTACATTACATATCTGTATATTTTCCTTTTGTTTAAATACGATAATTTTGTCTGAGAAAGTGTGGACAACTGCCCCCTCCAAGTGATGTGATTGGTTCACACACTAAATGGGATTTCGTAAGGATGGGATTAGTAACAATATAAAATTTATATAACCTACTAAGGGTAATTTAATTATATTATATATGTCGATAATTATATGTCATTTTATTTCATTCTTTCAATATGGCAATAAAAATGGAAACAATGTTTAAGTGTACATACATCTTACCATCTCCATTAATGGTGTATTTTATTTCATACTTATATATATTGTATATTATTATAATAAAAATATAAAGAATATAAATTATATTTATATCATGTTTTATATGTGGTAAATCATGATATAATTACAAGGACTAATGATATGACAATTGAAGACACAAGTGAAAAACAAAGAAGATATAACCCGAAATGAAACCTTAACATTGAATTATTGACAAGAGGGTAATATAAGGTCATAATAAACCCATGTATCTAATTATATATATGAAAATTATTTTTTAAAATATATATATTAAACTTATATTTTTTTATATAAAATGTTTTTACAAGTACTATGAGAGTCAAGACACATGGTATGGAGATTTCATCTAACTTTTTATTTCCATTAGATACATGATGTATTAACCTCCCATTCCTATAGTGTGGTGTTTATACTTCCCATGTATCTATAAAATGATTATTATAAATAATTCTATGTGTATTTACTTATCCATTATATGATATTTATTTCATGGTGTTAGTGCTTCAAAAGCTACCAAATCGTAAGATAGTATTGTCTCAACTTGCCTTTATTGAGACATATGTTTTATCATACACCTACATTTGTTTATGTGTATATACATAAATTTGAAATTTTGTATCTTTAGTATACTTAATTTAATGATATTATCATTTTATTTTAATATCATTGTCTTGCATGAAGAGTATTTTCCATGTTATGATGTGGTAATATTTTTTTGAAGCAATATCATCATTTATTGAGGTTATTTATGTTTATTACCCCTTTATTGAAAAATTATTATCCATATCTCAAGAACACAAAGTGTGGGTGTTATCATTTTTTACTAATGAAATATTAATGTTTTATTTCCATTATATACTATTTTTTATTATTATATTTAATAAAATGCTTCTTATAAAAATCAGCCCATGATTATCTCTTCTATCAGAAATCTATTTAATTAAAAACCCATGTTTTAAAAAATGTAGTAAAAAAAGTTTTAAAATGATAATTGAAGAAAATTTTCATTTAAATTTTGATTTTAAAATTTTATATGGCTTTCAAAGCATCATCTATATGTTTTCAATTATATTTTCCATGAAAAAAAGTTTATGAAAATGTTTTTGGTTTTAAATATGGTTTTTCAATGTAGAAAACATATTTTCATCAATAAATGTTATTAAAATATATTTCAAAATTATTTCCCTTATAAGATGACATCTGTTAGTGTTACTCATGTTTTTATGGGAAAATTATTCAATGTTTCCATTCACATTATTTCTCCAAAAGGATTATGTTTTGATGGAATTATGTTTATGATACATGTTTCTCTTTCATAGGTTACATGATTTTGAAACTCAATTCCTTTAATGGGTTATGTTTATAATAAAATTATTATAAGACTTGTGTTTTTCAACATCTTTTGATATGATTATAAGTTTGTAATACCCATTTCATTTTATGGGTCATGATATGATTATTTTTGATCTTGTGGAACATGTGTGTATGAATAAATTATGAAATTGGTGGGACATATATCAACATCCAATGCATTTGGGTAAAGATTTTTATCTTTGGAGATAAACATGGATGGATGGATTAAGGAACTTAGTTATGTATTACAAGGATTGGAGGGGGAGTGAACATAGTACAGTAATACAGGGTTGGAATGAGGAGTGAACCTATTTTAGTAAAAAACTTTTCCCCCCTAATATGGCATTGGTAGAAAATCATTGACTATTATAGAAATCCCTATATATGGTTATGTGTCTGATACAGATCCTTGTTTTATTCTTATCTTGTGATTTATTGACTTATTCTCTTTATTTGCATATGTTTCATATCTTATGAGAATAAAATATTTATGTTATTATTTAGGTTTATTATATTTCATAGCTAGGGTATGATCTTCTATTTTCAAGATAATGATCTCATACCATTTTGCTAACAATTATGCTTATGTATCACACTTTTTTTAAATAATTAACATCTAAGATCTCAACTTTTAATGATTCTTTCCCCCATGTTATGAAGATTTGTATTATGTTATATGTGTCTATGAAGGGTGGTAGTACAGAAGAACCTTGTGGGAGATGTTTTATATCATATATGTACTACTGTTTATATTTCCATGTTTCCAAAGGCAATAGTAAAGTAATATCTTTGGGAATTTAGTTGTATATTATTTTAGATATTCTGAAACTATTTTGTAATGTAAATGTATGAAAGTTTAGGGTTAATATACTCATTCTATTCTAAATCTGAGGATGAATAAATCTAACCCTCACTTGTAGATGGATTTTTCCCATTGTAGTTATCTGGTATGTTAATGTGCAATGCATGGTGCTGAATCTATTATTTTCTAGCTCAGTCTTTCAAGAGATTCATATATTGGAGATAACTGATTATGGTCTCCATCTAGCTTAGGGAGTATAAAAGTTTATCAGTTTTCTTAGTGGAATTGAAGTGATTAATTTCTGCTATATCATTGATGAATATTGAAAAGACCATTCTTCAGTGTGTGATACAAAATATTTCTCCTTCCTGACCTGGGATTTCGAAGACTATTGTTTTATTAGACCATACATCAATGCAAACATTCTATTATTGGGGAACATGATGCAATGTGATATCAAAAGGTAACTATTACATATTCCCTTTTATTTTTCCAATTATAGATGCTGGTTATTTATTTTTATGGAATATTTGATATTGATCTACATTTTCCCTATTTCAAAATCCCTTATGATATTCATGTTGGATATTAACATTTATAGGGCCAGTTCTATTCTAGTGGTAAGGATTTGGAATTCAACCTCTTTATTTGTGCATCCCTTTGATAGTGAAAAAGAGTTAGGTAATACATTATTGTTTGGAGAGAAAAATTGAATCTCTAATACAACATAATTGATCTTTTCTTTTTATATCCTTTTTTTGATAGGCCTTCTAAAGTCACTGTCAAAGTACATCTCCCATATCTGGGTAGTGTCATGGGCATAGAACAACCCCTAGTATAGGAGCTCATTTTCCTCCTGTGTATTCTCTTTTATGGGATCTTCCATGAATAAATAAGCCATGGAATTCAAATTCACCAACTTCTTTGTCATGAACTGTATTTCATATTGTTGTATAATTAAAACCCATTGTGCTAGAAACCATGTTAGATTTAGGTGTCCAAGAATGTACTTGAGAGGATTTATATGAAAAACTAGAGAGAGTTTATGGTGCTACATGTAATGACATAGATTTTTCACTAATAATATTAGTGAAATGTAGTTATTATTTATATTTGGGTATCGTGCCTCAATATCTAGCATTGTTTGGCTGGGGTATTAGAGACTTATCTCGCTCACTGAATCATTGTTTTGAAAGGTGGGGGGCCAGTAAGCATTCCATAGAGGCCATAGTAGATACTACATGAGTCTTTTGAAGGATTCATTGAATTCCCCATATTATTGGTAGGAGATTATCATATTCATTAACCTAGTCCAATGGAAATATTATCGAACCAATTTTTCTATGAATCACCAAATGTAAGTGACTTTCCTTTGGAGTTCCATTAGTTATTTGATATTTCATGAAGTGATATTTTTAAAATACCCCTACTCATATTTGGTTCGACCTCTTTGTGACAGTGGTGTACCAAAAACCCTAGAAACATCCGTGATGTTACCCAAATAATTCATTTCAATGGATTTATTTTCATATTATGGTGTCACATCTTAAAAAATATTATTTAAAGATCTTGAAAGTAAAAAAACATGCTTTCAGTATTTGACCACCTGGTCATTGACATAATAACTGATTATCCTTCATAGGAATGGATTAATGATATGATTCATGACACATTGATAAGTGGAACTATATTTCCTTAATCCAATGTTAATGATATGATATAAAATGATCCTTTTTTGTTTCTCTAGAGGTAGTGGATTATTTATCTTTTGGGGCTATCTCTATCTGATTGTACCGTAAACACCCATCCATGAAGGAAATATCTTCAAATCCAGTAGTAACATTGATATATAAATATTTTATCACCAATGGGAGATAAAACTTTGGGAAATGTTTATAAAGATCTCTGAAATGGATACATAACCTAATCAATCAATGATTTATCTTTAAAAATATTATTTTTGTGATCCATCTAGGGTGTTTTACATAGTGGATAATGATTGATTTGACCAACATATCAACTTCTCCATCTACATTGGTGTCATGTGAAGGGTACATCCTACTAACTTCATACTTGAATCCTTGATGCTCATTTTCTAAGCCATGATGGAGCATATCCATGTTATAATTATTTCTTGGAACTTCTGTACAGTTCTAAGAGAACAAATATCAGTGATGCTATAGAAATTTAATGTACATCTATTACTATTATAGAAGAATGGATACACTTATCACTATAGGTTATAACTATCATTCTATTACTGGATTCATCTTATTTTACTCCTCAATGGTAGTGTATACACCTTCATAGGATGCAAGAGGGGTGTTCATAATGTCATCATCATCATCTTCCACCACTGAGTCTATGAAGGCATTCTCAGACAAAGGTGGAAATATGGTAGAATCTATGTGACTATTGAGGTGAGAGAGGATTGGAGAAGAGACATTATCTTCCCCTACCACCTATTTCATTGTAGATATATTCTAGATGTTATTGTCTTTTATTTTGTCGTTGGTGATGGGAGGGGTCGGGCACTCAAGGTCCATGTCTATTTTCTCAACTAGATTTATGAGGAGCACATAGTTGAGGTCGAGAATACTGCAATGATATTTAGGGGAATTACTCAATACTTTGGGTTCTATAACCTATTTATAATAATCCACCATTTATTGTTTTCCTCAAATTTTATTGAAACATATGCATATGTGGCTTAGAAAGCCTCGATAGGGGCATTATTAGCATGTAGTATGTTGACCATTCCATCAATGTAGTATTTTAGACATTGATGTAATGATGAAGAATTCAACATGTTTCCATGGATCTAGGGACTATTAAAAAGGAAAAGGTATGTTGTGTATTTCTAGATAACCATGAACTCAATAACAAATGTGAGATTCCAAAACTGAGATTTGAGTTAGATCTTCATGGGAGTTCTTTTCTAATTCTTATCATACCCTGGAATGGTTATCTTTTTGGGAGTTGAATGACATAATATATATAAAAAACATCAGTGGTTTCAAAATAAGATGATTTTGATCCTAGAGTCCTTATCAACCAGGTCCCTCTATATGTCGACATTATCAAGTCATCCCAAAACATATAGGTTTATGATGTTTCCCTAGATTTCCTCCCTCTGATATTTATTTGTGAATGAGATGGGTACCTTAAATATTACTTAAAATGTCACTATTTGATATAACTAGAAAATATTGACTTTTATCTAGATTTTATTTGGACTTAATAGGGATTTAATGAGTTCCTCTATAATTTCTTTTGAAAGAAACAGTGAACCAAGAATTATGGGAATGGATTGGAAGATTGCCAACTATTTCATAATGTCATACATTTGTTCTAGAGTTCATTGTTTCCTAATGTGAGGTTGATCCCAGGCCTATGTCTAAGGAATCAAGGAATGTGAGGTGGACAAGACTAGTTCTTGTACAAAGGCTGTGGTAGGATCTTCTTCATGTGATGTGGTATGTGATTGCATTCCCTGTTACTTGGACAGATTAGATAATTGAACACCCACTATTTGGTCATGATAGATAATTGGGTGTGTATGACTACAAGAGGGATCTAGGAAACATCCTTGTCTTTGTAGGGATTAATGGATAACTTTACCACTGGTATCCACTGAATATATGTTTTATTTGGAGATATGACTGAAATATTGGGTCTGACCACGCTTGTGATATCTCATATATCCTTAGTTTTTTCACATACGGACACCACCTCCCTATTATTATATAGGTAACTCATACTAAGTGGAATATTCACAAATGATTAAGGGATCTTACAAGAGTATCACTTTGACAGAAAAAATTATGATCTCTTCTTCTAATGAGTTTTACATTTGGTCGGGCATTTATGAGGCTTTAGATGTTGTAGCGAATAAATCTTCAAGATTCATGGGTTTCATTGGATAGGAATATTACCCCTCGTCTATTTATTCATTCTTTTGATAGTCACACTGAAATTTGGGAGGCACATAGGATGTAACCTCCCATGGTGGTGGAGTTATTTTGGGTATGTGTAATTGCGCTCTTAGGGTGGCATGATCTTGGTCAACTATTTTCTGAGTCATGAAATTGTAAAAAAAATTGCAATGTTTGGTTGGAACATTCTTCTAATCACCTTCTTCTTCTGACTAGGAAATGGTTATGCAGACCAGCTACTCTAAGCATTTATCAAACACCACCTTTCTATAATTTACCATTCTTTCAAGGACATCATTGAAGATGAAGCAATCATGTATATTATTACTTAGCCTTCTATAGAAAGAGAAGTAGTCTGGATGGTTGGGGAGTTTTACCTTTGTGGGATTCAAGGGATATGGTAGCTTGTGTAGGTTATTTTATATAGATGCTAATAAATAATTGGTTACATTTTCATTTCATAAGGATTATTATTTATTCATCATTTCATCAAATACCAGGTGACCCAAATTTATTTTTGAATCTAGATGAGGTATATTTTTTGGTTGTCACTGCTCAGTAAGAGGTTTTGGTTGACTCAGGACTTTTCTATGTTCTTGGATGGTCACTGCTTCATGATTCAAAGTGAAAGATGCATGATTATGTTTTCCAATCATTTTCATCTATGTTAAGGGAATTAGAAAAGATTTGGATCGTATTCATTGAATATTTTCTTCCAATCATTTTACCATGTCTATAAAATCATGGAACCCACAATGATACCTCATTGGTATCATAGGTGTTTGTAGCTCGTTCTAGAGATTTTCAAAAAAGACAACCAAATATTTATCCAATGAGAGAGGGATATTGAGTAAAAAGTTTAATCACATACATCATTTTATGAAGCCATACACACTCTCATTTTATTATTTTTGCAGTTCTTCATGTCGGTGATTTTTATTTTCCTCACCATGGAGCTAAAAAGATAAAGGAATTGATTATAAATGTGTTATCATCCTGTAATGGATACTATTGTCATACTATTATACCAAAAAAGGTCATCCCTATCTTATTCTGTAAACAAAATTTTATCTTTGTTCCACCTGTTGATCTCGAGGCTCCATCATCAGATCATGTCGTGATTTGATGTGTGTGAGGGGATGTTCAGGTCTCCTGCACTATAAAATGTAGACAATACAGGATGTAAATTTTTTTTGCGGGAGAGTATCATCTACCACATAGGATATGGAATTCACTACACTTTCATAGGTGTGTGTCTCCCATCCATAGCTCTATTCGAGTAGCCAAGGAATCAATGATGATAACCATCTCTCAAGGTACTATTATCTAAGCTTACGCTCTTATACATGGAGTGAATGGGGGTTAATGTAGTGGAATATACATTATCTCCCACAGATTCATGATTCTTCCTAAGGATGAATGATTTTCCTCACAAGGGATAAGATATCGATGCATCTGAGAGAAGTCACAATCCTTTTTTACATCCTCGTTTATGAAAACTAGCATCCAAGATATGAATCTAGCCAGATTCCTAGATACCACTCTTGATGAATGATCATATTTATCCATATCTATATGATGATTAATATTTTCCTTATCCTATTGATGAAGCAAAATAGGAATATTTCCCCTGAGTATGTGTTGAGTTTCTTGATAGTTTTATCATATTCATATATTTTGAAACTAATTCCTTCATGGGAGGAATGTCAAATATTCATCATGGGGATTTGGAAGTAGTCATGTCATTCCCTTTATATTTGTTAGTGTTCCACTATAGAGGTGGAAATGAGATATTCGGAGGTTCCTAATTTGGAGCCTTCTTTAGTTCTAGGTGTGTTGAGACTCTATTATTGAATTCAGATCACCCTCCTCTCATGATTTTTCCATGTTGTAGACCTCTGCATTATCTTCTTGACCAAAAATATCTATCATGTTGACAACATTGAAATTTTTAGAGGAATATCAAGAAATGGTGGTTGTCTCATTACTTTTTTGAAGCAGGATTATTCTGCACTTCCTTTGTCAGGGTCATTACTCAAACCCCTAACTATATTGGGCTGTTATGGTTGGTGACCCTGGAGGGGTTTGATTTCCTTTATCGTACTCTCCTCCAATCTTGTCCTATGAGTAATTTCATTAAGGTGGTATCCGGACATGATTTCTAAATGAGCCTCGAATATCAATGTTTTGTCTTGTGGAAGATGTAAAGGATCGAATTTTGATTGTCTATATTTACCTCCCTACATGGAGATTATTGATTCTCTCAATTGTGGTAATTATGATGAAAATTCAACCAAATCTATGGTTTAAGGGTTATTTGACACCAAAATTGGAATTTATTGATCCTATTTTTGAAGATCTAATGATTATTTTTAGGTATTTGATTACTTCCATTATGGACATTAAGATATAAATTCCATTAGAAAAATGGTATGGGGTTGATCTAGAATAACCATTGATTTCCCTATGACCCTCGCAGGGGATGATTTACCTAGTGATGTGGATTGAGATTAAAATTTCCCCAACCTAAGATGTTGGTTATTATTTTCATCTTCTGATGATATGTCTTCAATCCTCTTCGAAATTGACTATAAGAGGGGTCTTGGTGGTGGTAGATATTCCCACACCACAAAGGTATGTGTTCTCTCTTGGATGGGTCATGTGGTTGCTGCTACGATGGACCAATTATTTTGGGGACGTTATGATTGTGTAGGATATGTTTGGAGTGGTATCCCATGATGGGAATCATTATTTATGAGAATTTTTCATCTTGGGTGCAACATCATCATCCTTTTCCAAAATTCATTATAATTTCTTTAAGGGGCCTGGCTCAAATATCTTCTGACGTTCATCTCTATTTGTTCATGATGTATGGGCACCATTAAAATGGATGAATCCAATTATAGTGACCAACTGGCTCACGCATTATATGATACTATAATTTTTATGGAGGTTATGACATTGAAGGATTCCATATCAAAAAGGTTGTATATTTTAGGGGAAATAGTGAATTTTAATGCTCCATCTTTTTTTCATTTATGGATATCCATGTCTGGATATTCTCTATAAATCATTCAGTGGAGAGATATAGGGTTTTAGAGACAAACACAATGTTTTTGTCCATAATACTTCACCATTCCTAGGTTCAAGGTTTTGGTAAAGGAGGACCTATCTAGAAAACAATAGATTCTATTGATGAGATGAAGCTGATACTCATATCCTATATAATGGATATTTCTATCAATTAATCACTGATGATTATCCCACTTCTTTTGGAATAGATAAGGCATGGACTCCTTCTCAAGATCATCTAAGGCCTCATATTCAGAAGTGGAATGGGGCTAGAATCTGGTGGGGATGATTTTCCATACATACTCTCATCATATTTCAATGTAGTGATCCTTTTTATCATGGTTACATGTTTCTATCTTATATTATCATAGAAGATTATTCTTGAGGTATCATGTCAAATTTATTTTAGTGCTGCTATAAGTTTATTAGGGAACTATATATGATCGACTCTGATGTTTTGAGACTATCTCTATATAAATGCACCAGATTTTTGGAATCATCTATATATTAATGTTTCCATGAAAGGGGGTAATTTTTTTATCTATGGAGGATATCACTATAGGGAGGTTGGCCATGGTATATGTTAGGAGTAGAGTCTCTAAAATCTATCCCCACAAAAAAATGAGTAGGACTATCATAGTAATGATGGTATTTTGCTTCGTTTGAAGAGTTTTTGGACCATTGGGGTTTTGAGAACGTGTCTTGAACAACCTCAAGGAAACTTTCACTGACATTATAAGTTATGTGGGCCTCATTCTACATCATGGTCAAAATATTTTGACCTATATTCTGGAATATTGTAAGGATATGTGTATGTTGTATGATGGTTTCCAGAACATGTTTATAATTGCCTGGTATAATGGGAGTATGAGACCGCTGAATATAATATTATAGAATATTCCAATGAGATTCATCAATATTCATAGAAATATGAGCCTATTCAGAGGAATGTAAATTTCCTACTGGGTTATACTTCATTTTAATTGTAGTATGCTCCTTGTACTAATATTTTGGGGATTTCATATTGTCTTTTATAGTTGGGATATATGTCTGAACCGAGGAATGTGTTGCTCTCACTTGTTGTGCCCCAGTTAAAATAGGAATTTGAGCCTAGTTCGAATATTCATTCCCCACATGAATAAGTCTGTAGACCACTATAATTGGATAAGGGATATGAGCCACCTCATTCATTTCCTAAAAAGGATTATAGTTTAATTTTTTATTAGCAGATGTTGATATATGTTCATGGATTCTGTGATCAGTCATAATATGACATATAGATTCAGTGAATTGAATATGAGCCTCTCTTGAGGAATGTTGATTATAAAATGGTTATCCCTGACCAGAATAGGAAAATGATCCTACTCCTAGGACCTTAGTGTATTTTATTAATCTTTTTTAATGGGAATAAGATCATGTCCTAAGGAATGATCCCCTCCAAATTGGTGATCCCAGAACAAAATGTGTATGTGAGCCCAATCATGGGCCTTTAGAATATTTCACTGGACTTTTTTGATAGGCATGTGTCCTATCCTAATGGATTTTACATTCTAACCTAGTGAGCCTAGGATTGAATAAGTATAAGAGCATGGTATGAGGGGTTGTCCTTTAATAGAATATGCTAGTAATACTCCTAGATGGGACCAAGAATGTGGTCTTTATCTGGAGTAACCACATGTTCTTAATGATTGGAGTGTTTATCTTCCCTAGATACAGGGATAGGAATATGTTCCAATACATATATTTTTTCTAGGGTAGGAATATATTGGTGGAGTTATTCTGTTATTTATAAGATGTAATGGAATTTTATCAAAATGTGTGTAGGGATATAAGCCTACAAATGTTTTATATCAATGAAATACATGCGGAAATATTTGATTGATGAAGGTATGTGATGGCATTTCTGTCCCCCTTGTGCCACTAGAATATGTTGTTGGGCTTCATACTTATGGGAAGGAAAATGTTTCTCCCATATAATTTCTATAGAAATATCCCTATAAATTTTCACTAAGAGATTTGGTATATGAGAATCCTCACTAGTTAATACCAGAATATTCCAGTAAAAATCATCATTGGGAGTGGCTATATAATCCCACTCATGGTTATCCAGATCCTCCCTCACCCATTTTTTCTTCCTTGTTTTCCATTAATGGGTATCATATGTGGAAGTGTGTTTGGTGGTACCCACAATATGAAACAGATGGGTACCGGTGGGATGGTTCTGGTGACGATGTTAGATATGATCCATCCTTGGTAGCTCCTAAACTAGAAGAGAGATGTATTTGACTCCTTGTTCCACCTTCATCATATACTGATGGTGGAGATTGTCATATTATATGGGTAAACTCCAAAATTGGATGGTTTTTGAAATGAGGGACAATATATTAGATCCATCATCCCTTAGATGATTTGTAGTCATAATTTTCTATACTTGGAGACCCTTTTGGGTACCTTCAAGAGTCAATATGGTACCATGTCAATGTTATTTTCAGGCCATTATGTTCACTGCCTAATATTGAAGTTTTCAGGTAGGTGAGATCATGTTGCTACCCATAGGGGCTCTAGCCATAGGTTATTTTCTATAATGGTCACTGGATAAAGAAATTATCTAGGATCTGGATTCTATTGATGTTAGAAGTATCATCAGGCAAGCAGATAATAAGTAACAATTTCCCTGATTAGGAAATATTTTAGGCATGATGCCGACTCAATCAGATATGCATAGTTAAAAAAATTATTTTTATTCCCGATTCGACAAATCTAATCAAATCATTTTAAAAAATCATGGATGGACATATTCCATTTAAACCCTAGTTGCAAAGGATATTCTATTAGATTTATTTCTAGAATATTATCTTTTTTATATTCCAAAAACATGCCCTGACATATAGAAAATTGAACATACTTCTTATGTTAGGGTTTTATGTAAGGATCCTAATTTTCAGTTTGTTTGCATTATGCATAGAAATATTTCCTAGTGCATGATTAACTAGTCATACAAATATTTGAGAGATTCATGTTAGGTTTACCATTTTTGTTTCGACAAAACGAGACAACCATAAAATATCATGGGGAAAAATTATTTTTTAACAAGAACTGGATAGTCTATCCTTTTTTTGTTATGAAGAAGATGTTGTGATTCATTTTGGAACAAACATTTTTTGTTTCAATAAAAATATTTGGGTGGATTTCATTTAGTGGTCTAATTGTTTGGGGTTAAATGTTATCCCCAACCATATTAATCATGCTCACCATCTATTAACCACTCTCATAAACACCTAATGGTTTATGAATCTATAATTACATATGAGCCTATATTACAAAGGAAGGTAGTCGATTGGGGTTTTAGACCAAATGATTCATCGAAACTCACATTTTTATATAGGATGGAAGGTCAGGTTCATCACATAATTTGGGGGTGGGTTTGGATACTTGGAGGCCCTCTTATAAATTTTCGAGATGTTCATTAATCTCTTCCTAATCCATATATGAAAATAATTTCACAAAAAATGATCATAGGTCATCCCATTTTATGTGCAGAATAAGGGGATCTCATTTGTGAATCCATATATATAAAACTGTAGTTCTTCATACATTTCACAGTAATGAGTTGGTATGTTTAGGTGGATGTCACATTATCTATCACACTAGAGTTTGTTATTATCTATGGAGGAGATTAATATCTCAAGAATGTGAATGATTCATTATAAGGAATATTTCGTATCCTATTTTACTAAAAGAATCTAAAACCATGTTATTCATTAATCCTATGTACTTTAACATTATACGAAAAGGACATATATGTGGGTACCTTGGAACATAGTATTCCTGATCTAGACTCTACGAGTCATCATACATATCCTAGTTATGGAATAAACCAGAGTAATCAAGGTTTGTTCACACCCTTAGGACTGAACCTAGTGTGCATTCCATTATATGGATATAATAATATCATTCAATAATCTGGGATCACATGATAATATTTCCCTATATGGTTTTGATTAAAGAATAAAAGTTTATAACTATTTCAATTCACTAAGCCCACGAAAGCAATGCTCACGGTGTGAAAGAAGGGATATGATGTAATACACCAATTAAAAATGGATATAAGACATATGTACATGTATAAACCTTGGGATGTTTATTATGGATCTCAGGCCTTAATAAGAAATCCTTTACATTGTGGTTATTAAAATAATCAATGATATCATAGTTTAGATGGGTTTTCATTCTGATGAAAGATGAAGTGGAATGATTAGCCCATAGGAATAATTGGGTCTATATAGTCTAAATGTTAGAGACATAGAGGGATGTACACCAAAGGGGATGCCAATTTGTGTTTGATCTTGGGACTTAGGATGGATCTATAGGTATTTTAGTTATGATAGGAAGTAGAATCCTCAAAATTCCATTTATGGGGGATTTCACACTGCTGATTCCCATATAAGCAGGATATATCATATTATGCTGATAATTGAGGATAATACACTATGGTTTCCATTTTCATGATAGAGTCTTTGTATGTGAATTATTTGATCATTTTCAGTCATTAATACTATAAGATATATACTCAATGTGAGAAATAAGGGATGTAAAATAATCAGTATCATTGCATGTAGGTGCAAGTCTTATGTGATGTGACTACCCTAGTAATTTTATAACATGGGGCTAGGGACTTAAGAAGACATGCAACATATCCTTGTCAGAACATGAATTAGAGTCATCATAGTTGAGTCGATTAGTCCATTCACATAGACATAGCCCATTTTTTAGGATGGAATGGTTATCAAGTCCAATAGTGCCTGATTAACTTGGCCTTCTTGTTTTCAAGACATGTGTTGATTTTCAACACAACATTCCCAGAATGTATTCTTGATATTTCATAGTATTTCTTCTTAAAATATCAAAATAAAATATCATGATATATTTTATAGACTTAAGGGATGTCTCAAAACTAGGATGACTTGTATGAAGGTTATTTCATGACCATGCATGACTAGTCTAGAGGAAATCACGATGTCTGACTAAATTGTCCTGGAATCCATCACATGATCCTTATGAAATGCTTAGAGGGTGTCATATGTTCTATATGAATTGAACTCAGCTAACCAAAAAAGCAATATGACACACAATGAGTGTGTCATTAGAGTCAAGTTAACAAGCCTCAAAGGCTACTGTGTGCCCTAGTTTATTTGTTAGGGTGTCATCACAAATGCGGGGTAACCTATCTAGGGGACATCATAGGAGATAGATAATATATCTAAATGGAATAACATGGTGTGGATAGATTTTCCCAAGAATGTCATGAGATCTAGTTAATAGGGCATGTTTTTATCGGGATAATTAGATTACATGTATTGATTTCCCTATATGATATGGGTGACATGTCTATAGGAAATTTTGAGGCTGAGATGGAAATCTCAAATTGTATTGGTTATCTAGGGTGGCATGCTTGAGTGGCGCCATATGACTTTATCTAACATTTCCTAAGTACTATTAATGATCCAAATTGTATACCAAAGGAGTGTCAGATGACCTGGATGACATTTCCCATTTTTTTCCTCATTACTCGGGTTGTTCATGCGACTACAAGAGGACCAATGTATATGATATTTTCATAAGTCACTCATATTTTAGTATTTTCCATACTTTATTTTCAAATGACATTGATTTGTGTAGTTTTATCTTGTATTAAGTCTTCTTTGTTTTATAAAATATATGGTATATCCTTCTCATAACCAACAATAATTACTTTACGTGGTATATGAGTGATCCCATGAAGTGTCTCAGCAAGATTCATGGTTGGTCTTGTTGTTTCCTAAACATTACCTAACATATAACCTTTCCATTCTTGAGATCATCCTCTCCATTAAATATTCTCTAATGCCTAGTTTTTCTAGTGTGAGGTCCTATGGAATAGTCTATATATTTTCCATTTTGTGGTGAGGGGTTTATAGGCATCTCTACCCAAATTATTCACTTTTTGTATTGCGCATTTCACAAAAAGCATGGCTAGAATCTGTGTGGGGATATGATGTCATGTGATTTCATGAGGTTTAGTTATAGGTCATTATTAGGGTGTCACATGGTTTTCAGTGAACATGAGATTATCCCATCAAAAACCCATTTATTAGTATAATTATAATTAAATCAGTCTTTCTAAATCATGTGAACATGATGAGGGACATTCATATTATTAGTATGACATGTCTAAGTAATTTAATGTGATTAGAATGCATGTTAATTGACATTCATGTGATCCTTGATTATTTTTTTGAGATATTCCATAAGATGAAGATAACTTTCTGGGGGACCTTTTTAGAAGTCAGACTAGCATTTCATGGGGTCTTGCAAGACCATGTGGGTATATCTTTTTAGTTTTATGATTACAATAGCCACCTCACATATACCTTTTATTTATTTTCTTCTATTTGTAAATGTATTTTGGATTTTGAGAGCATGCATGATTTTTTTTGAACACAATCACTTTCCCCATCAATGATGTGCCACATGACCAACAAAATGAATTATGGTGATGTGTGAGATCTACAGGGATAAAACCTTTTGCTTATTTTTAGATCCAAATGGTAGGTGGGAAACTACTTATACATGACTAAATCTTTTCATGAGATTGGTGTGACATTCTTGTTGAAATCTACATGACCAACTGGACCTATTTTTGGGGATTTTGCAGTCTCTAGGGCTACGTGGGGGTGTTGTGTGTGTTTTATAACCACCATAGGCTCCCATATTTCTCATTTCTATTTCATTTTTTTCAATGGTTGCAAATATAGTAAGGTATTAAGAGGGTTAATAAATGCATTCACTCTTTATATCATTGACCCATCATGATATTTTTTTTCAACAAGAGACTCCCACTATTTGTATATTTCCCTCATATTTGTCAAGGATATTTTGGATTTCTTCTTAGGTTCTTGCTGTCTAAAAATTCAAATGGCCTGAGATTTCTCATTTAGTATTTTCCACACTATCACTAACTGACTGGGGTACCTTCACAAGATAGAATTATTTATCGAAAGGGTTTTTTGGGATCTTCCAAAGGATTTTCACTATGTGTTTCCATTAATATGACTTTAAATAAGTCATTTGATCACATGTGTCTTGGAGGTTCCTATAATCAATGTGATCATAGATGTGATGAAAGAAATACCCATATTTAGTTATTTTTTCCTTAGTGATTTTTTTTATTCTCATTTGGTGGTCTTCAATAGCTATATGCCATGAAATATTTCCCAGTTCTGGGTTGCGAAAAAACAGGACCAATGATGAGACTCTTTTTCAACACCATGAAGGTCTATACACATTCATTATTCTAAAAAAACCTGACTCCCTCCCATGTTATCTTAGATAGATGGTTTTACAATCTTGATAAATTTATAAAAAATGAAGTATAGTTCCTTGAAAATCCATGGAAATAATGAATTTATATCATAGTGGTTAGTCTTGGCTATCTATAAGTAGCCTTAATTTCTAAAGGGTCTATAGATATCCAATTACTTCTGATAATATTCTACTACAATTAGACTTCATTTAACAAAAACCCACATTTGAGAGAGGACCCGTACCTTGAGAGGGTGATCCAAAAATCATGGGAGGATATTCAATAGAGCATGGGAGAACCATGGGAGGACTCAAGATAGAGGAGGGGAGAGTAAGTATTTAATCTATGTTTTTTATGTTAATAGTAAGGGTATATTTGGTTGTTTTATATATGAAAATAGAGTAGGTTTGTTATTATTTCACAAACCAATATTTTTTAATATATATAATAAATTAATCAAACCAACAAAACATCCCTTGGGTTTTACCAGGGGTTCACCCAAATAAGACTAGTTTTTATTATTTTATAATCTATGGTTTGAACAGAATAAAAGATTACCCATTTGATGTGTATGTTTGTAATGTTTATAACAAATTGATTATAACACCTTAAAATATAATAATGGATTTTGAGGATTCATAAAATAATAATAAATTTAACTAATTACCCTAATAAATAAATTATTTTATAGGGGAAACAATTATCTATCCATGGATGCAGTTTCTATAATTTATTACATTCGTTTTTCATCCTTATGATTTCATAATATAAAATATATATTTATCCTATATTAATTTTTGGCCCAAAGAAATTTATTATCATTATGAATTATGACAAATTAACTATTGTATTATTTTTATGGGATCATTAAAAAATTATAATTTATGTTATCAAGAAAATTTTATACAATTGAGTATTTTCAGTTATAAAACATTAAAAAAAATTATTCATAAATTCTAGTTTCATTGATAATAAAATTTTTCAAACCCTTAAAAATTAAATTTTACTTTATAAATATTATATTATCATTTATATATAATAAAAATTGTTTAGTTAAGTTATTTTATTAAAATATCATTTATTCTTTAATTTCATGATTTTATCAACAAGGAATTTATTAATTGATGTTTCATTTTACACAAAAAATACACTTTTTTATTATAGGAAAATCAATATTATTTAACGAATATAGACAATTAGTTGTACATATATTTAGGATTATAAACACTATAAATATTAATATTACTATGTTACTGATAAATTTCCCATTATTACACCGTGAAATTCACTATGGGTAATGTGCATTGTTGTGAAATTATTAGGGTTGGTTTTGTTTACTTAAATTTGGCCATAATCTTGATGAGTTTAAACTTCTTCTGTTAATTGTTTCACTAATTCTTCAGTTGATGGATCTTGGAGTGGTTATGATCAATGGAAAAACCAATAATATTATCTCCATAAGAAGCTCTAATAAATGTACCTCATAAGGTACGATCATGCTGGTTGAGGCAGCATCTTCTTCTATTTGTGAAAATTGGATTTATAGTAACACTATAGTAATATTAAACATTTGATCAATATTAAATGGAATTTTTATCCATAGTTATGAGTGTAAATATCCCTTAAAATGTGGTAGGATATAATAAATCCAAATATGTTCTTATTTTTTCCACCACAATAATAATTTATGTAATTCAATCAAAATGGTAACTTAATATATAAATGTTTGGGTCATTATAACCCCCCCCCCACAACTTTATAGTTTCCACTAGTAGTGAAATCTCCTATAAAAACTTCTCAAACACTATTGATCCCATCCCCAAATGGATCCCATATCAAAAAATAATATATTTTTAACACCAACAGTAATATTAAACACACAAAAAAAGATTCATTCCCTTAGGCGTCAACTCACATCAAGAATAAAAAACAAGATGCATTCAAGAGGTTCTTACATGATCAATATATAAATGAAATTTAAAAGTTCATAATGGGTTTATCAATATCCTAGATCATTGATCCAAACCATTTATTCAAATTTTATTTTCAAAAACATTTAATCCAATAAAATTTTATAAAACACCTTTAAATCCATTGTAAACCATCCAAATATGGTTTTATTTTCTAACCATCATTGAGAAAAAACTAATAACAATCCTTACTAAAAACAATTACCTAAAAATCAAAATACGAAAAAGTTAATGACCTACACAGGGAAAATAATTTTTCTAAAATCCAAATTGTATTAAATTGACCTATTGAATCTATTTAACAAATACATTGCATCATAAGACTCTATTTCACAAACAAACATCATTCACAATACCCATTAGAAACCAGAATCCCATAAACTGTATTAAATCTATGTTTATGCCAAGTGATTTTCCCTTTTAAAAATGAATTTAAAAAGGTTAAAAATTAATGATATTGAAAAAAAATATATGTCAAAAAAAACAAATATACCACCTATAAATGGATCAATACCATATCATTAACGTTTGTAAATTATTAAAAAACACATATATAATATTTAATAAAATTATCAGGTTATATAAAACATGGGAATCATATACAAGACATATGAACCAACATTCCAATCTATTTTATATTAACTCACCAACTCTTTCTAATTACGATAAGAAAAAATAAAATAACCCATAATTCTAAAATAATTTTCATAACTCAAGGTTAAGTATCCCAATACTAAAAGAATAAATAAAAATAGTAATACAACCCCAAAAAACATAGATTTTTCTCAAATACGTGTTAGTAACTTGCATACAAGAGTTCATTACTAAGTCCCATTAACATATAATATATTATGTCCCTTTAAAAATATTAATTAAAAGAAAAATATCCTCTAATACCAATTTTTAATAACCCAACTCAAATCACCTTTTAAGGGATAGAGGGTCACATGACCTCATGTGGGCCTCCATGTATGTAACAGGATCTTGACTTGTAACCAATTATTTTGTGGAACCATAGGTAAACTATTTCCTTAGTGATAGATAAAAATTAGAGTTTGAAATGTAAAAAAAACTAATCAAAGTAAATAACATAACTATATATTAAATATATGATTATCTAATATTAACAACACCAAATCATTCTATAAAATAGTTGAATATAGTTCTTACTATAATTACTTCTAGATTCCTGGATATAGTGTTTCAATATAAAAATATAAGGGAAAAAATAAATTTAGTGGATTATCTATAAAGATTCTTAGAGTGTATCTTTGAATCCCCTCTACAAAATTTCACATATAGTAAAACTAACATTTGATGGGATACTTACCTTATCTAAAATTGGGGTCAGTAGGCCCTAAAAATCATTGAGATGCATGTTCAGGGTGTGAGAATGAACCTAGTAGGACACTACCAGTGAATCATAATATTAAATGTAACAATTATATATATTAAAATGAAATGAAAAGAAATTAAAATCACAAGTAACCAATCAGAAGTTGTGTCATTATTTTGTAACCTGGCTTTACCAAACCTTAGGACCACCATTTTCAACTCCATACCAGAAAAGAAGTAATTATTTGTTTCTAGGAATTCTCAATGAAATCCATTATAATAGTTTAGGTCTAATAATATACCATAACACCACCATCCCACAGTTTTTTCCATAGGGATCTCATGGCTTACTAACAATATTTGGTCATGAATCAAGATATGAAATTTCTACTAACTATCTTAGAATTATCTATAATAATGTCATTCCCCACATACAATGTCTAGTTTGGCCTCAAGGCCATCATGACCTATCATATTTTATTCAAGAACTCAATATAATAATTTGGAATCATGTAGAACCAACCCTTACCTAATAATTTATTATCTAATCCATGAAGGTTCCTACAATGAACCAATCATAAAATACATAAATATAACATCATTTAAATGAATATTCAATATATATCAAAACAATATACACTCTAAAACAAAAAAAAATTAACATTATTTAATATTATAAGCATAATAAATTTATTTCTTATACTATCTTCAAAATATCCAACAATGTTATTACCACATACTAACCATATTATCCATTCATATTTTAAATTATTTCCTAAAATCTTAGGAGAAATCGAAACATACGGAAGGGTTAGCATAGATGCACGGTAGGGGTAAAAATCAGATATATCAATCCATGATGATGAGTGAGAATTAGAAGATCTTACGTGTATAATAGCATGATCAGAACTTACAAAAGTCATATCCAATTATTACAATATCATTAATTATAAATCATGGAATATGGCTTTTTATAACAAAACACATAATTCATTAGAGTATGGAATCATCAATAATCAACTATCTTCTAGGAGAACAAATCATAATCATAATACATAGGGTTTTATACACATAATAATAGAAATGTATTCCCTTAGTTAAGGATTACTTTATGACTACCATTGTGTATTTGGTTCAATCTACATTGCATCATTTCCGTTGTCAGGATTCACTCTCAATACTATCATATTGGGTAGAGTCCCTTTCATAACTATTTTCTATCTATATTCTAATCCATATTATCTCATGAGATATTTATATTTACCCAATTCATTTTTAGGTCTATATAATTAAGGACCAATCCATAACATAATTAATATCGAACATATGTGTGACACATGATCAAACAATAACCATCAATTGATAATATCAAAAATTCTGCAAAGTGAATAGTTTTTATAAACATTCCATTATTTCATCATAGCATAACCTGAGAAAAATAAAGAAGTTTCATAGATATTTCACCATAACTTAATCAAACCATAGGAAAGAAAAAAAATTCATAGAATTATCTGTTAATCATTATAAGTTATACATATAATTAAATTGGATGGTATCTTAAGTACATATCCTTACTAAATCATAATTTTTTTTTGAATTATTATGACATAGATGAAAAATACATTTAGAAGGGAATTTGAAATTTTTGTAGAAAATAGACAAAAAACCATTTTCATTGAATGTCATTAAAAATAAAAATTCCAAAAATATTATGAATTATTTCTCAATTTAAAATAAATTTGATATATTTTAATAGAATATTCAATGAAATGAATAGTTGCGAAGGTGGTAAAATATGATTGTTGCTAAATAATAATAAAATATTCATTTCAGATTTTTGAAAAAAAAAATGAATGAAAAGTTTAAAAAAATTAAAATTTTCTTTTTAATATTTTACAAATAAATTTTAATATTCTAGAAAACTAAATTAAACATTCATTTAATCCTAGAAATTAAAAGTCATCAAATTTTTTTATGGAACGTTAGAATGGAAAAGAAGTTTCTTTGACCTAAGTAGAAATAAGGTTGGGTTTCCTTTAAAATATGTTAATGATCATTTTAACTAAAAATAGAAGAAAATTGTAAATGTAAATGAAAAATTAAATTATAACTGGAGTGGAATAAAATTAATCATATTTAAAGTATGAGAACCATATAATTTACCTTGATAGAAATTTTTCATATAAAATTCTAAAATGAATTAGATTATAACATAAAACCTTAAATAAACTCTCATATTTTATTATATATGTTAAAAAATACAATATAATAAATATATATTTATTAAACATAAATTCTAGTATCATTCCATTATAATTTGAAATTAATGTTTTACTACCTATAATTTATTAAAATAATCATTCTGGGGAAAATTGTCTTTTTCCATTCTTGTTCTGGTTCAACAGTTATGATATGTGAACTATAATAATGGTTTCACGATCTCAAAAATATTAATATTTTAAAAAATATAATTTTAACTCATTATTTGTAATTTTATAAAAATTTACAAATATTAGTGATAAAAAATGAATAACATTCATTTGTGAGGATGGTAGTCGATACATGCACACATGTAATATTTTTAATTTTTTATTGATAGAACTAAAGAATGTTAAATAATTATTCACTATTATTTAATAATAAATATATCATATATATATGTATATGTATTTATAATATTTTCATTATCCCTTTCCTTATGACCATAAATTTATAGAGAAATGAAAAACTAGTCATGACACTATGTATAGGTTATAGTCCCCACACACACATTAACAATGATATCATTTTCCCATAGATGGGATTGAGATAGAAAATTTATATAATAATAAAAAAAACTTCATAATATCTAATATTCTTATTATATCATGTTAATATGGTTTTATAAATTTTTTTGGTTTAAAAAAATATAAAAAACAAAAAAATAACGGAAATAACATATACCTCATCGTGTATCCTCCTTTGAGAACCTCATTTGGGATTATTGAATGGGTAATTTGGGAATAGTGGAAACTTAGGGAAATTTATAAAAACATTTGGGGAACATTTATATAAATAATATTAAATATGAAGGGCTCATGTGGTCTTGATATAAGAGGACATGAAGTTTCCAGGTGAGGGCAGTGGCACACTTGTAATTACTAAGAATATTAAAATATATGAAAGTTTCTCTCTTGGGAAAGTGTCTCCAAATTGGATAGTGATTTAATATAATAATATTTAATATTTCAATATATATATATATCTAATAGGATTTATATAAGTTTTATGGTCATTTTAACCCTTATATATTTATTTTAACCCCTCATTAACCCCATTTCACCATTTCCATAGAATTTAATTTTATCATTGATTACTATTCATAGTTACAAAAAATTAAGTTGAACATACTAAATAAAATTTATTATATTGAGTCAAAATAAAGAATAAATTTTTAAATATTTAATTTCGAAAAGAATAATAAATTATTTTTAAAATAAGTGTGAAAAATTAAATGAAAATTACTTTTAGATAAGTAATTTTCAAATGAAAAAAATTGATTTAGACATATTATAAGGGAAGTAAGAACAATTATATTAAGGTTAAATTATTTATTTTAATTTACTGTCTAAAATTAAATAAATATTATTCAATAATATATATTAATTTAATTCCAATAATATGAAAAATTATTTCACATGTAAAAATATTTTTTTAGAATAACATATCTGTTTACATTAATTTTTTTTTAATTTCTAATAAATTGATAGAAAATGAGTTCATTATATACATGTGTCAAAAATAATATTTCATCATTCAGTTATTCCTACTCATACATAGTGATATAATATCAATGAAAAAATTATCATATAAACTAATAATAATCAAATAGTGTATCATTTCTCATTAAAACTCATTTTTTCGTGTAAAGAGAGAAATATATTAAATAAAATTTAATTAAATAGAAATATATCCTAAAATTTTGGGGAGTAACATTATAAAACATTATAAGAATTGTTTCCATGAAATGTCATCACTATAATACAAGTTATTAATTACAAATATTCCTCATCATATCCTTTGGTTCCTATGTAGCTTTGTTATATTTTTTGTTTCAATGCCAAAAACTGACACGGTTAGTGGTATTTTTACAAATCACTTATTTTCATTGATAAAAAATATCCACTAGTTGTTCCCAAAATAATAAATCATGCTCCATAGGTATTACCTACTATTTAATAACCTATTATACATTATTTATACACTTTATCATGAGAGATACATGGAAAACAACACAAACATCATAGTGATTTAGTGGAAGTTCCAAGAGTTAATTGACCATATTGCATGATCTTGAATTTTTTAGGGACTCATATTTATAGGTCAAAACATTCCCTAATTCTCAAATATAACATCCTTCCTCCATGGAGATATTCTTACGAATCCCTTTTTGCTGATATCAAAATCTTGATCCTACTAATGATTGTCAAAATAACATCAATCAACTCTAAGATGAAATTATATATTAATTAATGAATATAAAATTCCATGTCATTACCCCAAATATCTCAGGTCCTAATATCCTTCTTTCTCCAACTTTGTCACAATGCATTACTTTTATTCACTTCCTTCTATATTGGTCTTCATAATGATCCATCTAAATTATTTTGTGAAAATTATTATTTTATAAATACTTGACCAAAAAATGTGTTGATCCTAAAAAACATTGAAATCTATATAATATTCTTTCAATATATATTCCATGTTTTTAATATCTCTCTCAGACAGACCATATTTACTAGGATGATATGAAGAGTTAAATTTTATCTTTTTATTCAATAATTTCTTTATGATTCTCTAAAAAATCAAGGGAATCCTCTCATACAGATCAGACATAACAAAATATCATACAACCAAAAGCCATAAAAATTCATTAATATATATCATTAAATGATGATTAGGAGAGAAATAATGTATTTTTACAATAAAATTGAATAACGTCACAAGGTGATTGAATATGAAATAAATATCATTCTAAATGTTAGATGTTTCGGAGAGCCTGATGATGAAATCCATGGAAATGATTTAATGTTAACATTACTATATGGGTAAAGGTTGTAACATGCACTTATTAATTTATCTCTCAAATATTAAATTACTAAAATATCAAGAATTGATATATATACTCTTCAATAACCCATGTGTTATTGACCCACTAGAAACACACTTTTATATCTCTATACATATTCATAAATCATGGATGAATAGATAATTATGAACTATGAGCATCAGCCAACATCTACTTCTTTAGATAAGATATTGATAGGAACACATGCTTGGTTTTGGATACTTATCATTATGTGACAATCATTGTTGAACTCAAGGACATTCTTCATATTCTATTATGGTTCTATAACTTCATTTTTACCTCTTTAATCCTCATATGGGTAGATAGTTGAGAATTCATCAAAAAAGATGGGATCTTTATCCCTACCTTATTATTTTAATTTCCAACCTCCAAAAATCAATAAGTATTGCATCACTGTCAATCCTAATCATGAAAAAATTCTATAGTCCTTCCAAATATTTGTATCTGGAATGTTGTTCACCTTCTCAGGATGGTAATGTTTTCAGAATTTATAAATTATAATCACTTAAAACCATATTTTTTATGTATATTTTACTCCATATTTTTTTAATATCTACTTCAATATTTTATGATAAGTATATATATATATAATATTTCACTATAAAGATAATGATTTTATATTTTTAGTGAAAAATTACTACTGCCAACTCCAAATCCCGAGCCTTGTAATTCCTATCATTATTTTTCTATCATGGTGAGAAATAAATAGTCACCATATAATTTTTCAGGATGATTCATTCCACTCCCTTTTATGATGCATCGTAATATATAAAAAAAACCTTCTCAATGGGAAGACAATGTGAGAATTGGGGAGCCAACCAAACATCACTTTAGTTCAATGAAATATTATACAAATTTATCTAAAAAATGTAACTTATATCCATTCAATGTGCTCTAGGTTATTAGTTTAGATATCACTGATAAATCTCTAAAAAAGAATCAATACTTTCCATCTAACACATGGAAACTATAGATCGTAGTGATTGTGGTTGTTTTGGGATATTGATAAATGAAATATTTCATTGAAGGATCCACTGAAATACCATAAATTGACAATATATATTCGAATAACTAAACATTATATAATAAAAATAAAATTTTTATGAATTTGGAATATACCTTCACATTACTTAGGGACTTAAATAAAATCCTAAAATTTTCCTCAAACATTTATTTGATCATTTAATGTATAGAAATATAATCAATAAAGATACCTCACCGAGATCAACACATATTCTGTCTTTTTAATAGTTCTCTTAGACAAACCTTATTTATTATGATAATATAGTGTTAAATTTTAACTTTGTATTCAAATATTTATTTAGGATCCTATAAAACATCAAGGTAAGCCATATATATTGATCAGACAAAATAATATATATTACATCAAGAATCCGTACCAATTCATTAATATATATCCTTGAAAGATGATTAACATAGAAATAATCTCTTTTTACAGTAAAATTGGATGAACTCAAAAGGTGATCGATTATGACATAAATATCATTATACAAATAATATGTTTTGGGTATCTTAATGATGAAATCCATGAAAATGTTTTCACATTAACATTATCATATGGGTAATGGTTATAACATACCCTTTTACATTTATCTATCATTATCAAATTATATAAATATTAATAATAGATATATATAATATTTAATGTCTCTCATGACATTTACCCACATAAAAAACTCATTTATATCTCCTTACATATCCATAAATCTAGGATATACATATAATGATAAATTATGAGCTTCATCCAATATCTCCTTATTTAGATAATAAATTAATGGGAAAAATACTTGGTTTTGGATACTTTTAATTCTGTAAAAATCATGGTTGAGCTTGAGGACATTATTTATATTCACTTTTTGTTCAATATGATCATTTTTACCATGGTAATCCCTATATGGGTATATATTTGAGAATTCCTTAATGAAAAAAATGATCTTTCTCCCTACCATATGATTTAAATTTCCATACTCTAAAAATTAATAAGTACTCCATCACTTTAAATCCTTATCATGAACTAAATTCCATGGTCCTTCCAAATAAGTGTATCTTGATCCTTAGTAACATTTTAAAGGTAGTAATTTTTTGAGAATTTATAAATTTTAATCACTTTCAACTATATATTTTTATGTATATTTATCTCTATATTTTTAAATATATACTTCAATATTTTATTATAAGTATACATATATATAATATTTCACCATAAATTTAATGATTTTATATTTATAGTGAAAAAATACTACTTCCAAATACAAATCATGAGTCTTGTAATTTTTCTCCTTATTTTTCAATCAGGGTGATGAATAAGAAGTCACCATATCATTTTTCATGATGATGAATTCTAGGCCCTTTTATATTGTGTCACTATATATAAAAAATTAATCTCAATGGGAAGGGAATGTGATCCCAGTTTCACTAACCAAACTTCACTTTAGTTCATTGAAAGGTCACTCACATTTATCTACCTAGTGGAACTTGGATCTATTCTATGTGTTCATGGTTATTATATTAGATATCCATGATAAATCTCTAAAAAAATCAATGTTATACATCCAAACCAAGGAAACTATAGATCATGGTTATTGAGGATGTATTGGGATATTGGTCAATATCATATTTCTTAAAAGGATCTGATGATATACCATCAATTGAAATTATATGTCCCAATAAAGAATCATTATATAATAAAAATTCAATGTTTCTTAATTTTTAATAAAGCTTCACCTTCCACAAGGTCTCTAATACAATCCTCAAATGATAAACCAAACTTTCATTGATCATTAATATAAAGGAATATAATCAAAAAAGAAACAACAAATAGATGAAGGTATTATTTAAATAAATATTCATTAAATCAATAAATATAGGTGGGGAATTGTGTATTCCATATGGAATTACTAAAGATTTGGAATTTTCATACATAGTACAAATTTTTATCTTATATATATAATCATTTTGAACCCTAATTTATTATATCTAGAATGAATTTAAATCTTTCAAAAGTGTTGATCTCCATAGAGTTAATCAAATAAGTAAATAATATGGGGTAGAATAAACATGTTCTTAAAAGTGATCTTTTTAAATTTTTGATCTTCAATGAAAATCTTCAAGGACCCATATTTATTCATAACAACAAGATGTGATTCAACCCTTTTTTACACACCAAGCAATATGAATCTATTATCAATATCATACGATTTTTTATTATTTAATTCCTACCAAAAAAATTAGGATAAATCTATATAGATTACCTGAAATTTTTATGTTACCATTTATAGAATCCATTGAAAAGTATATTTCAAATTTTAGTTGATGTCTATGAATTTCATTAGGAAATTTGTTACCATATTCCCAAACACTGTGATTTTATCCATTATTGGGTTTATCCACAAACATTTGAGGTAAATATCCTTCATGAAGGATATGTAAGTCTCATAAAAGGTGATTATTCTCCATTATATGTTCATATTAATTATCACATTAATAGGCAGTCAGAGGATGGATCATGATATAAATTGTGACTTCCCTTCCTTTACAATTGATTCTGGCTCTATATAAAAAATATAATCCATTCCCAAAAATTTATCATATTCATCTAGATATAGAATTAAAATATTTATTGGAACCAATTTTCCAAACAATTATATAAAAGTGAAATCATATACCTGAGATGTCTTAATTCGGTCATTATGAGTTTTTAATACAAACTCAATTCCTAATTATTAAGGTGGTGATATGAAACTCATACAAAATTATGTACATAAAAAGTAGTTGGTAATTCATGAATCAAATAAAATATTTTTAGTTATATATTTGATGGTAAGAGTAACTTTTTCACATTGTTATTATGACCCACATTAATTTTTATAATTTCCAGATCCTTCCATTTGACTCATATTTTAATAATTTTCCCATGCCAATTTTCATCACTAAATAATGAATTCCTGAACTGATTTCAATAATTCCAATAATCAATGAAATTATATCATTACAGTGTTGGTAGAACATTATGTTGATCATTATTTCTAAAATTTAGAATAATTTTAACATCAATTAGGAATTATTTTTGTTGAATCTCTTCTTTTACAATTTTTAAACATTTATCAGACCCCATAAAATAATTTCCTCCAAGTTTCCAACCACACCTCCAAAAAACGAAAAATTTATTTACATTCATCCATTGGTTTCATTATTGATATATCAATGAAGTTAAATCTTTATTTTTTTTAAACACAACAAAAATGGGTATATCTAATCAATACTTCTAGATTGAGATCACATTGAACAATATCTTTATAGAAATAAATGAATTTTATAGAATTATATATCCTTTGTCTCAAGATAATAATAGTCAATCTAATATACTTCTAGGATTTATTTGAAAACTGTAATAATAACATTCATGAAGGTAAAAATTCTCCTCTTATATATAATGGGATATGTCAATCTTCTTCTTTAGTTTTAGAAATACACTTCCCATTTTCATGTGATGAGTTCTGGAAAAACATAAATGGAAAATAACATCATAAACACATCAACTTTCATAGAGATTATTTCCTCATATTTTCTCATATTCATGATATGATTAACCTATTGATCGAATTCAACTTATAAATGATACAAGTCAAAAGTAAACATCTCAAGGTTTTATCATCAGTGAACAACGAACATTATTTCTATATAATTGATTTATTTTTATGAAATAAGTGTATTAGAGGATCCACAATGGGAAGGTTTATGTTTCTATATAAAAAACTCAATAGTATGTTATTAAATCATTTTTACATTTATATATTCATCAGGATTTAATATTTCATTCATAGTTTGAGATATATTTTTGAGAATAGCCATGAAATTTCATATCATATCCCCAATTATATTTATTTTCTCATGAATATGTTCATTGAATTTTCCCTCAAATTTAATTTTCATATTATTACCCATGTCTCAATACATTTTATAAAACCAAACACATATTTGGAGTGTAAAAAAATATTTTTAATAAACAATCATATTAATATGAATATTATTATTGTTACTTCCATAATTATAACACCTTATTTCTAACTGTGAAGCCTTATTTTGGTCTCAGATCACTATATATTTACATTAGTAATTATAGGTTTTATCCTATCCTTAGTCATAATGTTTTATATACAAAATTATAATTAACTAAAATATATCCCCATAATTTTTATATTTAAGTATGTTGTATTTGGTCCACTAATCAAACATTGAGGGAATATATAGTTAACACTCAAGAATCATTTTTAAGGGTATTGCCCCTTGGTTACTTTTTTACATAGTCTGATCGACTAGCCAATATACCAATGAGGATGTAATTTTAGAATTACACACAGTATCTACATTGATAAAACCTTATTATGTTACTATATTCTTCAACTTATCCACAAATTTCTCCTCAAAGTTCCCTAATACTAATCTCTCAAAATATATGAAGCCCTTATTAATACCAAATAAGATAATATAAGAACAAAATATTTAAATATCATATCACTTATTATGAATATTAAATAATTATAATAATAATACACACCCTATAACCTTATAGGAGTATTTTCATTAAATACTAGATATATAATCTATTTATTCCATATAATATCTTCATCACCATCCAAAATAATATTCCCAGAAAGATCCCATCTTATAATGTTTTTATATAAAATCCTTCATCATAAAATGGGGAAAATAGAATCATAATAATGGGAGTAGTCATATTTTCGTTAAGGGTATATGTATGTTATATCAATCAATTACCATAACTGAGCATAACATGAGTATTACAGTATGATAATGTGACACTAAAATAAACTTTTCATAAGAAATATGTAAAAGATAATTAATCAACAATCATGGAATAAGTCTATTTCATAAAAATTGGTATAATTTGTATGAATTTAGAATCACTAATAATCAGTAAAAATATATGTGGTCAAATAATACGAATAAAGAATAGGATTTTGGATGAAATATAAGCTTATAAAATCCTTTCTTTAGTCATGTATCACTAAAAATACTATCATAGTATAATAGTTTCAGTATTTATTCCATCATATTGAATTTTTAAGGTTTACTATTAATACTATAATATTGGACTCATTCCCTTAATAAACATGGTTCTCTCCCTATTCTATACCATTTTATCTCTTTAGATATCAATCTTCACCAAACACATTGGGGGATATTAATTTATTGGACCGCTCGTTACATAATAAAAACCACAAATATATATATATATATTCCCCAATAATACTAAAACATTCAAAACATTATCATATCCAAACCCATGTAAAGTTATCGTTTATATAATCACTCCATCGTTTCATCAAAACATGAAATCTAGAAAATAAAAAGGCTTCATGAAGATTTCGTCATAAAATAATTTAAAAATTGGAATTATACAACTTTCATAATATCATCATTTAATCATCATAATCCAGATGTGTAATGAATTTGGATGGTATCTTAAAATGATATACTTAATGAATTGTAAAAATTCTTAATCGATGTTGACATAGATATAAATCATTATAGAAGAGAATTTGAGTCTTTCATGGAAAATAGGAAAAACAATTCTCCTGATATCCTTAAAAATTAATATATATCAAAATATTTAGAAAATTTCATTATTTAAAAATAATAAAAAAAAATTATAATGGAATCATCTAATTAAGGAATGGTCATGGAGGTGGTAAAACCAATTCATGTTTTAAACATCAAAATAATGATTTTATTCACACTATTTGTCAAAATTCAAAAATAACAAGTTAATATAGCTTGGTAAAAATTAAATTTTAAAAACTTTAACTAAATTAAAATATATTTTTTCAAATATTTATATAATTATTTGATCATATAAAATAAAATTCCTAAAAAACAAGTTAAAGAACATGGAAATTGAAGAAACATTTCATCGACTACAAATGAAATAAGGTCATATTTTCTTGAAAATATAATTTTGGTAATTTTAAGGATAAAAGAGAGTAAAATGGTAATATTACATTGAAATTTCCAAAATAAATATATGATATGAAATTAAAGGGTTTATAGTATATAATATATATAATTTAATCTATGGAAATTTAGCACATATGGTCCTAAAAATAAATGATATTGTTGAAAAAAAGTCATACCTCAATACCATTCACTCTTCATACTTGTTCAAAAAACTTTTTAATAAATAAATAATTTATATAAATATAATTATGTAGCATTCCATTATAATTTTAAATTACCTTTTTTTGAATAATTGTTCATTAATGTGATCATTCTTCTGAAAAATTGTATGTTTCAATAATTCCTTTGGTTTAGTGGTTCTAATCCTCAAACCTTGGTAATGGTTTCATCTATTCAAAAATAAATATAATTTCAAAATTATAACATGTTTTCATTATGTAAAACTTTAAAATAAATCATATAATGTGGTGATAAAAAATTTATTACATCACTTTGTGGAGATAGCAACCTGTATATATAGACATGTGATTTTATCACTTTTCCTTATATAAGATGAAATAATGGTCAATAAAAATTCACCATAAAATAATTTTAATTAAATAATAAATATTCATTAAATATATATTTATGATAATCCGTGTAAATAAAAAATGAAAAATTAATAGTATCCCTTCGTGGAGTTTGTTGTCGATGTGTTAGCGAAAATAATATTATCATTTTACAATAGGTCAGAAGGAAATATAAAATGGATATACGATTAACATAAAAAAATTATAATTCGATTATTTATTCCATAATTTTAATATGGTTATATTATATTTTATGTATGTTTAATAATAAAGAAATATGAAAAATATCGATATGAACATATATATCATCTTTAGGTTTCCTCCTTTAATAAACTCCTTAAGGTGTCATAGATTGGTCTTTTTGAAACAATATCACCTCAAGGAAATGGATATGGATATTGGGAATGTAATTGGGAAGATTTTGATAAATTTTAATTAATAAACTGGTATATATAAGAGATTATTTTTTCCCTTTTATATGTGAGCGGACTTCCACACTTGTAGTTACTAAGAATATTATAAAATAATAAAGTTATTCTCATAACCAAGTGGATAATAATTGGATCATGTTGTAAGATAGGGTGAAATATGATATAAATCCATTACTATATTGTGATTTAAAAAAATTAGTTCATTTTAACTATTATTTATTTTTTCCTCTCTTTAACCCCTTTTAACATTTTCTATAGTAATGAAAATTTACCTTTGTTATTATTTTTAATGACCAAAAACTATGTTGATATTATTATATAATATTACTTATGATATTTCAAAATATTAAATCAATTTTTAAAAAATTCAAATTCTATTACTAGTATATCTAAATTTCTATATATGTGCACTAAACAAAATGAAATCTTATTTACTAAAATGAATTTTTAGTTTTAAAAATCGATTCAACCATATTCAATTCTGTGTAAAAATAATTAAATGAATGATAAAATATTTTATAGAATATGTTATATACACAATGTTTTAAAATAATTCATAAATGGATATTAATTTAATTTATTAATGAAACACAATGTACACATTAAATCGTATTTCCGAAAACATCTCTTTTTTACATTTCATAAAATTTATATTCCCTTATAACTAAGGAATTGATTTTATACATGTGTATAAAAAAATTATAATTTATTTATTATTTTCCATACCTAATAATTATACCACTATGTGATTACTATTACAATTAAATAATAATATTTCAATAATATATAATGGTTTGTTCAATTGTGGTGTCGCGGGTGAAATAAGCTATCAATGAAATAAAATTTATTATAGATAAATATATTTAAAATATTTTATAGGGTTATATGTCCACTTGTCCCTCAGATACCAGATATCCAAAATCTATGGGATACACAATTATACACATAAAAATCAATATTAGGTAAACTCTTGAGCTATACATACTCACAATCTTGTCAAATCAAGTGGGGTATCAGGGGCCACACATACACACACAAGAATATAATATCAAGAGTGGTCTCAAGGGATGCACAAAGTTAGAAAAGAATTTAATGTCATGAGAGTTATCACATGACAAAATGCCCACAATAATTTCATATTATACAATTATATATAATTATCATAACCTGGTAATAAACAACCTCTATTAAACATATTGAATCTCAACATCATGATTCGCCACCAAAATCAAGCTCACTCACAAATGATCCCCATAACATTCTAAAACACACTACATAGGGATACAGGTATGAATATAAAAGAATAAGAAAATGATAATAGATATGATCAGTTAATACATAAAAAAGATCCAATATATCAAAAGGATCAAAACAAATCTGACTATGATAATGAAAAATCAAAACTTTCACCTCGCCTTCATTGATTATTTAAAGGGAATCAAATTATATCATGTGATAATTATTAAATTTGGTCACAAAAGTTAATATATATAGTCTAAAATAGTTAATTTATAAAAAAATATATATATTAAAATAAAAATGGAGGATAAATTGTCACTTAAATTAAAATATCTAGGAAATATATCACCATATCCCAGAAAAGTAGAGTCAAAATCTAAGTAATTCACCATAAATAGACACTAGATTTCATAGGATTGAGGTAAATATTGTTTATATGAATATTGAGGTTTTTTAGTTTTCTAGATGAAATAATAATTTTTATTTTATTTAATTCCTCAAACATGATTTTTTTTGAAATATTTACCAAATTGTGCACCATCCTTACGTGGTTGATAGCTGATTTAGTTAACCCTCATGGTTTGTCCACACTATTTTGTAAAATGTGCACTAAAATTAATTTTTCTTATATTACATATTATAAGGTTATATTGGTAATTTCATTAGGTTAGCTCAAAATATGTACCAATTGTTCACCACCAACTAATCCTCTCTAATAGACCACATAATTACCAGGGGAAAACTATATGGTTTCCCTTATCCATTCTCAAACAGTGATTACTAATAGTGGCTACTAAAACCATCAAAATAATCCAATAGTATTCTAGAGACATCCCAAAAACAAATAATAACTCAATAAACTTTTAATAATGGATATAAAAAAGTAAAATGCATCGTAAAATTCTATGTCCATTATAATTTTAACATTACATAGTTGAAGATGAATATGTTTCAGCTAGATATTTTTCACATAATTGTAATAGATTTACAAAAAACTCCTGTATTTTATTTTTTATTACTCAAAGAATAAATCTTTTTGATTTCATAAGATATATTTCATTTTATATAAACTCATCATATCAATATAGATCCAAACAAGTAGATATAATAAATGATTTCCATCATGTCTGTGCATAAATTTGAGATATTATATTACATTTTTTAAAAATTATAAATTTTCATAATCAATTTTTTAATAAAAACATAAATTATGAATATTTTTTATTAACTACTCATATATTCACTATGATCATAATTTCATCTTATATTTTCAATATCTACTTACAATGGAATGTTTCTCGAAAAAGGGGTAGATTGTTTTTTGTCATGAATTGTGTTAGATATTCATGTAGAAACAATATATTATATTGATTTTCATTAGATAAAATGTATCTTATATAAATTATATACTTTGTAAATATTTCTAATAAGAGATTCCCTTGAATAATTGAATGTAATGAAATTTAATTTACAACAGGTACCAGCTATTGTATGTTTTAATCTTATATGAACACCTCATATTTTATTTATAAATACTTTTCTATTTAATTATTTCATTTTATATAAGCATCTTATGGGTGGGAATCATATGCATAAATGAAATTCATTTTATTAATTCACTATTTCAACAAATTTACTCTTAAAAAATTTGGTCCACAAATTTTTATATGATTATTTTATTTTTACCCATTCTGATATGTTGTTTTACATTTTTATGAATATATTATTATAAATTCAGAATTTATTCTAAAAAGATGTAGTGTTTAATATTAACAACGTTTTATATTCCATTGAATTTCTTAGGGTTTACTCTTATAATTAGTATTGTAACTCATATGAGTTTTTTAATGCTACTCATATTTTTTTAAAATATTTTAATTTAAAAAAAAATAATTTCTATTTTTGAACAATATTATCTAATATTCACTTATACATATGCTTTCATACTTGATTAAAAATTGATATATATGTAATTAACCATTAGTAATGCCATAGTTATTTATTTATATCATAATAAGAAGTTTTTTTATTTATTAAAAGATAAAAAAATTTATTATAACATTCTATAAAGAAGTACTAAAAAAATAAGAAGATATTCAATCGAAATTTAATGATAACTTTTACAAGGTTCAATATATTAATTATTATCACCTATTTACTATTATAACTTTACCTATTATTTTATTCATGAATCCCAATGGGAGGTAAATATATTTATTTTTTTATATGATGTTTCAGTAAAGGGAAAAATATAACACATAGGGATAAAACTTATTTTTCAAAAATAATGGTGATTTAACCATATGAATATGTTTCATATCTCAATTAAGAGTCCTATTTCTAAGTTATTATGGGAAAAATATTTCATTGTCTTCATTTATATTTTTAATTTCAATAATGGTTCTTAATTATATATTTCTCTATTCCCTCATTATTTCTATAATTTTTGAAAATCACAATTTTTGAAATTTTGAGAATTTGTAGAATCTATATGATTTCCATTATTTCTTTAAGTGGATGATATTGAACATTTGTGGTTAGATTCCATGTAATTTTTTTTCTTTTGGATAAATGTGGAATGTTTTTGGGGTTTTCTTGTTAATTTGAATTACATTAACAAATTATTAAAGGATAGATTTTATTTTCATAGATATTATATAAAGTGGAGAACTAAATGATGTTATAGTAAGTATTATTTTTTATGTTAGAGTAAAATTTCCAATATTTTAATTTTAATTTTTGTTTAATGACTTTCAAAATTGGGGATAATTTTGACTCAAATTACTATTCTTTTACTTTTTTTAATCACAATACACCTTAATTTCATTTTCAGTTAATAGAAATAATATTTCTATGTTTTTCAATAATAAATTTGAAATTCTATTATTATCTATGTTCTGTTGAACTGAAGAAAATGAAAATCTTTATGTTGATGTTACAAGTTATGTTAAATTGTTTCATAAAAAATATAATGTCGTCATCAAAAAAATGGGTGATGCTTATAATTTTATTATAAAAAACATGATGATATCATAATTTAAACTTTTAATTTAATTACATAAACATCATGAAATTCAACCAAGTCATTGGGGAATATAAGGTATGATAATCCCTTAATTAAAATCTATGTGAATAAAATCTATTATATTTAGAGATTCATATTTATTGATTGTATTTTTTTCTGATCATCAATTTTATAGGATTGATTGTAACTTTTCTAAGCATTTTTGTTTATGATTCTTCATTATCTATCCTTTATGATCGATGTTACTCTATGTCTGGAATTTTTTATCTTCTGAACTGTAGAAACTGACATAATGTAGGGTATATGGAGATATAGTCTGAATATGAGATCAAATAGGTTATAATTTTTAGAGTTACCTATTGTTGATGTCTCTATCAAGGATGTTCTTGATGGGGAACATTACACTATTGTCCACCCTAGTAAAAGAAGTTATGGTATTTGGGATTTTTTAATATATTGAATTTTTCTACCAGATCCACATGTCATGCCAAATTAAAATAAAATAATTCAAATAAAGGGAAGTGGTTAGTAAAAATATCCTTACAGGGGTACTCAAATTGACATTTTATAATCCATTGATTTTATTACATTACTATTTTATTTTCCATATTTATTATTTTATCAGATAAGTGTCTTTTATTAGTAGTAATTTTTTTCCAAAATGCATAGATCAATTTTAATTTTATTTCTATAATTATTAAATGTTTATAACATATTAACATTTCACTTCATTGAGTGGGAAAAGAAATTTTTTGTTTTTTTATTAACCTCCCCCCTATAGAATTTATATCATATACATTCCCAAAAAACACAAATATATAAGAACATAAGAACAGTCACATGTCTATGCCTGTTTGATTACCAATTCATGGACAGACAGAGCATCTAGGGGAACACAAATCATGTATATGTATTGATGGTGATTACACAACTCCTTCACCTGTTAATAGGGGAACTTTTATAACTAGTTAGTGTATTTTCATCTCATACCACAACATACACAGGTTTATTAATATGTGGATATATACTCAATATAATACATATATATATATATATATACTTATTTAAAATAGCCTATATATCAAATAAAAGGCTATACAACATATTACGTAATCAAATAATAAATCTTAACATTTTGATATATTAGAAATATAATAGAAAGGTGTTGTTTGAATTTTTAATCCTTAATAAAATATCATAAAGCATTAATAAACAAAAATAAAAAATAATCACGTTTCTGAAATGAACAAAAAAACATATATAACACCAAATAATTATAATTAAAATATAACAGGAGATGGAAAGATAGATTTGTTCTAATAATTCCAATTCAATCAAAAAATCATTTAGGGAACTGTTTTCCCACTAAAATATTGAATTACCATTGGTTTCTCCTAGCCCAAAACCATTTCAAAACGAACAATCTATAATTATCATTAGAATAAAGGATATTATCAATGAATAGTAAATTGAATGTAGTTTATGTATTCAAGAGGATGATGGAATTTTAACACAATGACAAAAAAAATAACATTTCAAATCATTTGGGATTTATCACCATGTTTCATGAATACTGAATCAAGGAAGAAAAACCAAAATATTACATTCAATAAACCAAATAAAATCATTAATAATAGATTATTTAGTAAGATTCCAATGAAATTAGAATATATCACAAGACTAATTCGTATGATTTATGAGAGTATACCAGCTTCTATAAAGAAATGAGGAGTAAATGGTATATAAGTGGAGGTTATAACCTCAAATCATTGAAGAAAATATGCTTCAACTGATTTAGAGTTCATTAGATAATAATTGATAAAAGGATCACTTGTAAAGAGAGGGAGATGAATAAATACCTCCCAAGTGGTTTATCTTTTTATAATATTATATAATCTAAAATAGATAATTTTAAACAGGATGAATTTTGAAATAAGAAGAAAAAAATACTTCTAAAATGTAAAAAACTATAATGGCAATATGTACCTAATCGAGGTCTATTGCCTAATTGGTGGTGTGGATAGTTTTTTTGTAGCTTTGTCACTTTTAATGGGTACTATGTAACATTACCTCTAGAAATAGTTACATCATAGTAGTTGTGGTACCTTCCCTTTTCCATTAAATACTATTACAAACTTCATTTCATCCCTTTAAACTCAAAATGAATTTCAAAATAAAATTTTATATTTATTAATGGCAATGGTTAGATGGTTTTAATTACTAGAAAATGTCAATATCATTAAAATATACACACAATTAGGAATTTTATCCCTGTGAATACTCATAAGGATTCATGAGGAAATATGTTTGGATATTCAAACATCATTGATGCATCAATATCCCATGATTCATTATGGTTCATTCCATGCTTCCACCTGATCGGAACAAGGAGTATCACAGTTCAACAAAACACATTTTAAAAATGATCTATGATACATATTAGATTATATATAATTTATTTATTTACTACATGATCAAATTCATCATATTAAATAAAATTAATGGGGTCAATAATCTACCTCTTTAGTTGTGAAATATGGAATGAATTATAAAAATAATTGAATCATGGTGTTATAATAAGTAGATATTTTTTCCTAAATAATTAATGATAATGAATGGTATGGGGTATCTCGATTTCAACATCCCTTTCATACAAATTTTTTTCAACCACTCTCATAGAAACCTATAAGATTACTAGTCAACCACATTAAACATGAAGAGTTTCCTCTAGTGGTTAACGAAATTATTTTTTCTGATTTAATCCATGTAGAGTAATTTATAAATAAATTTCATTTATTATGTTATCTCTTAGAAAATTATAGATCCATTCATATGGGATTCATCTATTTCACGACACCGATGAGAGGAACAACATGTTATTCCTTATATATATTTATACAAATCATTTTTATTTAATTAATTGTAACTAGTTGTATACGATAATTCCCTAAAATGGATTGGTGACCCTCCTATGAGCCAATAAAATTAAAAATACACACTTATATCATATTATATAGATTATGAATTTTTATCTCAAGTTGTTCATTAGTATTTGGGTAGAAAGTGGTGCCTCTCTTTCCTTGAGATCCTAATTCTCATTGTGAGTCATTCCAACACTATGTTGTAACCGTATATTCATTATTTTGGTTTATTTTGTCTAGTTACCCTTTAATATTAAGAATATACTAGACATATATATTCAAATTCTAATGAATTGTGGAATCTTCTTTAATTGGTATAAGTTATGCCATCTTCTTTAGATATTTCATGATTACCAATATTATATTTCCACATTGAGAATATCTACGAAGGCCAATCATGATATTCAACATTTTATCATCCCATATCACCATTGGTAAAATTAGTAGTTGAAGTGTACCTATAGGCATCAAAATATCTACCTTCACATGTGGATAGGTGAGGCATCTTACCATGACTTCTAAAATCTCATTCTTTAAAAAACTCTAATATAATTTTAGATAGATTTCATATTACAGGTATATTATTCTATTATATAAAAACAAAATGCATAATTTGTATCTATTCCTCACATTATCCCTCATTATAGTGGGGTTAATGAGTTTTTTATGTATATATTGGAGGCTTGGGGAATTAGGTAACAAATCATCAAAAATATAACCACTATAATGCAAATCTCAATTAACAATATTTCTTAGATTATAAATCTATGAATATTTTACATGACTCATAACATAGTATGTATTATTGGTATTTTACTAATAAAAACCAACCTTTATCACTACACATGTCTAGGTAGAGTTCATATAAATTACACATTAATAACCATTCAACCATTTATCCCCCTTACATGGGGTGATTTTTCTTTCCAAGACCTTTGGAAGCCACATTTCCATTCCTGTGATTATATTCAATATCAATTTTAAAATATTGATGATATTGTACCAATATAAATATAATTAAATTTCAATCACAATGAAAATTATTAAAATTCAGGCTCATATAATCATGATAAGCTAAGAAAATATTTTTAAAAATGATAATTCATCAATAATTTCAATTCATGAAAGGCCACGTTCAATTCTAGATAATATTTGCGAAAGTTTCATTCATGGGGATATAGCTATTGAAACCCATAAGACACTAAATGATGATATTTATGAGAAAAAACCAAGAAGAACAAAATAGTAATTGTAATAAATCACAGAAACATAACTTTTTGGAGTTAATACAAGAATTAGGGTACCTTTTGATCTCTTCTCCAGTCATTTAAAATATTCTTCAGATTTATCATGCCTTATAAATTTTAACACTCTCCTTGTAAAATATATCATTTGAGTAGCTATGTGATTACCCAAGTAGTTTTAATAATAATTCCATTTCATGACTAATAAATATTCATGGTTTTAATTTATATATTCATATTCCATATAACAATTTTAAGTGATTTTTCAATGAAAAAAATAGTTTTATTATTACTAAAATATTTCCTTATATTATATTGTTTCATGCAGTAGTTAAATTTACTAATTTTTCAAATTGAGTAAAAAAATGTATTAATTTTTTATATCTTCATGAAATATATATAATAGGGTGAATATATTTTATTTTTCTAAAATGATTGATTTCGAATCAAATCATGAAAAAAGCCTAGTTTTGATTAACTGCAAATTCAATTATTTAAATAATTAATATTTAAAGTATATTTATATATTTAATTTGGAGTTAGATTCTCAAGACATCCATTTATTGGAACATAATATAAATAATTAATTAGTAATCAAAATTATATTTTATATTGGTAGAAGTTCATTATTTATTCATAAAATGAAATTTTATAAAAAATAATATTCATTGAAATTTTCACACTTATAGAAAATGTTATTTACCATAATTTTATAAACATATTCAAGAAAAAATTTATTGAATATTTGGAATCATTAGTTTAAAATTAAGTGATTTGGTTGATTTTATTTCTAATCATTTTGATTAGTGACATAGTAAAAATGTGTCACTACGGTAAACTGTAAATCATTTTAACTATTATAAACACTTTTTGGTAAAGAAATAGAATTAAATCCTAAATATTTTTTGTTGATTTTATTTTAAGCCTTATCAATTTATCATCATAATTTTATATTTTTTATGGAATTATTTTGATTCCATTTCAGTCATAGGTTCTCTTTATTTTTATCTTGGGTTATGATTGGGTGAATTATAGAGGTTCCAGGGAGTTGGAGGTTGAACATCTATATTTTTTGAGTAAAAAGGCCAAAAACATGATTTGGTTTCACGAATACTACATTGGATGAGATATCCATGTGATATATCTCTATGGATATCTAGTGTAATTTTTCACTCTTTGATTACAGTTAGTCTCAATTTTTGGTTCACTAAGGAGACTATGTGGTTTTCCGGGTTGTTATCCAGGGGTATCACCTGGCTTGATCATGATTACCCTAATCTATTTTTCCCCCCACCACAAAACCATGAACCATTTTTAAAATGTAATGATTCCATACACGGTTAGTCCAAGGTTTTTCTAACCATGGGTCCTAATAGTTCTACCGAATCCAAAATTAATAAAAGATGGAAATTACCATGATTCCCTTGAAAGTTTTAAGTTCTAATCAACCTATAATCATCATTTGGATCAAACTAAATCTTCTAACACACACTAGTGTCTTCTCCCCAAATATTCATGATGGGTTTCCTTCATTCTTGATAGTTCTATTCTACGTATGTTTCATTTTCAATATTGTTTTCACTCCTCTTCTTAGAACCTCCCTAGATCTCCTATACCATTATTGAATTTGAACTCTATTGGGATATTTATTTTTTATCTAATGTGATTGTTAAAAGTCTGATGTTGTTTCTTTGGGATCTAGCCTTGTGACTACCTTATGTACTCATTCCCAAAATCTATTTTCAAAGTCGACTAGTTTTCCAATATTCATGATGTAGGTGCCTCTATACAAATGTTCCAACACATTAATTACTCTACGTTCCTGTGAATTCCTTTGGGTTGTTATATAAAATTAATTTCATTTATAATGGTTTATTTGTTCAAAGATATTAGTTATTTAAAATAGGTTTCAATTAAAAAATATATTTTTACCCAATATTTGTTTGATTGAATTCATTATGGGTGGTTTTGATTTATAAATGAGTTTTCAACCCTGGGATATGTTAGGATTCATTATAAACATATTTTAAAAAAAAATGTTACATCAATTATAAAATTGTTTCTAGAAATCATGGAAGATTTGGAACCATGGGTGCATCATGAAATGGACCTTTGACCATAGAGTGTGTAATACATGTAGGGGTTCTCTTATAGATATCAATAGAAAATGGATGGATTTCATAACATTTGGATTCATGTGATTCCTATTTTTTATACATTTTTTATCATTTAGAATCTATTCCCATAGGATTAGGTCGAAACATATTCATTTCTTTTATTCATTGTTTAACACTTGTTGGTTTATTTCTTAGTTGAATACTTACTTTCGAATCTTATGATGTATCCATGGTTGGTTTTTCTTATAATATAACGATTTATATAATATATGGGTTATTGTACTTTTTTGTTTTATAATGATAGTGTTTCTGACATTATAAATTGGTTTTTTTAACACAAAGATAAAATTTTCATAATATTGGAATTTGTGGATATTATTTTGTGAAATCCTACTGGGATTTGTTCTCACACCCAACAATTTAAATTATGAATGTGTGGATGTGATTTCTCAGGATTCACGTAAAGGGAATGCGCTGTAATAGATGTATGGATTTTATATTCATTCATCAACTTCAATGTGGGACGTTCTATTGGTGATGAATGGTTTGATAGACACTTACTTAATGGATTTTATTATTTTATATTTACATTTAGCACTCTAGGATTAAAATTGCATATCTTATGAATCTATTTTCATTTTATTATTTATAATATCATCATTATTTTATACATGAGAATTTATTTGTCTTTTGTTACTCTCTAACTTATGGTGGACCTACTCAGGCGACGTAAAAGGTTGACTCCGGCCAGTTCATTATGAAATGGAATCCGAGTGATTTCCAATCATAAATTGTTAGGACATACCGGGTTGTGGTTCAGGGTATTTTATTTATAGGTGTTAGGAATTTCATTATTTTTTTATTATTTATAGGAGGGTTTCTTGCTAGATCACTTCCCTGATATCAACCAATACTTTTCATAAATAGATATTACATCTTGGAAGATGAATATTAATTACATTTCATTTCATTCAAAACCTAAAAACATTAGTTATAGTGTGTTGGGAAACATAGAAACATACACAATTAGTTACTAAAATATCTACATTATCTCTCACTTATTTATTCATAAATATGACCCTCCTTAGACATATCATACTTAATAACATTCTTTATAACATGGGGCAAGAAACAAAAGAAACTATGATATTTGATGCACAATAATTGTAAATAAGTGGTATTTCACGAATCATATAATTATAGCATGATACAAATTGAATTAAATCATAATATTATCATTTTAAAACCATACATAGAATATCATATAACATAATATTGATTCAAAGTATAATTCATGGAAATTCATAAAACAATAATCATAAATTAATTATATAACATGAGCCATGAGAGCACAAAATTGGATAAAAAAATAGAATTATGGAATATAAATAAGCATAGAAATTATTTCATTGGAGGTCATGGATGTTTTATAAGAACATAATGGTGGAATTGGTTCACTCCCCAAACTGTAATTATAGTCATTGTTCACTTCCAAGACTATCATAGTGGAAAAAGTCCCTTGCTGAATAGGTTTCACTCCCCATTCCATTCTGGTTATCTCATGAGATCTCAATCATTGCACAACACATTGAAGGTAGAAATATCTACCACCACTCACATAATGAAAATAATACATATGTGTGCCAAAATATCATATAAAATTCATCATATCAGAACCCGTAAAATAACTAGTTTTCATAAACCTTTTATTATACCATTATCTATTGAAATGAAACAGGTTACATAAACATTTCATCTTTTTATCACAGACATTGTCCATCTATTTAAAGAATAAATATAGTATCCATGTATCATATACCAAATAAATTATTAGTAATATGAAATGATTTCATCTTATATTGAAAATTATTTTTTAAAGATAACTTGAAATAATTTTACCGGAATGTAACTATTTTATTTCTAAATCAAGTTTTTTTGATGATATGAAATTATAAATAAAATCATTTTATCTAAAAATAACAACAATAAATTGTGAAGTAATATTTCAATAAAAAATTTCTCTTGAGGGTGGGAAAATATTTTCAAGATGTAGAAGTTGAAAAAACATTCATTCCATATTTTTTCGAAAAAATCACAATGTACCTCATTTGGAAAATAACAAGAATATTCCTTCTAAACCATTTTTAAAAAATATAAAACAAGGGTAAAATTGAATTTAAAAAATATAATAATGAATTTAAATTATTAGAAATGTTTTTTGAAAACATTGATATTAAATGGAAATATTCCACAACTTAGTCATAAATAGACACAATCACAAATATTAATGAGGCTTAGAAATACATCACTTACCTCAAGTTCTCCTTACTTCCAAAGAAAACAAAACCCATTTGTAATAAATTTTAATTTATCATAATTCTATACCATTTTAATTTTAATAGTTATAATATCATCTATGATCCCATTATAACATTTCAACAATCTTTTTATCACTAATTCCTTTTAATATTACTATTTTTGGGTCATAAATATTTCATCTATCCTGAGTATCTCAATTATATAGTTCTGTTCCAAGTAAATTTTCATGGTTCATTAATCTCCACGATATTTAAGATGATATAAATATCATATATATTCATTTTATATATTCATGGTTCATTAATATTTATATATATAAAAATAAATTACATTTTGATGGAGATGGTATGCAATATATATGAGCGAATGTTGTATTCATTTCTTTGACGGATGGAGGTAAATAACTTTAAATAATAATTTACACTTCTATGATTATTATGATATCCAATTTATCTTAAATATTAATAAAATTCTTCCATAGTACAATCAATATAAAGTATAAATGAAAATGGTATTCCATTACTTCATGGACGTGGTTTCCCAAACGTTCACTTGAATTACCTTATAGATTAACAAAGGATTAGATGGTAAGTAAGTAGAAAAGATAATATTATTAAATAAGTATAATTATTGAATAAATATCTTATATAAATATTAAATTAGTCATAATACCAATCCATAGAATATTGTTTTGAGAAATGAATTTAATCGCAAGGTGGAGATGGTAGAACATATATATGCCTGAGCGATACATTTTCTTATCATTTGATGGGAAATAAGGAGTATAATTGTGTATTCATAACAATAATAATATTATTTAAGTAATTTAATTATTCATAATATATTATTTTTATAATTATTTCTAAGGATTTATATGTGGTAATGAAGATTATAAAAACAAGTGATTGATTAATGTTATTTACTATTTTTCGAATCTTATATAAAAGACCAAAAACAAAATTTCTATAGGTTTGGTATTTTTTTAAGTAAAAAATATATAATATGTGTATTTGGATTCTTATAATGAAATTTTATGATATTGGTTGATCTTGAAGATTCATAGTTGTATAAATAAGTAAGGTAGGAGGTTATCTTTTATAAATTATGTAAGGAGCACGTTTGGAATTTCATAAAATATTAAATTATAAAAAAAAAATTTCTCCAAAAAATTCCATAAAATTGAATTCAATTACAATATAAGGGAGGATAGGGTTTTAATCCCATCAAATAATGTAATTTATAGAATATTGTGTGCAATTTTAAACCTTATAATTTTGATTAACCCTTAGTTAACCAGTTTTAATTTTAATTACTACAATGAATTTGACAATTATAAAGGGTTATAATTTATACTTATAATGTTAAAACTGGACAATAAGAGGTCAATTTATGATATTATTGACAATATAATTACCAGTATTTCTTATTTAATGGTTTTTATGTTTCTCAAATAATTTAATAAAATATTAGTTTTATAAAATATCATTATTGTCAATTTTGACACTACTTATTTAATTTCACATAAAATACATAATAAAAAATTATCATAGAATAGAATAATTTAAAAGACCATAATATTTTATGTTAATAAATAAAATTATTGTAACACTATAATTAACTCCAAATATTTCACATTAATTTTTTTAAACAATTTATTTTTCATTAATTAAATAAAAAATATTAGTGTTGTCTAAGAATTTACTATAATTATATAGTACATAAATATTAGAAATAAATTTTCCTCATGAATATAATTTCATTATGATAAAAATAGTTATTAATATTTGTTATTAATTGATTTTTTCCAAATTTTAACATGTAAAGGATATTAAAAACAAATAAAAAGACATTTTGGTACATTATTAAATATAAATAACGTATAAGTTATTTTTATTGAAATGGGTCGATTAAACAAATAAAGATAAAAAATAAGTTGTTAAGTGTAAAATTGATTTCATCCAATAAGAGTTAGGATGAATAATTATAGTCATATCACATTCTTTTAATATATATTTACCTGACTTAACCTTTACATAGGTGATAAATTTCACCATAGTTAATATTCTTATTTTCAACAAATAAAAATGTAATATTTTATAAATTTTGAATTAATGATTCAAATATGTAATTATAACTCTAAATAGATGAAATTAATTTCAATATAATTTTTAAAAATATAACAAAAACAATTTTTTTTATAAAAAAATACATTTTTAATCATGAAATAGTGATTATTCATATCTTGTGTGTAGAAAACAAATTATGATAAGAAACATCGGATAAATTAAATAATATATAATGTTAATTAATATATATATCTAATAATTATTAATTAATTTTGTTAATAAAAAAATACTTTTTTCACACTAAAATGGTTTTTCATAAAAAACATCGCTTTTAATTTCAAATTATATTTTTCTTTTAATTCTAATAATTTTATAACTAATGAATTATTTTAATACATGTGAAGATCATATATTTTTCATAATTTTGTTATCTCTATTTATATCAACCAAAACAATAGCTATGTGATAATGTTGACATAATATTTTAATAATGTTCTATGGTTTTTCTGAACTCGATGTTTCCTATAACCCATACAATCAAATAAAATAAAATTTATTCAAAGAGAAATATTTTATAAAAAATTATGGTAATTGATTTAATCCGGCCTTTAAAATTAATTTGTCCAATGAAATTCAACACTCTAACACAAATTTATGTTGATACTTATTCCCCATTAAGTCCTTAGTTTCCCATATAGTCTTTTCAAATTAGTGGTTTGACAAAAAAACATTGACCATGCGAGTAGATATCCTTCATAAACCATTCTCTCCATAATCCATAATATCTACTAGTAATTATTTACAGGAAATAACTTTCTTTTTTGGAATTAATTGTGTGTTTATTACCTATGATGTATTATCTTTTTAATTATCCTAGAGGGATAAATGGGCACATCATGAGCATATGGGGGATTCAGTGGAAGTTCCAATCGATAAGCAATCATCCAAACATGATAAATAATTCTAAAAGGACTAGTATAGATAGGGATTGGCATTCCCTTCCTTCCAAATACCATCACCCTCATCCAAGGGGATATTCATAGGAATACCTTGTTAAGAACTTCAAAAACTAAATCTTTCCAATGATTTTTTTTCATATCATTTTTATTGACTATGAGATTATTTTATGTGTTTATAAATGTCTCTAACAACATATTCAATTTACTCAGTTATATCATTTCCCAATAACTTTCTATCTCCAACTTCATTATATAATTTTATTGTTATCCATTTTCAACCTTAGAGGGATTCCTAAGGATCAATTTGAATATTGGAGTAGAATCTATTTTTTAAGAAAATTTCCTCGAATAATGCAACTGATCCCGACCACAGTTTAAATACATAGAGAAATATTCCAAAATGTGATATAGAGTTTTAATGGTCTTCCCATACTATCCATATTTATTAGGAAACTAAGTTGTTTTGAAACATAACCCTTTATCAAAATACTACTAGTAAATTCTCAAAAACATCAATATAATTGATTGTTGTAAATCATGCAACCTTATCACATATTAAATGTATAATGGAGTATGTTTATCCGGAGATAAATCTTATATAATTGAAATGAAGTGTGATTAATTCATAAGGTGATAGAATAAATTAGAAATAGAATTAATCCCTTTAGATGTTTTGGAGATTCCAAATATAACATCTATAGTGACATTTACCCATTTTCATTACGGAATGGGTAATGGTTATAATATACCAATAGAAATAGGTATCTTATCCTTAACATGATAACATACTACGTACAATGAAACATGCTCTGAAAAATCTCTTTTAATTCCATACCGTATGAAATACTCTTTCAGATCTCCAAACATCTTCACAATTCGAGGAAGGATATAGAATATAGACTTCTGAACTTCATCCATCATCTCCTTCTTCAAATTTGATACTGAAGGGACACACATATATTTTTGGAATACTATCATTCCATCCCAATAAAGGTTGAAATAAGGAAACTTTATCACCTTCTTTTACATATATAAATATTCCTTTTGTTCTTCTTTAATCATTACTTTGATAGATGGTTGTACACTCATTTGAGAATGATATAATTTTAATGTCTAAAAAAATAGGATCCTTATTTATCATTATCAAAGAAAAAATATATTGATCAATTCTACACAAAGCATATGTCACCTTGTTCAAATTACAAGGGTGGTAATGCTTTGAGGAGTCATAATCCTTAATCAATTCGAACCATATTTTCCGGTGACTGGTTGACACTTTTTGAATAAATACTTACTTTAATATCTTTTTATTAGTATAAATGTAACCCATTTTTTCACATAGATAAATCCTCTATACCATTAATGAAAAAATTACCATAGGTAACACCAAATCATGTGTTCATTAATTTATCTCATGGTCCTTCAATAATCATGAGGCATAATCTATAACAATACCATTATGCATAAGGATTCATCCCATTCCCTTATTTGATTCATCACTACACATTATTGAACCATCTAAACTATAGGGTAGTGTAAGAACTGGTGTGAAAACTAGAATTTTCTTCTGTTCCATAAAATATTCTTCATAATTTTCCATCGAAAGGAACTTGTCTCCCTTTCATGTTTACATAGTGAGTGGATTTGATAGTCTTAAAAAATTATCTACACAACAATGATAATATCCATATAAACCATAGAAAATATAGATCTCATTCAATGTGGGTTTTCAAGGGATAATTTTAAATAACTTCTCTTATTGAAGGTTCTATTGATATACCCTCACTTTAGATTATCTGACACTTGAATGAAACTTTATGATTCCAAAATTCACACATGGTAAATTTTTTATAATGTTTCTCCTCGATTAGTTTCATAATCATAATTATGAGATGATCATCATACTCTTACTTTATCATTAAATAAATAATATAATAATCTATAAATAATAACACAAAATGAGAATGGTAATCTCAAAATACACTTTTCATTAAATCCATGATTATTTTAGGAGAATTACTAAGACCATATGGAATCAATAGATTTTTATAGTGTCCATACATTTCATGTAATGATTTCATGGGTATATCCTCTTTCATGAACTTAAATTGATTTTAACTATAATGAAGATCGATTGTGGAAATGAATGGAGCTTGACATGGTTGATCAAACAAGTCATCATGGTGGGGTAGAGGATACTTATTCATGTTAGTGATGTTGTTATGTTATCAATAATTAATGAAGAGTGACATTGATCCATAATTAACTATAAAGAAAATTTCACCCAAAGGTGACACAATTTGATGTATTAATCCCTTTTCATGATTAACCTATAATATCTTCTATAATTCATGCCACTGAGAAGGGGATATTCTATATGAATTCTTGGAAATAGTTGGAGAACCACATATTAGTTATATTGAAAACAAAACTGAATTTTTTTGGATGGATGGAAAAATATTCTATAAATACATTAATAAACTCAATTACAATAGTCAAATATTTAGTAATGAGTTTTTACCCACACATTTGAGATAAACACCCCTTTTTAAAAGGAATAATGTCCCATAAAATGGATGTAATTTAAATTGGAAGATAGTTTTTATCATAATTATAGGAAATAATAGGATATTTTATAATATAAAATGTAACATTACTTCCTCATAAATTGATGTGGGATTTAAATAAGTAAAGGATACCCATGTCCACAATAACATCAAAATCAACTTGTGGGAGAATGACATTAATTACAAGAAACTCATTCCCAAAATCTTTAACCAAATAATAATCAAAGGCCTTGGATGAAATCATCACACAAATATGGGTTTTTATAAGTAACATAGCATTTAATATTTGTGTTCTTAATGAAATGCCCTTAGAAAACTGATTAGATAAAAAAGAGTTCACAAATACTAAACGAAATCACACATTTGAAGTTCATGATTAGATGAAATTCTTATCTTTCACCAATTTTTAATCATACCTCTCATCAGTAATAGTAATCACACGATATTTCCATTTTTTCTTTGATTAAGATTTTATGGATTTTGGTTATCTTTACAACCCATATAATTTTTGAAACTATTTGTATAACGCCCATAATCGATGCAATTAAAACATTGGAGTGTGGGTAGTGAAATTGTTGGAGCTTTCTATATTCTATAATAATTCTATATCTTCTTCCTAAGACATTATAATTCAAATTCATGAAGACCATCCTTTATACACTTGAAATATTTAATAGTACCCTTAATAAAATTTCCCTAATGTTTCATTCTACACTTTGAGTATAAAGGGAATGTCATCTTATTATCTCTATGGTTTTTATAATTTCTATTGAATTATATTTTTCTTTCCTATTAAAAAATTGTGATTGATGGTTAACTCTACTTTTAATTTCCAATATGAGATCACATAAAAAAATTTCATAGAAACTGAAGTCCCATATGGATAACTACCTTCAAAGACTTAGTTTTACATTACTAAAGAATCAATCAATATAAATTTCTATGTGGATGATAATATTATAAGTGTACCTTGATATAATTTTTAAAATATTCCACATATAAAACAATATTGTCTTCAACCTTCTATTTCATCTCATGTAATACATTTCCATTTTGATATGAATAATATGTCGAATTTACTTATTTAATAATATGCTTTTAAATTCATCCATTCCATAGAGTGAATTTCATCGTATTCCATCATATTCTTGATAAGATTAAACTAATGATCTACATCACCTTCCAAATGATAAATATCCTAAATTACATTCTAGTAATTTGAAAACTAAATAATATTAAATATCTTTTCAGTAGTACAAGTCCATTTCTTTGTGACTATTAGCTTAGTGGACCCACTAAACAAAGTTGGGGATTTCTACGTGAAGTATTAATTATAACATTATTCTTTATTTTTCTCATTTAGAATATTAGCATGATACATGTTTTTATAAATTTTTGTGTGTATAGAGAAAATATTTTTCATTATCACACCTAGAACATTAGGTAGATTTATACTAAAATCATGGAATTTTCTATCACATTCATCATTAACATGATTCCATTAGGTTCCATCCATTGAATAAATAAATAAAAGTGTTAAAAATAGTAATTATAACATGAAAAAACATAATCATGAAAAATAATTTATATGTTTTCCAAATCATGATATCATTTTCCATGACACCTCAGGTTTAATTCAGTCATGACCATTTCCAAAACATTTGGATTTTATCATATACATTGATTTATCCATTGAAATGTCCAAAGGAATCTAACAAAATTCTGCTCATACTAGTATTAAAATTTCAAATAAACTATTATATGATACCAAATATAGGTAACCATACATTTCATAAATAGATATTACATCTTACTAGATTAATATTCATTACAAAAAATTTTGTTTCGCAGCTGAATTGATTGACTTTAGTCTAAATGGAAACAATGAAACATAAAAAAATGGTTCATAAAATATATATATCATATCCCACATATTTATTCACAACTAGAACCCTTCATTGAAATATCATACTTTATACCCTTCTTCGTAAGCAATTTAAATGAAACATAAGAAAGTGGGAGCTATTATAAATTGTATGGGTAATCGAGGGAGATATCAATGACCATATAAGAATAACATGAGAAAAAGGGTTTGAGGAAATGAGATTAACATTGGTGAACTATAGACTTTATATTATAGGTCAAAATATTGTTTCATTCCATAAATATTGTAAATTCATAATACAATAATCATAAACGAAGTATAGATCAAGATCCCTAAGATAATAAGATTTGATAAAAAACATGGAAATGTGGTATAAAATTAGAAAAGAAAATAATTTCTTTAGTAGTAATTTATATTCTCCAAGACTGTCATAGTACAATGGGTTCACTCCTCAAAACACTATTGTATTCAAGGTTTACTCCGAACTCTATCATATTGTATGAAGTCTCTTATTGAATTGGGTTTACTACTATATCAAGTCATGTTTATCAGATGAGATATCAATATTTATCTAATGAATTATGTGGAGATATAGGTCCCATCCATAATATAAGTAAAATCATACATATTTCTACCAAAAGAATATAAAAACATCCTTATCTGATAAGCCATTAAAATAAATGGTTTTCCTAAACATTCAATCACAGTTTAACCCATGGAAATGAAATGGGTTTCAAAAAGAGTTCATCATTTCTTCATAAAAATAAACCATCTATAGAAAGAATACAGATGATATCCTTGTGTTATATCCTTATTAAATCTAAATTAACTTAAAATTATATTATCTAAGATGAAAAATTATTTTGAAAGATCACTTTGAATAATTCATGAGGGAAATAACCATTCAACTTTGAAATCACATTCATTTTAAAATGCATTTTTTATTATAAATTAAAACATTTTAATTTAAACTAACCATGGTATATTAAATGGAAATATAATTCATGATAGTGGAAAAATCAGTTCATTCCATATAATTCAGAAAAAATACTTTCTAATTTCTTTATAGAAGTCACAAAGTACCTCGTTTTCAAAACTACAAGAAGATCCCTTTAAACCCATTTGGTGAAAAGTATTTCATGGTTAAAAATAAACTTAAAAAAATAGGAATATTATAATACAATTATTAAAACAAAATTATAAAACATATATATGGATGAAAAATATTCCCCAATTTATTCTTAAGCATAAATAGTCTCTAATATCGATGACATGATGAAATAACACCATTACATTGAGTTCCCCTTACATAAAAATAATTATATCATCTTGTATAGTAAATATAAATATATTATAATTATTTAAAAGAATTATTTTTATAAATATAATATCCAATATGATCCCATTATAAATTTTCAACACACTATTTTTTCAATAATTCATTATTAGAATTTTTATTTTTGTGTGTTAACTATTTCATTTTTCATGAATACATCAATTTAGTATTTCTGTTACTTGTACATTTTTCTTAGTCTGATCATCTCCAGAGTATCTAAAATGATATAAAAATAATATATATTTAATTTATACAAATTTTTATTATTATGAACAAAAAATTGTGATGGAAAAATTTATAACACTATTTATTGAGATGGTAGGTCGTACATACACATGAATGTTGTTTCCATTTTTCGATGGATGGAACAAAATAAGGGTAAATGTTAAATCAAATTTATTGGATAATTATTGTATAATATATATCATATATGTTAATAAAATTATTCCTCATAATCACCCAAGTAATATATAAATTAACATTTAATCAAATCTCTCGGTGGAGGTGGTAGCCCACACGTATGCATGAACGACATTATCATTTCCCATATGATTGGATGTTATGTATGTAAACATGATACTATAATTCCAGAAATATATTTTTTCATAAATATAATATATAAACATAAAATACATCATAATACCCATCTATATAATATAGTGATGAAATTGTATTGTATAGCTTCGTGGAGATAGTAAGTCGTACATTCACACGAGTGATAATTTTACATCAAATTTGATGGGAAAGAGGTTTTTTTGGTTTGTTCATGTTATTATATTTTTAATAAATACATAAGATACAAAATTTATTATTTTATAATTAATACTACATATTTATAATATTTGAATAATAGTAGAAAAGTATTTATTCGTTCATATGATTACATATTATTTGAAAAGAATCATTTTGATCTACTCCAAAGGGATATAGAGTTGATATTTTTGAAAGACCAAAATCTCTAGGATGTGTATAGGTATGTTTATAATAGAACATTGATGTGTTGTTAAAATCATAAAGATAAATGATGTATATATAAGTGAGGTATGAGGTGCCCTTTTATAATAGAGGTTAGGGGAACTTTTTTAATTTCATAAAATATAAAAATATAATAAATTCATTCCCATGTAAAATTCTTCCAAATGTTCATACAAGATAATCTAATGTACGATAAACATAGTGGTAAATTTTATCACATTAGTAAATTGTAAATCAAGTATAAATTGATTAAAAAGTGACATGGAACTAACTAATAATCTTAAATCTTATTCGATGAAAATAGATCAAACCACAAAAACATAGGATAGAAAACAAAATTTAAGAAAAACATACATTTTGGAGAATAAAACTAGATTTATTATTATCCTATCTCTATAAAAAATTGAATATCTGAAACATTTTATGAGTTAAATAATATTTAAATTTAATTAAATTAATTAAATGATAATTATTAATTTAAGTTATTAAAAAAAATATTTCACACATTAAAATAGAATTTTAAAAGGAAATAATCACTTTTATATTCAAAAAAAATATTTTTAATTATAACAACTTAATAACTAATGAATTTTATTAAATGTGTACACCAAATATTTTTCATAATTTAGTTTTTATTATTGAAATCACAAATTCTTTGGATAGGAGATTAGAGAGAAAAAATAATTTAATAATGTGACATGATTCATCTAAAGTCAATATTTCATGTGAGGTAAGCTATCAATGAAATAATATTTAATTAAAACAAATTTCATAAACATTAATGGGTGTTAAAATAATCTATGAATTCAATTTACCGATGGTATTTTGGGGTATTTTTAAAGATTGATACATGGGGATTATGGTCATTTGAATTAAGTTCTATTTATTTTATCAAAAAACCCTATTCATTATGTTTTTATCTATCATTTTTCAGATCCTTTATTTCTTTAAATTCTATTGTTTTAATGTTTAAATTTTTTGACTCTTGAGGTTGGTCTTTGATTATATAATTTCCCATAAACTAATTGGTTATTTCCCTATGGTGTATAGAAAAATATTTATAGAAGATTTTTAGGGAATTTTGGATAAGAACATAGGAGACAATTTCCACAAGTGAATCCAATATTGGACCTTTATATCAGGGAATATTTTGTTCACAAAATTCAATATCAAGGATAATAGGTTATTGGGAACCATATATTAATGGTTGATCATGGATTCAATATTTTTAGTTATAATACATTCATATTTTGGGTGACAACAGACCATAGGGATTAATAGAGTGGCTCGAATAGATTGAAATTATCATCCCTTTTCTAAAAACACTAACAGAATCTATGGTGGGTTTGTTCATTTATATGCTTGATGGAAATTTAAGGATATCGTGTTATTCTCTCATGAAAGGTATGTTTTATAAGGATCATACATGGATCAAATTCATGAAAATATTAAACGAGAATATTTTCCTTAAAATTTTGTTTGTAGAAAATACCTCAGAATCTATGACCTTATAGTAATGGGAGAATAATGCTTTAGTCTATGCTAAATGTTTCACTGAGTTGGTGTAGATCGAACATTATCATCATAATAATGATTACATTAAATCTTTAAGGTTTGATATTTCTCTATGGTTAGATATTTAGCACACGTTAATTATCTTATGTTATCCTTCTTGGATCATTCCGTATCATTGGGGAAGGGTTGTGAAGAGGGTTTTAAATGTCCCTGGTGTTGGGTATCGATAGTTGACATTGACGAGGTCTGGTATTTCATAGTTCATAACATGTAATTATATTACCGGATCTTTTCAACATAATAGATTATAATTATTGAGGCCCAGATTCACTATTTTCATCATTGAGTTTAGTTTATATATCATGAAGGTGTCTCTCATATATTTTATATTGAGTGTGATTATAAATATGAAAGATCCAGGAATGTTGTTCCTTATGTTGGATTGATTCCATTTATAGACTCTGGTTTCCAAATTTAGGAATTTTAAATATTCATAGGAATATTTTTGATTTCAAGCACTAATATGTGGTGCGATTCAGAGGCCCAATGAGCCAAGAAGTAATTATATAAAACTATTAAATATATTTTATATTATGTGTGAAAAGGTTTATTGAAAAAGTGGAATATTTAATAAGTGGTCACTCAGTTCAAATTTATGAATCAATTATTGATTATAGAGCATATGTTTTACTCTAGACATGAAATATAGTTGATTAGAGTGAGACGTTCGAATGGGGTAGTTGTTAGCAGGTACACTGGATGAATTTATTAATTTAATTTAATTATTTAATTTCCCTGATGCAATTAACTCATATATGGATACTAGGATAGGAAATATTAGAATATTTTTTAGTTTAGAACATGGATCTTACACTACATATGAATTAATGTTGTTCAATGTGGGACATATGGTAAAGGCGGATATTTGTAGGTATTTTTATTTAAAATAAATTTTATTTTTATTTTTTTAGGATTTTATAAACTAAATAGTTTTCTCTATAAAATATACTATAGATAATCTCTAGGGTTATCCGCATAACCCTTGGATCATTTAGAGGATCTTGTAACCAATTTTCATTTGTCGATTAAGACAAAACAATGACCGATGATCCAGTCCAAATGAATGAAAATGCAATAAATGAAATGGATCATCTTCTTCACTAAAAAAAAATATATTCAACTGAGATCGATCCATAATCTAGGCAGGACTCATAATTTTTTTCCCATAACATTTGATAAAAACATTGAGCAAGATCAAATCAATTTTCTTTAGTCTACATTAAAATTAACCTTTACAAGATCCCATGTATTAAAATAAATTAGGCATTTAATTTATATATTGTATATCCCTTTTTCTCACCTCATTTTCCCTTCTATGAAATCATTTTCCTAGAATTCATGACCAACAACTGTTTATCACCTTGGTTAATGGTTCTTCTCCCCCTCCATTCATTATGTTATTCATCGTTGGACTACAGGGTCACAGTTCAACATTGTCGGGGTGGTTTCGAGTGCGATCGAACCACCAAATTTGATGCGGTAACATAAAAGAAAAATTTTGAGATCAATTGTGGATGGATTGATAAATGAGTGGGATGGGTTTCTTGGAATGGGTTGGATGGGTACTGTGGGTGTGGAATCTATGATCAAAGGTGGTTCATTATTAGATCAGTGATCCCCATTTTCCCTATTAACATGTGGAAATAATGTACGGGGAGAAAAAATTAGTTCCAAGTGGGGTTCTTGTGTAGGGTCTCATAGAAAATGGTGATCGATGAAAATGTGATACTGTTTGGACATGAATCATTGATAAAGTGGTCGAACATGTTCAATTCAGTGAGTATTATTTTAATTATTATTATTATTAACCCTTATAATAATTTGTGTGAGTGAGTTAATAAAATTAAATGATAATTATTTTGGTATATAAAAAAATGATGAACTAATAAAATAGAAGAATAAGTGTAAATATGAGGAATGAGGTGACATGTTTGAAAAAATTGCACAAGCAGTAAAATGATAGCTTGGGAATCTTTCATAGATTAAATCATTTTCTTATAATATTCATTATGACATTGTAATAAGATGTATATCAAGGAAATTGGGTGGTGACATTTAACGTGAATGATTTGGTGCCTCAAAATCTAGACACCCCATTTGAAAAAATAGTTTGAAATTTATAATAATAATAATATTGTTATTATTATTATTATTTTTATTATTACTATTATTATTATTATTATTATTATTTTGGTTTTCGGACATTAATCAAGGTGAAAATTCTTCATATTGTGTCATATTGATGAACTACCAGTGATAGTGTGAACTTGACATTGAGAATTTAATTTCAAGAAAAGTGATGGATGCCTTTTTTTTATCTCATAGATGTGGTTCATGAAGAGCACAATATTATTATTATCATTATTATGACTATTTAATCTTGAATCATTTTTAACTCTTTAATACGGGGTAAGATTGACGAACTGTCTACGATATCACAATCCTAAAATTGAGGTGCACGTTTCATTTAATTTGGAATAATTTCTTTGGAAAACATTAATTCATTCTTGTTTAATGTGCTGAAATGTATCTTTTTTATTGGGCGATCGATTTTAGAAAGGGAATAGCCTACATCGGTTTTTTCCCCTAGGATCACAATAGTGTGATCCATTTTTTCTATCAGGCGACATTCTCATAGGCATATTAGAAAAATTATTTTTCCCTTTGTTCAGATGATGAACCTCATGTTTTCATCAGTATTTAGGAATATACACATCATGTAGTTACATTACATTCGATGTATAAATATATGGATAGAAATCCATGTACTGGAGGGGAAATGACTAGAAAGAGGTGTGGGGTTACACATTGTTTGGAACCCTTACACGTCGTGTACTTCATGAGGACATGGACATGGCTTGGATACACCAAATGGCCAAGCACATGAGCGGGACCCAAAGTGGAATTGGGACTCCATGAATATCCCCTAAAAGATGTGTATCCCTATAATATTGGAGATATATTTACCAACAAACACATGGCCAGGGTATGGAGTGAGACCACATGTTGTGTGGGTCCCATCACACATTGGGTACCAATTGTCTCTTTTTTATTAAAATTCAAGCCTATGTACCTCCATCATTTTAACATGAATTGTTTCTTATGAGTAACATATCATTAGTGTTTTCCCCATAGAATGTGATGGAATCCTTTTTTGATGATTTTGGGAGATGATGTGGAATATCATGAGCATGATTCATAGTTAGGAGATGATTGAGGACTTCTAGAGTGGAACCCTCTAGCTGGTCTAGGAATGAGTCCTCTACAGACATCAAGAGTGGAACTCTCTAGCCGAGCTGGTCATGGGTCCCTATGTACTCTTGAGTAAAACTCTCCAGCAGATATGGGCATTGATTCTTAATGAATTCTAGAATGGAAACATCCAGATGGGTCGGGCATGGGTCCTCTACCGACTTCTAGAGTGGAACGCCCCAGATAGGTTGGACATGAGTCCTCTATGACTTTTACAGGGGAACCCTCCATCTGGGTTGGGCATGGGTCCTATACCAACTTCAATAGTGGAACCCTCTAGCTTGGATGGGAATGGGTCAATGACTTACTCCCGAGGGGAACCCTCTAGTAGGGTTGGGCATGGGTACTCTACCAAACTCTAGAGTGTAACCCTCCAACAATGTTGGGATTGGGTCATATATGACTTCTAGAGGGAACCCTTTATATGTTCTTGGAAGGGGTCATCTACTGACTTCTAAAGTGAAACCTTGAAGCTGATATGGGCATGGGTACTCTACCTACTTCTAGATTGGAATCCTAAAGTTGTGTTGGCATCAGTCCTCTACCAAATTCCAGAGTTGAACCCTTTAACTAGGATGGTAATGGGTCTTCTACTAGCTCATAAATGGGACCCTAAAAATGGTTTTGGAATGGGTACTCCACCAACATCTAGAGATTGACTCACAGGCTGGGATGGTCATGGATCCACTAACAACCTAGAGAGTGGATCCCTTCATCGTGGCTAGTAATGGGTTCTCTACTGACATCTAAAGTGGAACACTCCATCTAGGTTTAGAACGGGTCCCCTACCACTAAGAGGAACCCTTTTATTGTACTATGGAATGGGTCCTCTACCAAGTTATTTTCGCCCCTCATCTATGTATCATAGTGTGAGGCATTCCATGATAGGGAAGGTTACTTCTAGGAAAATGTATCATATTCAAGGCATCATTGTTATAGTTTTGGAACTATTATAAACTCTTCTTATTGGGATGAGTTATGAGATGGATTACCCCTTTATCTCTCATTTGGGATTCCATTGACTATGAATATATGTATATATATGTATGTATGTATGTATCCATACCTTTGTACTTTTACAATCATTTCATTGATTGTGAATATGTGTGGGGTATGCCGCGTGATTTCCATATTTATCTTCATAGTGATGGATGATTCAACTCTCTTTATATTGGTGGAAAGGACTCAAGATATAGTTAATATACACACCATGTTTTGACCCATGTTTTTGGATGATGTTACACTCTATTAGTTTCACTTAAGGTGTTCTCAATCACTACTTTTGGCATCCTGTTTACTATATATTGACTTTTTATTCCTATAGAATCTCTTATTTCTCACCCTGTAGATTTTATGATTTTATACTAGATATGTATATTCTCACCTCTACATGGGTGTTTCTAGTATGTGTCACATCTTATGTGGATTAAACATAGGTTATTGATGACTTCAAATGAGTTAGGGCCACCTTGTACTTTGGACCTTCTATAGTGGTCATAGCTTGGAGTTCAAGAGAAGATAACTCTCACCAATTCACATTCAAATTTTATTCAGTATGGTATATATTTATGGTAGGTTGGGTTTGTATTTTTTCCCATTATAATTCATTTTACACTATCTTACTCTTGTACTATCTATAAATTTACATAATTGGTTTTTCCCTTAGTATTATGCATAAAATTATATTCTTCCACTATAATTATATATTGATATGGTTATGTGGGTTCTTAAAGTCACTTAAGAAAAGGCCTCCCCGTGTTCATTATTCCTTTGGCACTGGTCTCCAGCCTAGCCTATAGAGACACGCTTATGGTAGTTACGGCACAATACCCATGTTGGATTGGCTTGGGACTGAGTAAACATTGAAGGTTCTAGGAAAAAATATATCACAGAAATTATGTTGAGCCAAACTCCCTTATCAGGTGGTTGGGGTGAGGCTTGATCTGATGATATAGATATCCCACCAGGATAGGACCACATTCCATTGTCTTCCACATAGTGTGACCTCTCAAGGATTACATTGGGCATTAGTATAATCAAGTAATGGAGATGTTTGGAATAGATCTAGATATTCATGGAAGAGGGAAAGAATCCCCTCAAAGACAGATTCTTGTTCCATGATGTAAAACTATGTGGGTGAGTCAGTTATGCCTAAAGAAGATAGTTCCAATGTGTGGTTGAAGAGTCCCTTTGACTAGAATATTCAGGGTGTGAGTATTTGATAGGGTATCAGAGTCATCCATGTTTGAGAAGAACTTGTAGGAAAGGGAAACTATGAGCTCTCAGAAGATGGGACTTCTAGGTGGGAGGCTCAAGTGTGGTTTGAGGTAAAACCAATATCACTAATTCTCCAACTGAAGCTGTCAGAACATAATTTGAATCCACATTTCCTTATACGTAGCTCATACTCATGACCTAGAGTACCAGTGGGGGAACTTTTTATTCGACCCTTGTTCTAGTGGCTCTTGTAGAGGGGATCAGTGATCACTAGTTTATTAAAATTGGGTGAATTAAAACAATAAGAAGAGATAGTGAGATCCTTGAAGGAAATCATTCCATATCATCAGTGGGACCCTATGAAGTTTTCCTTGGTTTGGGATTGTCAAATTCCATCCATGTTATGTGGATATATACCATTAAGTGTAGTAGTGCTTCTAGTTTTTTGGGATGAATTTTTTCCTCCTTTGATAAGGTGGGATCTTCAAGAAGGGTATAATGATCTCATTCACCAGAAGATACACTCACTTCCTTATTAGTTGGCTAGTATAACCCTTGGAGAAGCGGATGTAATATGAATTATGTTTCCTGACATGGTGGAGATGTAGAAGGAAATACATCTGTAGTATGTTTCAATATTACCTTACAATAGATATTTATTGTTCTGTAATGACTTTATTAGGAATGACTTGATATTTTTTCTAGTATATCAGATGTTGTGGCTGTGAAAGATGGTGGGGTAGTTAGATAAGTCTATATACAATGGGTTCTTAAGACCTAGTTTTATTCCATAGGTCGCCACATGTTGTTCACATAAGTGGTGGAGGAGATCATGAGGTCGGATGTGGTTTAGTTTCAACCATGTGTGGTGACTATTTCGGGGTACTGTCCATCCTAATGAATTAATGACCTCTTTTCCCAGAATATGGTGGTGAAGTGGATCATGAATTTTGACTTTAGTAAAAGTAATCACAAACTCTAGACTTGAGAGGTGGATGTATCGAGTGTGGATTTTAGGAGTCTCTACGATATCTTGATCTCCTAGTGATACCCATTTTCTTATTGAAATCCCCTGTAATGTTTGAAGGACATATGATCCAGATACCTAACCATTATAGGGTGGATATGTGGTATTCTATTGAAATGGTAACCTCATGAACTTGGTTTTAGAGTTGGAACACAATATACATAGGTGTATGATTCTAGACAATATTTGGGATTTCTAGTCGTATGACAGATCTTGGGGAATCGATTATAGATTTGAAGGTCCACCACTTAGTATATGTCATCATAGACATTGGAGTGATAGTGGACCCTATATAGGTTGATGCAGCACGAGATTGATGGCCACCCAGGGTGTGTTTGGGGAAGTAGTTTCCCATAATGAGGTTTTCCATTTTTTGTTGTCGAGCGAAGTGATGTAGTAGGGACCTATTTATTGTTAGACAAGGTGTTTGGTGTCCTCCACATGTAGTAGCTGAGGAGGTATGTCTACAAATAGATGTATGATATTGTCCATGGAAATTTGTGTTGTGAGAGTAGAGTTTTATTTTTCAAGGATCTTGTGGAATGGAGATCCTCCAAAGAAAGACCCTTCATGGGAAAGTGTTTAATATAGGGGCTGATTTTTTGGAAATACCAGAAAACATTAGTGGAGCTCATGGGAGAGGGAGAGTATAATGTAGTATCAGTTCCCAAACATTTTTCCTATGTTTTTACATTTTAGGGATGAAAATATTTGAATAATGGAATATTGTAGAGACTCTGGTTTTTCAAATTTAATATTTTGGATTATTTTTTTTAATCCTTTTGGATCCTTATGATAAGACGGTGCATGATTTAAAGGCCTAGTGATCCAAAAATTAATATTAAAAAAATATTAAATATATTATATATTAATTATAAGTATTTTTCCTAGAAAAAAGTATAATATCTCTTAAATAGTTTCTCGTGTCACAAATATGACACCACAGTTGAATCTATAGTACTAGGTTTACCCTAGGTGTGACCTAATATTAATCAGTGTGTGATATTGGAATGAGTCAGTCGTTAGCTGGTGCAATGGATAAATTTATTGATTAAATTTATTTATTTAAAAATGCTAACCAAAATAACTCATTTATGGAGACTCTTATGAAAATTCTAAGACAACTGTTGTGTTTTTTTAAATAATTTTACCCTAGGTGTAACCTAGAGTGTGTCAGTGATTGGTATCCAACAACGGAAACTATTGTAAGGTGTGTTTAATTAAAATAAATTATTGATTTATTTATTTTGAATTAAATGAACTAAGTCATTTTATCTAAAAAAAATCAAGTATATATAATCAATATTGTTAGCCTCATAACCCTAGAATTTTTTGGAAAATCATCCACCCATTATTCATTGGTGGATTAAGAATGGATAATGATAGGTAATCAGATTGATGTGAAGTAATCGGTCGTGGATGTTGAAAATCATCTTCTTCACTAGTAATGGAGTTCATCCCCAATTATTTCTCCATTTTAAATCAAGGACTCAGCAGTTATGGTTTTCTCTAAATTTTTTCAAAATATTGAGCATGGTCAAATATATTTTATTTTATTTTCATTTAAATGCACATTCACATGAGCCATTGTATTGAAATAAATTTTTATTTTAATTTACATCATTTATATTCCATGTTTCTCAACCCAGTTTCCATTCTATGAAAATTTTGGTCATGTAAAATTGGAAAAATATTTTTACCACATTCATTAATGGTCATTTTTTGCAATTTTGTCTTTATGTTATTCATATTTGGACCATAGAGTCTCAATTTAACTTTACCGGGGTGGGATTGAGTGCAGTTGAACACTTCAATTCATTTTTATAGCATGAAAGAAAGATGGATCGATGATTTCTGGAAGGATTCATAAATTTTTGGGATGTTGTTTTCTGAATGTATCAGATTTGTACCACAGGTGCGGGTTTAGTGATCAGAGATGGTTCGGGATCGGATCGGTGATCCCCATTTTATAGTTTGATGGTTGGTAATGAAGTGTAGTGTGATAGAATCATTTATGAGTGGGTTCCATACATGGGGTCTCATGGTGGAGGGTGCTCGGCATGGATGTGATAGTGGCCATACATTGATGTCTAACAATGTGGTCTGATTTGGTCTATGCGATAGGTGTTATTATTGTTTTTAATAATAATAATAATAATGTTTGTTAGTTTGTTAATAAGATTAAATAATAATTAATTTTGAATATAAAAAAATATGCGCAAATAAAATATGAGAAAAAAATATGTTGAATGAGGTGGAATGTGTTAATGGGAACATGAGTAGTAAACTAAAGGCAAGGGAATTGTTTCCCCTTGAAAAATATTTTTATAATATGTATTATGATATTATAGTAATATTTATATTAAGGAAGTCGGGTGGCACCTCACATCATGAAGGATTTGGATTCACAAAGTCTGGACGCACCCTTTGATAAAATAGGGTTTAAAAAATAATAATAATATAAATTATTATTATTGTTAATTCTATTGTCAAGTGTTAATATGGTGAAAACTTCTTCCCACACTATCAGATTGAAGAACTATTACTAATAATGTGACCATAATATTAATACCTCTATTTCAATACCAGTGATGGATAACTCTATCAGGATTGTTCCCTGGGTCCATGTAGCACACATTAGTATTAGTATTATTGTTATTATTATTTTTGGAATCTTGTATTTGTTGTAACTCCATCATATGTGGTTAGATTGACGAACCATCTATGGAATCATGATCCTGAAATTGAGGAGTATATTTCAAGACCAATATCAGTTATTCAGTTTAGACTCGTTTCCTGGTCCCATGAATCACCCTTCAGGCATTATGTGGTGAAATGTGACTTTTTCACCAAGTTCCCCATTAGTCCAAGTGAATATCCTACCTCGAAAATTTTTTCCCTGAGGTTTGCAATAGTGTCATGCATTTGGCCATTTGGGGATGTTTTTAGGGGTATATCAACAGAATTGCATTTTTCCTTTCAAAGTGATGATGAGCCTCATGTGTTTGTCTATTTTTTGGCCTGTACATGTTGTGTAGTAACATTAGACACCATGTAGTACTACATCTGTAGAAAGCTCTATGTTGGAGAGGATATGTCCAGATAGATGTGTGGGCCACACATCGTCTAGACACTTAACCCGTTGTGTACTTTATGAGTATATGAACATGGGATGGATTCAGTAACACATCCAATCACATAGGAGGGAACTCAAGTTTCATGGGAATTCATTGTATATTCCCTACACACTGTGTACCCTGACAAGGTTGGATGCCATGTACCTCTAGGGACATGGCCTAGTGATTGAGGAGGACCATGTTTGGGGTGGTTCCCCTCACCTATGGTTTCCCCCATAGATAATTTTTTGGAAACATCAATCTTCTATATAATCTTCATTTGGTCAAGGATTTTGGCCCTCAAGTAGCCAATCCTAATTTTTTTTTCAATTTACAACACAATGGTGCACTTTGTTCTGGATTTCGGGATTCTATGTTGAATTTTCCATTAAAGAAACATGGTTAGGTGATTCATAATGACTTCTAGACTGGAAACCTCTATATGGAATTGGAATGATTCCATTATTGACTTCTTGGGTGGAACCTACCTGTTGGAATGGGAATGGGTCCTCTACCGGCTCCTGAGTCAAACCCTCCAGCATAGCTGTGCATGGGACCTCGATGAATTCTATAGTGGAACCCTCCAGCTAGGAAAGGCATGGGACCTCTACTAGCATCTAGACTGGAACCCTCATGATAGGCTGGTCATGGGTCCTATTCAGACTCCTTTGTCGATATCTCCATCTTATCTAGGAATAAGTCCTCCATAACTTCTAGAATGGAACCCTCTAGATATGCTGAGCATGGGTCCTCTATTAACATCTAGAGTGGAACCCTCTATCTTGGATAGGTATGGATACACTACCTACTTCTACATTGGTGCCTTAGAGTTTGGCTTAGTATGGGTCCTCTACCAAATTCTATAGTTGAACTGTTCATCTGGGTAGGGCATGGATCCACTACTATCTTCTATAGTGGAACCCTATAGAAGATATGGGCATGGGTCCTCTACATAATTCTAGAGTGGAATCCTCAATGTAGGTTGGTCATGGTTCCTCTACTATCATCTATTCTGAAACCATATAACTGGAGTTGCTATAGGTCCTCTATCGACTTCTAGAGTGGAACCCCGCATCTGGGCTGGGCATGTGTCCCCTACCAACATCTAGATAGGGGCCCTCAGGCTAGTTTGTGTGTGGGTCCTCTACCACTTATTGAAAACCATATATTGCTTCAGGGAATGGTTCCTCTACATGGAGATTATGGTCATTCAACTATACAGAAAAGTGTTGAGGAGTGGCTTGATTTTGATGGCCACTTCTGGGAAGTTGTGTGAGATTTTTGGCATTGTCGTTTTTCATGACCCAACCCACTGAGATCCATCCAATGACTACCCAAAAACAAACCTCCAACAGACTAGGGGATAAATACTGGTGATGAGTACGTATATCCAACAAGTGAGAGTCATTATCCTAAAGCACATATACACATGCACACATCTCCAATCCCATAGAATATTAAATTGTAAAACAACTGAAACAATTTGTTTATATATATTAGATCCCATAATAGAGTTTGACACTAAAAGTACTAGAAATGGAAATAGGGGTTCAAATATAGGCCCATCTAAAAAAAACTATAACATTACAAACTATTATGAGTGTGAGGACTATTTCATATGGAAAATACCAATAAAACCTCATTTTTTAAAACACCAAATATTCTCCACCTACACTTTATCATCCCAAGTCACCATCAAATGGGTCTTCATCTACATATGTCATGAAATATGTGGGAAAATCCCATGTAGGGGTGATTGTAACATTACTTAGTTGGACTCACCAAAAACACCAATGAGGAAGCACAAAGAACAATCAACTCAATAGAATATATAAAAATAAATTTATAATATAAACACCTATATAAACAAAGGAAAGACAAGGCGCTATTATGCGGTCACAACAATCTTCTAGCCACATGATTATTCTCGATGTAATGATCGTTTGGGGAGAATCCACTCTACAAGACACACTATCATCAAAGAAATATTATGAATAGTCCACGATCATAGGTCCCTACCTAATTAAATCTTAGATGACTAAGAAGAACATGATACAAAGATAGGGTCCACACCCAAAACCATTGTGGTATGCCATGAACCCATTCTAGATCAACCTGCTGTGTAGCGGATCTTATGACAATTATTCCACAAAACCTACCAATACGGCTTGTTATATGGGAGATAAATACCCTACTTTGTGAGTTCAAGCCTATTTCATTAACTCTTTCAAGAGAATAATGGATGTTAGAGGATCTCAATCTAGTCTCATGGAATGTTACCAAAAAACTATCTCAGACTCAGCCTCTATAACAACCCAATCATTCAAAAATGGGAATCCCTCTTTATCTAATTAAATGTCACATTAGGTAAAATGTGTATATAAAATGTCAACTTCATTGGTTTTAAGTTAAGAATGTTGACCATTGGTAATATAGTTGTCATGACCCATCCCATTGGGGCCCACACCATGACTCCCCAAGCATGCCTCTAATAGGCCAGGGGCTGGTGACTAGCGTCGAGTTGGAATATCACAAACATGGAAGGTATTTCCTAAGTACATGTACACACACAGACATCTCCAAGCCCATAAACTGTTGAAATGTAAAACACTAAGAAAAAAAATGTATGCATACAACTAAACCCAACCATCAGAGTTCAACTAAAGGTAGAGTACTGTAAATGTAAACTGGGACAAAAATATAAGACTAGCAGAATGAAAACAAACAAGGTTCTGAAACTGCAATGTCCAACCTATAGGCTCAAAAGGTATTGGGACTGCTGCTCGTGGTCGTAGGAACACCTCGGTCTGTATGGAACTCAGAAAGCTCAGTCCTGTCCTGGTCCACCCTGGACTCTATCAAAAGGCTTCTTGTCTGCACAAGACACCATACGTGCGAGCAAAGCCCGTGCAGGGGTGAGTATAATAATACGCAGTGGAGGACCCCAAAAACCACATAGAAATACAAAGTAAAGGTACAGTCAGCTATGCCCAGTGTATGTTTACAGAACATATAGAACAAACCAGATATACTCAAAACCCATACCTATGGTTTAGAGACAAGCCACACAACTGCATACCCCCTTAAGGGATTCTATTTTAAGATTCTTTGATGCGCTCATTCCGAGAGAACACACTCCAAGAGTCTTATAGCTCAGAAGACGTTCGTCCGAGAAGTGTTGTTCTCAGGAACCCTCACGAGAGATATCTACACTCATTATGGGAGACACACACCTTAGTGGAAAAGTTACGGTAGATAGAATCACTCATTACCGGAGACACACTCCTGAGTGAGAAAGTTCTCGATACACAGATGAGGATCACTGTCAGGGCCATGCCGAATACCGTGACTCTTCCAGAATTCAAGTGATAGGTAGAGGATCAATACCCGGTAGAGTTGGTCATGTCAATGCCTGAGACTACCTAGGTCCTGGAATGGATAGAGGATCTCGATCCGGGCCTCTCAGATGGATGCTTAACTCTATCAAAGAATGTCCTGCTAAAGGGATCAAAATCCTGCATGAGGGAAATATTCCTCACCCTTAGGGAAATAAGAAGAAGGGGAACTATCCCAAACAAAATTTGTTCAAGGCACGGTGAACAAAAGGACCAAGTCGTTTTCAGAAAAGTACACGGTTTGTAGAAATGATACACGCCGTGTTTTCCGACCTCGGGTACTTCCTGTGTACAACGGCCTATGTCGTGAGGCTGGTAGTGTAGAAAAAATAGAGTACATAGCGTGTAGTATGGAGTACACGCCCTGTCTAGGTAACTGGGGTTGGATCCGTGTACTCTAGCCATGTGCACGTACACGGTCACCAAACCGTGTACTCCGACCCATGTAATCTGCACACTGGGTGACCCGTGCTGCTGGCCTCACCTGGCTAGGTGATGGAGTATATGGTCATGTACTCCATCCCGTGTCTGCGTATCCCCGGGATACACGCTGAGCTTCGCGTAGCCGCCTCTGTCAAGCTGTACACGCCATGCCGGCTAAGGCCGTGTAGATCATCACGTGTCCATGTACTACCCAAAGTACACACTGAGCTTCGGGGAAGGTCCAACACGCCGTGTGACCAGGGTCACACACCCTGTGATTCTTATCTGACCCCGAAACCCTACCCGGCACTGCCAATACTACACGGCGTGTTCTTCGGAAGTACACGTCGTGTATTCATAAAATTTCCAGAAACATCTCTCTTCACTGGCGTACCTCCCGCGCTACTCTGAACGTTGATACATCCATCCGATCGCCACTAAACCTTCAGGTTTTGGTCTCCTCGATTCCATGAAGTTGCGTCCGGTGTTTTCAGACCTTAGATCGGCTCTGAAAATGCGTTTTGATCTTCCCACACGAAGAACACTCAAAGAACTCTCTTTCTGATCTGGTCTGATTCGTTGTCTTCCATTGTCAATGCACCTCCACAAGGTCGTTATGATGTTGAACATTTGATTTGGGATTGTTGCATCGCAGAAAGGATATGCAAAGATTCGTTGTCCGTCGCCCCGTGAAGAACGCGAAGAATGCACGGGGAAAAAGGAGGAAGAAATTTGAATAAAAAAATTATGGAACGAACCTCCTTCGTCGTTAGTCACGGTATTGATCCGCTCCCGTTAATATGATTAAACAGATCATGAATAAACAACAACATAAATCATGAATCAATTCTCCATAATCTTCCCGAAGAAAAATACCACCCGCAAAAACATACGAGTCCCTAGATCAACTTGTTCGTGGTTGATCCGTGATCGTTGTATAAACTTAAATACAGGGAAAAGAAATCGATATAACAACCCCAACCTTTTGAAAGGATCGATCGTTGATGAAGTCGTTGTGCTTCAATTGTCGTCGTGATCCTTCAATGTCGGCGCAACGATTCTTGATTTTGATCGGTCGTCATTTTCTAACACATCCTCCTCCGTCGAAGCTCTAAGAGAAATCTCTCTCTCTCAACTCGCAGGGTTATATGGCTAACCCTGTGAATTTTCCATAAGTAATCATTTATAGGGGAATATTATGTTGTCCTAAAAAAGGAAATGTTTTAAAATAATAAAATAAATCATTAATTTATTTTATTCCTTCTATAGTATTTCCCCTTTTTTAAATTCCCAAAATTAGACATTGCAGAGGTCCTGTTCCAGTTGAGGTTAGAGTCATTCATAGGCAGAGTCGTCATCCCGGATGCAACAGTGCCCTCAAAGTTTTAATTCGGGCATCAGTTTAGAATCTGCCACAACCATGCACAAGCGCGGACTTACATAACTTAAAAAAAGTTCAATCCGCCATTCCGGGATCACTGGACCTCAGAATGATGTGCCTTCTTCACACCCGGTCTCAAAATAATTCCATATAATATTTTAAATAATAAATGAAAAAATCTGGGACATTACATTCTCCCCACCTTGGGACTTTACGCCCCCAAAAATCCAAAACGAGGGCTACTCAAAATGATGAGGGTACTGGGCACAGATCTGAGCCTCCCGCTCCCATGTGCTCTCCTAAAGATTCTTGTGCTGCCACCAGACGCACACCAAGGGAATAGATCGCCAATGAAATATCCTCTCCTACAGATCCTCGATCTCCCCCGGGTACTCAGCAAAGGTCACTCTATCCTCGATGTCAATCTCACCCCAGTAGATGACGTGCGATGGGTCAGGCACGTACCTCCTCAGTTGTGACACATGGAATACATCATGTACTCGATGCAACTATGGAGGTAGAGCTAGGCGGTACACCACCTCAAAAACTCTGCACAGAATCAGGAAGTGTCCGATGAACCTCGTAGATAGCTTTCTGCCTCGGTCAAATATCTGCAACCCTCATCGAGGTGACACCCAAAGAAAGACGTGGTGTCCCTCTACGAACTCCAGAGGTCTCCGTTTCCTATCAACATAAGGATTATGCTAGCTCTAGGCAGTATTCATCCGCTCTCGGATGACCTGCACCTTCTCTGTGGTAGCTCACACTAACTCTGGACCGAGTGCTGACTCTCCGAGTTTGGTCCAGCAAAGCAGTGACCAGCAGGGTCTCCCATACAAGGCCTAAAATGGTGCCATACCGATGGTGGAGTGGTATTTGTTGTCGTACGCAAACTCCACCAGTGGTAGGTGGTCCTCCCAACTACGACCAGAGTCTAAGGTACGGGCTCGTAACATATCCTCCAGAACCTGAATGGTCCTCTCTGTCTAACCATACGTCTGGGGATGAAATGTTGTGCTCAGGCGTAGCTGAGTCCCAAAAGCCTCCAGAAATCCCTTTCACAACTGGGATGTGAAGCGGGCATCTCAGTCTGAGACTATAATCGAGGGGATGCCATGAATCTGAACTATCTTCTGCACATAGATGCATCGCAAACTCTCTTTGGAACTCTACTCCTTAATAGCTTGGAAGTGGGCCGACTTGGTGAGTCGTTCAATGATCACCCAGATGGAATCATGTCCTTTGGACGTCTGTGTTAAGCCCGTCACGAAGTCCATCGATATTCTATCCCACTTACACTCTGTGACTTCCAGGGGTGAGCTAATCCCGCTATAAGCTAGTGCTCAGCCTTCACATGCTGGCATGTGAGGCATCGAGAAACAAACATTGCTACTACCTTCTTCATGCCTGACCTCCAGAACTGTCGTCGGAGATCCTGGTACATCTTTCCACTCCAGGATGTACCTCCAAAGGGGATGTATGAAACTAACTCAGGACCTCCTCCTGGAACTCCAGTGGTACAACAGTGCATCCTCTGAAAAGAAGAATGTTCTCCCCACATTGCGAATATCCATCAGGAGCGTGTCCTATGGATAACTGAGCATGTAAAGCCACACAGCCATCATCCCCAAGTTGTGCCTCCCTAACTCACTATAAGAGTGGAGGGGTGACAACCATCAACTGTAGGTAAGTTGTTGTCACATCCCGCCTTCACCAAAAGGAGGGAAGAGTCAGCAGATTTCCAGGCCCTTCCTTCCTTAAGTTGAAGGAGAGATAATGACCCCCGAGACCCACCTTCAATAGGTCCTGGAGTGGCGACTAGCACCAAGGGTATAGAAATTTCTCACAAATGGAAGGCATTACCCCTTTTTTTATAGGATCGGGAGATAAGATGATGAAACCCAACAACACCAAGGTAAAAGAAAAGTAAAACCAAAAGTAATCCATTCCCACATTCATGTTTCAAAAGTAAAAACCACAAAGTACAGAAGGTGACTACAAAGGCAAGTACCAAAGAAAGAAAAACAGCAGCTACAACTGCCCCGATGGTCCGAGCTAGTATAGTCCCGCGTGATCCCCGAAGTCCTCCTGGAAACCTGAAAGCAGTTTTATATACGTAGGGTGAGCATACAAGTACACTCAGAAGGGAAAACCAAAGACTCTCGTTCACAAGTAGGGGAACCTACTAAAGTCCTGTGAGAGAAGGATTAAACCAAATTCCTATCACGGTAAACAATATCCACCCAAGCCTCACCAGGGCACACTCCCAAAATAACCCAAATCAAGTAATATATATAATAGTAGCACATCGATGTTTGGGTACCCCGCGCCACTTTCCGACTAGTTATTGAGACATCCTAGGAATCGGACCAATCCCACCATTCTCACCGTATTCCCACTGCCACACCCTCCCACACACACCTGGGCCACAACCACACGCAGTCCCACTGCTGAAATCCTGCCCGCACACACCTGGGCCTCAACCACACGCAGTCCCACTACTGAATCCCACCCGCACACACCTGGTCCACAACTGTCACATGTAACCATGCCTGCAAACACCAAGGCCAGAACAACCACCACCACACCCGAAGACACATGGGCTAGAAAATCCACTACCACGCCCGAAGACACCTAGGCCTCATCCCGAAGACACAGGGGCCTCATCCCGAAGACACTTGGGAAACCACCTGCCGCACACACCTGTCCAACTACCACACCACCCCGCCCGAAGGTTCTTGGGCTAATAATGGACCTCAGGCCATCACAGCCTTCCTGAAGATACTTGGGCTATCCGGGAAAGGGAGCAGGAAAGGAGCTAATAAACATCCACCAAGAATGGTGTTGGGAAAAACACCCTTCCCCATGAAATGGGGGTGTTTGGAACTAAGTGATCAACTTGGTTGGGGTGCGAATAAGAAAAAAAAACTAAAAATATATAAGTATAGGTGACAAGCACTCACCCAAAGTTCAGGTTTTTCTTCAGCCAGCCTAAGAACAGGACAACACTCATGTCCGAGTCACAACTCGTGTCAACCAAAACCCATTTATCCCATTCCTGTTTCAAGTTCATTGATAATGTTCAATTGAGTTCAATCACTACTGGGCAACTAGCAAGCATAGGCACAAGTCCAGGAAAGTAAACAGTCAAGCATCAACCATAACGCCCACACTCGGTTCTCAACAACAAAGGATCCCTCCCCAATTTGTGATATAAACAAGTAACCACTGGGTCGTAAAACTCACAACCACCGAATCCATACCAATAGGGGATCCCATCCCCATATTCACACAACCACCAGGAGTATAAAGATAGGGGACCCCATCCCCTTCCATGCCTCCAGCAATCGGCCCGAAAAGAAAACAACAAACTACCACCATCAACACAAGTCAGGGTCATGCCAGTATTTTCAGATTTAAACAACTTAACACACTCCATGATTTCAAATTTTGTGTGTTTTAACCAGGGGTTATCACAGAATGAATGATCCGGGTGCCTCAATTTATTTGGCCAGATATACGTGGTTAACCAAATACTTTTCACAGCAGGAGTTTACAACCACAACAGGCCATTTAAAACATCAGCAGGGGTTCATTAGTGCAAAAACAATGACCACCAAAATCCTCGAATTTCAGAAGGCATAAGACAACACAACTCAACAAGATGGTCATAGAAGAAATTGCATCAAAATGTAAGACAACATCAATGATCACATCCCCCTCTTCATTCTTTACAGGATTCGTTCATTATCTTTAATTAGGTCTGTTTTATCCAATTCTACAGAATCAAAAGCACACCCACCCCGCATGATACACAAAAGTGGGAGGCAAAGGAGAAATTCCCTACTTGTTTGATCGACGATCGACACTTAGGCCAGGCGCGGAACATTACGGATAATGATGTGGCATGCTCGATGCACCAGAAGTTGTTTGTGAAAGGCCGTGATCGAGGAAAAGAGAAACCACTGCTAACCCTCAGTTTAATAGAGTTGTGGATGGTTGAGGTGAAAATGTGAAACCGCGTAAGGCGCAGGGGTTATGCATTGACCACGCAGTTCCACTCGTCATTAAAGGGGGTCGGGTGGTATAAACCGACTCATGAATTGATTAAGTATTTAATTAAAACTCTTATGTGCATTATGGGTCTTTAAAACACGCTTAAATGAGTCAGAATAGGGTTTGAAACCCTATTTGCGCAAATGGAGCAGTACTGGAAACAACTCGACAAGGTCGAGCGATGCTGATCGGTCTCACTGATCGGTCTCACAGATCGGTCACACCGATCGGTCCCACTGAGACGCCACTCCTTTAGGACCCAGATTTTGGCAAAGGGAATGACCAAGAGTGTCTGGGTCATCACATCAGATACCTCTCAAACTATTATCATCCTCGAGAATTCAAAAAACCCAGAAGGGAAGGGCGGGTCCGAACAACCACCCTGAAAGATACCTCTCAAGAGTGAACCTTATCGTTAACTAAGAACTCCTTCCTGTCACGAACCAAGAAACATACCATGTCAAACTGCCCGGGCTTGTGGGTTGGGGAGTCTCCTCCCCCCATGTCAAGATATTATCCTCTTTGGGCGGCACTGACTCACCCGCATGGGTTTAATCGCATCCACCTTAATGCGTCTTGATTAGGGGTTGGATTCTCTCCTTCCCCATAGCTGGGGATTTTCACACACAAGCAGAGGAAGGAAAACCATTAAATTAATAGCCAAAAGACAAAACATTCTACCACAATAGGTACAACAAGGAACAAAACTCAAAACAACTCCGGGTACTGAGCATGCATTTGTGCTTCCCTCTCCAACGTACTCTCCTCAAGCCCACCATGTCTCCACAACACATGAACCAAGGAAATGGTTCGTCCATGAGGCACCTTCTCCTTGTGATCCTGGATCATCACTGGTCTCTCCACAAAGGTCATGTCGTCCTCGATGTCCAGCTCGCCCCAATCAAGGACGTGTGAATCATCGTGCAGATACCGACGAAGCTAGGACACATGTAAGACATCATGTATCCTTAGTAGCAAAGGTGGTAATTCTAGCTGATAGTCCACTTAGACAACCCATCGCAACACTTCAAAGGGTCCAATTAACCTGGGAGAGAGTTTTCTCCCCTTACCGAACCTCCACTGCCCACACCGAGGGGAGACCTTCAAAAACATGTGGTCTCCAACCTCAAACACCAAGGGTCTCCTCCTGGTATCCGCATACGACTTCTGTCAGTCCTGGGCCGCTTTCATCCTTTCCCATATTAGCTTAACCTTCTCTATCGTGCTCTGCACCACCTCCGGGCCAAGGATTCCTACCTCTCCTACTTCAGCCCAACACATAGGTGAACAACACGGCCTCCCATACAAATCTTCAAACGAGGACATACTGATGGTAGAGTGGTAGCTATTATTATAGTAAAACTCTACTAGAGGCAAGTATCACACCCATGATCCTCCTGAGTCTAGAACACATGCCTATAGAATATCCTCAAATGTCTGGATGGTGCGCTCTGTTTGTCCATCTGTATGGGGATGGAAAGCAGTGCTAAGGCGTAACTAGGTGCCAAACGCATGCTGCAATCCTCTCCAGACTCGTGAGGTAAACTGTGCATCCCTATCCGAGACTATAGTCCACGGAACTCCATGGAACCACACCACCTCATCCATGTACTTTCGTGCCAAAGCATCCACAGTACTCGACTCCCTGATCACCAGAAAGTGAGCCGATTTCGTCAACCTGTCCACTACCACCCAGATGGTGTCATATCCCCTTTGGTCCTTGGGTAGTCCCGTGATGAAATCCATCGAGATGTCATCCCACTTCAATTCGGGAACAACTAGAGGCTGTAGTAGGCCGCCTGGAACTCGGTGTTCAGCCTTCACTTGCTGACACACTATGCACTTGGCCACAAACTCTGCCACTGCTCGCTTAACTCCGGGCCCCCAAAACTGTCTCTTCAAACCCTGGTACATCTTGGAAACTCCTGGGTGTACCTCTAGGGGTGAGTTTTGGAACTCACTGAGAACCTTGCCATGCATCGCCTCCGGGACAAACAACCTCTTCTAGAAAAACATCAGGTTCTGACCATCCACTGTCCATCCTTCCAGAGCATTGCCCTGGTCAACTTGGTCACACGTCACTTCACACTCTAGGTCTCCCCACCAAGACTCCTCCACTTGCTGAAACAGGGATGACTGCACTATCATCTGATATTGGCATCCTCTGCCGCTATCCATCTTCACGTCCAGGTGTAAGGTAGCCAACTCCTCCATCGCCTTCCAAGCGTCTGCCGACTCTCGGACCGCATCCTTCTACGTCCTTCTGCTAAAGGCATCGGCCACCACATTTCCCTTTCCCTCAGTATATAAGATCTCAAAGTCGTAATCCTGGAGGAACTCCACCCATCTCCGCTGTTGAAAGTTTAAGTCCCACTGGGAGAAGATATACCTCAAGATTTTGTGATCCGTGAAGACCACTAAGCGTTCCCCGATGAGGTAGTGTCACCATAACTTTAGCGCAAAAACGACTGCTGTAATTTCCAGGTCGTGGGTGGCATAATTATTCTCATGGGGGCATAGCTACTAGGACCCATAAGAGATCACCCCTTGTCGCTGCATCAGCATGAATCCCAGGCCCTGTCCTGAAGCATCACAGAACACCTCATAGGCCACCCCTTCTTCTGGTAATCTCAGCACTGGGGAACTGACCAATTTCTCCTTCAGATAGCTGAAGGCTGACTGGCACTGCTCACTCCATACGAAAGCCTGGTCCTTCTTGGTCAGAGTTGTCAAAGGGGCTGCTACTCGAGAGAAGTTGGGTACGAATCTCCGGTAGTAACCTGCCAGCCCGAGGAAACTTCGGACATCCTCCACATTCTTGGGTGCTTCCCAAGAAAAAACAGCCTCAACCATTGATGGGTCGACCGCTACTCCCTACTCAGACACTACGTGCCGGAGGAAGTGCATTTCTCGTGTCCAGAACATGCATTTTGACAACTTCCCATAGAGCTGTTGCTGTCGGAGGACCTCCAAAACTGTCCTTAGGTGCTCTGCATGGTCCTCCTCTGATCTAGATTAGACCAGGATGTCGTTGATGAACACAACTACAAACTGATCCAGGTACTCCTAGAAGATGGAGTTCATGAGTCCCATGAACACAGCCGGGGCGTTCATAACATCGAAGGGCATGACTACGAACTCGAAGTGTCCATACCTGCACCTGAATGTTGTCTTCGCGATGTATCTCTCTTTCACCCTCAGCTGGTGGTACCCAAACCATAGGTCGATCTTTGAGAACCATCCTGCCCCTTTTAGCTAGTCGAAAAGATCATCTATTCTCAGAAGAGGGTAGCGATTATTGATCGTTACCTAGTTCAGCCTCATGTAGTCTATGAACAACCTGAGTCCACCATCTGCCTTCTTTGTGAAAAAGACGGGAGCACCCCACGGTGACGCACTTGGTTGAACATGACCCCTCTTCATCAGATCATCAATTTGTATCCGCAACTCCCGTAGCTCCGAAGGAGCCATCCAGTAAGGTGCCATCGAGATCGGACGAGCTCCAGGCTACAGGTCTATCCCAAACATGATATCACGTCGAGGGGGTAGAGTCATCACCTCCTCAGGAAAGATGTCCATAAACTCATGGACGATCTCTGGAACTTCCACCATCTCAGAATCTACTGATTCCACTTTCAGCGTGGTCAACAAGGAGAGGAGAGGTTCCTCTCTCCTGTTTCCCTTCAGACCGCTCCACTCGCCGGTGAAGGTAACACGCCGGCTGTCCAATTCTGAGAACACCACCCTTCTTCGAAAACAGTCGACGATGGAACACACAGAAAATAGACAGTTGATGCCTAGGAAGACATCATGTGGCTGAATCTGTAGCAGAAGAAGATCCCTGACCGACTGATGTGGCCCTAACATCAGTCTACATCCCTGACAAACGAATAACAAGTCGGTCTGACCTCTGACTGGTGTGATCAACACTAGGGGCACTGGAAGTCTCTCGGCATCTAGGCCCAAGGAATGGGCTAGACTGGGTGCAATAAAGGTGTGCGAAGCTCTAGTATCGAACAAAGCATAAGCAAGAGTGCTAAACAGACTGATCGTACCTCGAACAACCTCTGGCCCTGCTGGAACTGCTGCCTCTGTGGCGTGTAACTATCCACGCCCAGCTCCCCTACCCCTCGGCTCTCGGCCACCTCCCCGACCATGCCCCGGTCGAGGTCCCTGTGGAGCGCCCTGAGGTCGGCCTCCTCCTCCTACGTCTGCCCTTGGAGGAGCGGGAGCTCACTGTCGCTACTACTGCTGTTGGAAAGGTCCGGCTGGAAGCTACTGCTGGGGTGGGTGCTGGGGATGACAACCACTGCTGTACTGCACCCGGTCGGGACACTGACTCCGAAGATGTCCAGGGATCCCACAGACGAAGAATCTTGGTCCCGGGCCTGAAGGAAAAGGGGCGAGGGGCGAGGGATCAGAACTAAAACTGCTGCGGTCTGCTCCCTATGGGTTGGAACCTGGAGGGTCCTGACGCTGGAGGCCTGATGCTGCCGGCCTTTCCCTTCGATGGTCTTAGCTGGATCCCCTCTCGTGACACTCCTCCTAGACCATGCATCCTCTCCACCACTTCGGCCATCTTTTGGACCTCCAAGTACGTTGGCAGGGTAAAGGGGGTAACAACATACTGGAGGGAGGGTCGGAGCGCCTCCTCCAAACGTCTTGCCCAAGTCTCCTCATCGGGAAAGAGGTCCGGAGCAAAACGTAGGAGGTCCTTGAAAATGATCCCTAGCTCCCTCACGGACATACTCCCCTACTAGAGGGAGAGTAGTTCCCACCTCTTTTCTGCCTTCATCGTCGATGAGAGGAATTCCGCCTGGAACTCCCTCTCGAAATCCGCCCAAGCCACTTCAGACTCTCTCCTCTCCCACAGGTAAAGCATCCACCACTGACGTGCCGCTCCCCACATCTGGATAACGGCCAGAGGAACCCAGTACTCGGTTGGGGTCCGAATCAAGCTAAAGGCTATAACTAACTCCTCTAGCCAGCCTTCCGTCTTCATATCGGAGGTGCTACCCTCATACTTCTCGAGGGCCTGTCGCTGGAAGGCCCAAAGAGTCTTCTGCCACTGGTCACCCTCTTCATCTCGATCAGCTCTCGGCTGATCGGCCAAAGTAGTCTCTGGGGCCTCGTTCGCCTGTACCACACGTGGTCGCCTTCCAGGTGCCATAACTACAAGGTAAACAAGGAATGCATAAGCCCAAGTAGGGAAGAATATCGTACTTAAAACTTCCTAAGATTTTAGTTTATTCTTAATTCCCAAGACATCCTAGAAACACAAGAGCACAAGCCATTTATGATTCATGTACCTTTCCTGGGGTCTCTACCCTGCAATCAGTGTGGTATCACTTGGTCGTTCGGTAGGTCCATAGTCCTTGCATCGGATCACGGGGGGGCCCTAAAATCTCGTGTCCTAGACGGTCTTCCTTGGCGTATTTCACATTCCAATGTCACCCAACACTGTTTCCCTACCATCCCATGCAATCCTCACTGTGCCTAACTCCAGACTCCATCCTATCTCTCAACCATCACCTCTGATACCATTCTGTCACGACCCACCTTCACCAAAAGGAGGGAAGAGTCAGCAGATTTCCAGGCCCTTCCTTCCTTAAGTTGAAGGAGAGATAATGACCCCTGAGACCCGCCTTAAATAGGTCCCGGAGTGGCGACTAGCACCAAGGGTATAGAAATTTCTCACAAATGTAAGGCATTACCCCTTTTTGTTTTATAGGATCGGTAGATAAGATGATGAAACCCAACAACACCAAGGTAAAAGAAAAGTAAAACCAAAAGTAAACCATTCCCACATGCATGTTTCAAAAGTAAAAACCACAAAGTACAAAAGGTGACTAAAAAGTAAAGTACCAAATAAAGTAAAACAGCAGCTGCAACTACCCCGAGGGTCCGACCTAGTATAGTCCCACTTGATCCCCGAAGACCTCCTGGAAAACTGAAAGCAGTTTTATATACGTAGGGTGAGCATAAAAGTACACTCAGTAGGGAAAACCAAAGACTCTCATGCACAAGTGGGGGAACGTGCTAATGTACCATGAGAGAAGGAGTAAACCAAACACCTATCAAGGTAAAAAATATCCACCCAAGACTCACCAGGGCACACTCTCCAAATAACGAAAATCAAGTAATATATATAATAAGAGCACATCGATGTTTGGGTACCCCGTGCCACTTTCACACTGGTTATTGAGACAGCCTACGCATCAGACCAATCCCGACATTCTCACTGCAGTCCCACTGCCACACCCGCCTGCACACACCTGTGCCACAACCACATGCAGTCCCACTGCCGAAATCCCGCCCGCACACACCTGGGCCTCAACTACACGCAGTCCCACTGCTAAATCCCGCCCGCACACACCTGGTCCATAACTGTCACATGTAACCACGCCTGCAAAAACCTAGTCCAACACAACCGCCACCATGCACGAAGACACCTGGGCTAGAAAATACACTGCCATGCCTGAAGACACATGGGCCTCATCCCAAAGACACTTGGGAAACCACCTGCCGCACACACCTGGCCAACCACCACACCACCCCGCCCGAAGGTTCTTGGGCTAATAATGGACCTCAGGCCATCACAGCCTGCCCAAAGATACTTGGGATATCCGGGAAAGGGAGCAGAAAAGGAGCTAATAAATAGCCACCAAGAATGGTGTTGGGAAAAACACCCTTCCCCTTGAAATGGGGGTGTTCGGCACTAAGTGCTCAACTTGGGTGGGGCACGAATAAGAAACAAAAAACTACAAATATATAAGTATAGGTAACAAGCACTCACCCAAAGTTCAGGTTTTTCTTCAGCCAGCCTAAGAACACGATAGCACTCAAGTCTGAGTCACAACTCACGTCAACCAAAACCCATATATCCCATTCTTGTTTCAAGTTCATTGATAATTTTCCATTGAGTTCAAGCACTACTGGGCAACTAGCAAGCATAGGCACATGTCCAGGAAAGTAAAAAGTCAAGCATCAACCATAACACCCACACCCCGTTCTCAACAACAGAGGATCCCTCCCCAATTTGTGATATAAAAAAGTAACCACCGGGTCTTAAAACTCACAACCACCTAATCCATACCAATAGGGGAACCCATACAAAAAATTCACACGACCACCAAGAGTATAAAGACAGGGGACCCCATCCCCTCCCATGTCTCCAACAATCGGCCCTAAAAGAAATCAACCAACTACCATCATCAACACAAGTCAGGGTCATGCCAGTATTTTCAGATTTAAATGACTTAACACACTCCATGATTTCAAATTTTGTGTGTTTTAATCGGGGATTATCACAGAAGGAAAGATACTCATCCCTCAATTTATTTGGTTGGATATATTGTGTTAACCAATTACTTTTCACAACAGGAGTTTAAAACCACAACAGGGCATTTAAAACATCAGCAGGGGTTCATTAGTGCACAATCAACGACCACCAACAGCCTCGATTTTCAGAAGTCATAATCCAGCACAACTTAACAAGATGGTCATAGAAGAAACAACATCAAAATATAAGACAACATCAACGATCACAACCCCCTCATCATTCTTTATAGAATTAGTTCATTATATTTAATTAGGTCTGGTTTATCCAATTCCCCAGAATCAAAAGCACGCCCACCCCGCATGATACACAAAAGAGAGAGGCAAAGGATAAATTCCCTACTTGTTTGATCGACGATCGACGCTTAGGTCGGGCACAGAACATTAAGGATAACGATGCGGCCCACCCGATACACCAGAAGCTATTTGTGAAAGGCCACAATCAAGGAATGGAGAAACCATGGCTAACCCTCAGTTTATAAGAGCCGCAGATGGTTGTGGTGAACACGTGAAACTGCGTAAGGCACGGGGGTCGTGGGTTGACCACATGGCTCCACTCATCATTAAAGGGGGTCAGGTGGTTTAAACCGACTCATTAATTGATTAAGTATTTAATTAAAACTCTTATGGGTGTTACGGGTCTTTAAAACATGCTTAAATGAGTCAAAATAGTGTTTGAAACCCTATTTGTGCAAAAGGAGCGCTACTGGAAACAACTCGACAAGGCAGGGCGACGCCAATCGGTCCCACCGATCGGTCACGCCGATCTGTCCCACTGAGACGCCACTCCTTTAGGACCTGGATTTTGGAAAAGGGGAGGACCAAGAGTGTCAAGGTCATCACAGTATTATCCTCTCCATCCACGAAGGATAACTGTAACGCGACTAACTATTGTGTCGCCTCACTCAACAGTTGTGAGCTCGACCTTCTGATAAGAGAATCTGCCACCTTGTTCCCCTTCCCAGGAGTATATATGATCTCGAAATCATCTTTCTGGAGGAACTATAGCCATCATATCTTCCTCAGATTCAGATCCTTCTGTGTGAAGATGTACTTGAGGCTCTTTTGGTCAGAGTAGACAATGAACCACTCTCCCATAAGGTAGTGTCGCCACATCTTTAATGCGAAGACTACCGCTGCCAACTCGAGATCATGGGTAACATAGTTATTCTCATGAGGCCTAATCTGGCATGAACCATAGGCAATCACTGCATGGCACTACATCAGGACACAGCCAAGCCTGGTCCTTGATGCTTCGTAGAAAACTACATACTGGACACCTTCCTCATGAAATCTCAAGACTAGGGCGCTCATTAAACTCTGTCTCAACGTATCGAAAGCATGTTCGCACCTTTCTGTCCACATGAAGAGGTTCCCCTTCCTTGTCAAGTCTATCATTGGTGCTGATATCCAGGAGAAGTAAGGAATGAATTTATGGTAATACCCTGCTTACCCAAGGAAGCTTCGCACCTCAGTCACGCTCCAAGGTGGCTTCCATTCTAACAAATCCTCCACCTGGGCTGGGTCCACAGCTACACAATCTTCTGAGATGACATGTCCCAAAAATTGGACCTCCCGAATCTAGAACTGACACTTTGAGAGCTTTCCATAAAGCTGTCACTCCCAAAGTATGTCCAGAACCATCCACTGGTGTCTCGCGTACTCCTCCTCTGACGCCGAGTACACAAGGATGTCATCGATGAAGACCACCATGAACCGGTCAAAGTACGGCTAGAAGATTTGGTTCATCAACCCCATGAAAACTGTGGCGGAATTCGTCACACCAAAGGGAATCACCAAGAACTCATACTGACCGTAGCGACATTTGAAAGCTGTCTTCGGTATATCCTCATCCCGCACTCGTAGTTGGTGATAGCCTGGTGGAAGGTCAACCTTTGAGAACCACTGTGCCCTTATTAGTTGATCGAATTGTTAATCAATTCTAGGTAGTGGATATTTGTTCATCACCATCACCTATTTTAGGCGCCGGTATTCCACGCACAACCTCAGACTCCAATCGGCCTTCTTGGAAAACAAGACTAGAGCCGCCCAGGGGGAGACGCTGGGTCTCAAGAAACCCTTGCTCTGCAAATCCTCCAACTACACCCTCAGCTTGCGAAGCTCTACGGGAGCCATCTGATATGTCTATGAGGAAATCGGAGTCTTCCTAGGGTGTAAGTTGATACAGATGTCAATTTCCTGGTGGGGAGGTAACCCTGGAACATCTTCTGGAAAGACATCCTCATACTCCGCCACCACCGTTGGGATCTGAGAGCTCAAAACATCCACTGCTCCGCGGGTAAGGCTAGCCAACTCATGAGTGATTGGTTTCACCGTCCTATGCCTGAGCCCATTTTGTGCTGCCTGGTATTCCTTTTATCCGACAAAGGAAAACCTTGTTCCATCACAGCAGACACACAACAACCTTCACCTAAAATAGTCAATCTGGGCATGGACCGAAGATAACCAATCCATACCAAGAATGACTTCGTAAGGCCTCGACGCTACCTCAAAGAGGTTCCAACTAAAACTCTAAACACCAAGGGTAAGATCACACTGTCTGAAAAGGTGTGTGATCGTCGAGTCTCCTCCTGTAGGTGTCTCCAAGCGTAAGGATCGAGTCAACGTTTCTACCAGAATCTTGAGGTTTTTCACAAGACATGTGGCTATAAGGGAATGACTGGCACATGTGTCTATGAGTATGGAATCTAAGGTAGAAAAGACACAGATCATATGTCGAATCATCCTTGGAGCCCCTGGGTTGTACACGTCGACCGCATGCAGTTTTCCCCATCCCTGTCCCCCAGCTCCCTGAGCCTACTGCGGACCTTCTGGGGGTGGTGGTGGAAGTAAGTTGAAGCGTCTGTCACCACCTACAGCTCTCCCTACTCCTCTACCACGTCCGCTGCTTGGTGGATATGCCTGCTTCGATCTCTACCTATGCCTCAGTGGTCTATCTACCACTTCTCTGTCAGTAGCATGATGGGTCAAGCAATCTCTAGCGAGATGTCCCCTACCATCGCATGTGTAGCATCACTTCTCCCTAGGATGATTGGATCCATCCTGAGAGACATGGAATGTCAATCCCCTATCCTAGGTCCTCCTATGACGTCTCTCACATCCAGATCCATGTGCCTGACGTTGGCTCCCTGCTGCCAGTGTCTCCGTACCAGTCTGCCTCCTGCTGACTGCCGGCGACTGTCTCTACTCCGCCAAGAAGCTCTCGACCAACAAAGCTCGCTCAAGCACTCTATCATAAGTCCATATGAAAATTGGAATGACACTAGCTCGGATGTCTCATCGCAAACCTCGCTCGAAGGTCCGAGCTCTGATGTTCTGATCCCTGACCATATCCATCGAGTACCTGATGAGTTTGGTGAACCTCGTGGAATAGTCAGCCACTACCATACTGCCCTGCTGGAGTAGAAGAAGCTTCTGGATGTGTACATCTATCATCATAAATGGAGAGAACTCCTCCCTGAAGAGTTTCTCAAACTCCGTCCATGAAAGAGTCTCCTCGTCACGAGTCGGTGTGGTCGGACTCCACCATCGTCCCGCCGTACCCTGAAGAAGGCTCGCTCTTAGGATAACCATCTAGTCTACTAGTGTCCTCACTATAAAAAAAACTCTAGTCACCGCCTCAATCCAGTCCTCAGCTGCCAGAGCGTTAGGCTCGCCTCAGAACCTAAGGGGTCTCTGTCTCTGGAACTCATGGAGTGCGCTAACCCTGCGCTCCTCGCTGGTCGGTACTGCAGGTACCACTGGCTGCTCCACTGGTGGTGGTATAACAAGTGCACCACCTGGTGGCAATGCATGGAGAGCTAGTCATTGTATCGAAGCCTCATCACTGAGGGGGTCATCCTCGTGATCGTGCTACTAAATACTAGTGGGTATATGTCGCGGAGTCATCCTGTAAAGAAACAAGATGTGTCATGTTCAATGAGTACATCTGGATAGCTAACACCAAGGACATGGAAAACATAACCCATTCTTATATGATGCATGTACCTTTTATTTCCCCACAACCAGTTTTTTCATGAACCGGGTTGAGAAGAAGGTTATCAGAGTCCTGGTGTATGGATACATCAGCCATCGCACCAACACTAGGGTCTCTGGCCTGAATGCCAAACTCGAAACACTTAACACTATTTCCCTAAACAAAACTCACAGAATCTTGGTCCTAAGGTAGAATTGACCACCTATGATACCACTCTATCACTACACATCCCAATGGGTCCCACACCGTGACTCCCCAAGCCCGCCTCCAATAGGCCAGGGGCCCGTGACTAGCACCGAGTAGGCATATCACAAACATGGGAGGCATTTCTTAAGTACATGTACACACACACACACACATCTCCAAGCCCACAAACTACTGAAATGTAAAACACTAAGGAACAATATTCATGCATACAACTAAACCCAACCATCATAGTATGACGAAAGGTAGAGTACTGTAAAAGTAAACTGGGCCAAAAATACAAGACCACCAAAAAGAAAACAAACAAGAGTCTGAAACGGAAAAGTCCAAACTGTAAGCTCAAAAGGTATTGGAACTGCCACTCGTGGCCGTAGGAATTCCACTTCCTATATGGAACTGAGAAAGCTCATTCCTATCCTAGTCCATCCTGGACTCTATCAAAAGTTTTCTCATCTGCACAAGACACCAGACGTGCGGGCAAAGCTCGTGCATGGGTGAGTATAACAATACTTAGTAGAGGACCCCGAAAACCACAAAGCAATACAAAGTAAAGGTACAGTCAGCTATGAACAATATATGTTTTCACAACATATAAAACAGACTATATTTACTCAAAACCCAGACCCATTGTCTAGAGATAAGTCACGCAACCGCATACCCCTATAAGTGATTATTTTTAAATATTCTGTGATGTGTTCATTCTGGGAGAACATAGTCCACGATTCTTATAGATCTGATGATATCTGTCTGAGAAGTTTTTTTCATTGGGAATCATCACGAGAGATAGCTACACTCATTACGGGAGACACACTCTTGAGTAGAAAAGTTACGGTAGATAGAAGCACTCATTACGGGAGACATAATCTGCAGTGGGAATGATCTGGATACACAGATGAGGATCACTGCCAGGGCCATGGCGGATACTGCGACTCATCTGGAATTCACCTGCTAGGTAGAGGATCAATGCCCGATATAGTTTGTCACGTCGATGCCTGACTCTACCTAGGGTTTGGAATGGATAGAGGATCTCGATCCGGGCCTCTCAGATGAATTCCTTTCTCTATCACAGAAAGTCCTACTGAAGGGATTAAAATCCTCCATGAGTGAAAGATGTCTGACCCTCAGGGAAACAAGAAGAAGGGGAACTAACCCAAATGAAAGATGTTCAAGGCACGGTGTACAAAAGGACTAAGCCATTTTCCAAAAAGTACACGGTGTGTATAAATGAGACACGCTGTGTCGTCTAACCCAGAGTACTTCCCGTGTACAACGGCCTGTGTCATGAGGCTGGTCGTGTAGAAAAAATAGAGTACATGACATATAGTATGGAGTACACGCCATGTCTGGGTAACTGGGGTTGGCTCTGTGTACTCTGGTCATGTGCCAGTACACAGTCACCAACCCGTGTACTCTGACCCGTGTAATCTGGACACGGGTTAACCTGCGCTGCTGGCCTCAACTGGCCGTGTGATGGAGTATATGGTCATGTACTCCATCCTGTATCCGCATATCCCTAGGATACACGCCGCACTTCACGTAGCCGCCTCTGCCAAGCTGTACAGGTCGTGCCGCCTGAAGCCGTGTAGATCATCCCGTGTCAGTGTACTACCCAAAGTACACGCTGAGCTTTGGGGAACGTCCAACACACCGTGTGAATAGGGTCACACGCCGTGTGATTCTTCTCTAACCCTGAAACCCTAGCCGCCACTGCCACTACTACATGGCCTGTTCTTCCGATGTACACGTCGTGTATTCTAGAAATTTCCAGAAACGGCACACTTCACCGGTGATCCTCCCGTGCTGCACCAAACATTGATCCAGCCATCTAATCGCCATGAAACCTTCATGTTTTGGTCGCCCCAAAGCCACAAAGCTACTTCTGGTGTTTTCGGACCTTCGATCGGCTCCAAAAACGCGTTTTGATCTACCAGCACGAAGAAGGCTCAAAGAACGCTCTTTCCGATCTGGTACGATTTATCGTCTGCCATCGTCGCTGAACCTCCAGAAGGTCATTGCAATGTCTATCATTTGATTTGGGATCATTGAATCGCAGAACAGATACACAATGATCTTTTTTTCGTTGCCCCGCAAATAACGCGTAGAACGCGCGAGGAAAAAGGAGGAAGAAATCAAAATAATCAAAATTAAGGAACGAACCTCCACCGTCGTTCGACACGGCATTGATCTGCTCCTGTTAATAGGCTCAAACAGAGCAAGAATCAACAACAGCATAAATCATAGATCAATTCCACATAATCTTCTTGAAGAAAAATTCCTCCCGCAAAAAACGTACAAGTCCGCGGGTCAACTTGTTCGTGGTTGATCCGCGTTCATTGTTTAAACCTAAATACAAGGAAAAGAAATTGAAATAAAAACCCCTACCTTTTGAATGTATTGATTATTGACGAAGGAACCTTATGGTTGTCGTCATCGTGATCCTTCAACGTTGGCGCAATTATTCTTGATTTTGATTTGTCGTCGTTTGCCAACGCGTCCTCCTCTGCCCAAGCTCCAAGAGAAATCTCTCTCTCTCAACTAACAGGGTTATGTGGCTAACCCTATGAATTTTCTCTAAGGATGTATTTATAGTGGAATATTAGGTTGTGCTAAAAAAAGGAATTGTTTTAAAATAATAAAATAAATCAATAATTTATTTTATTCCTTCTAAAGTATTTCCCCTTTTTAAAATGCCCAAAATTAAACTTTTCAAACGACCTACTCCGGTCGAGGTTAGAGTCATTATTAAGAAAATTTGTCATCCCGGACGCAACGGTGCCCTCATATTTTTAATCCAGGCATCCATTTAGAAACTGCCACAACCACGCACAAGCGCCGACTCACATTACATAAAAAAAAAGTTCAAACCAACATTCTTGGATCACTGGACCATGGAATGATGTGATACCTTCACGCGCAGTCTCGAAATAATTCCATATATTATTTAAAATAATAAACAGAAAAATAAGATACATAACAATTTTCCTTTAATAGTGATGACATGATTTGTTTAAATATACGGATTTAATAGATCCACTTTACTTAGACCAAGGAGGTGATGGCCACATCCAATAGATGTTCCCCATACGAAGAACATTTGTTAGATCTCGGAATGGAGGTGGCATCATTGGGCTTCTCTCTTGACCAAGCTCAAGCAGAGCTTTAACATGTTATGCTTGAGTGGAACCACCTACTTGAGAAGTGGAATTTTTTAGAGATTACCACCCGAGCAATTAATCTGAGCCACCCCAAGAGTCCTTCACAATCTCACACCTCACCCTTGGGTCTTATGTGGGTGTTTTACAGGGTTATTTAACAAGACCCTAGTACGATGGTAATGTCCTTTATTTTTTTTATATAATAATTAATGTACTTTAATTTTATTATTGTTACCTTGTAAATAGTTTTTGAAGCAGAAATAGTATTTTTAGTTAATGTTCAACTAAGAAATCTATTTGGATGAATTAATGGTTTTTTTGAATTAAATAATATTTTAATAAAATGTTACTCTTATTATTAAATTGTTTTTTATTAAATATAAATGATCGAATAATTTTATGAATGCAATTGTTTTTTATTATGATTTGAAATCCATTTTTGTCAAAACCCATGATTTTTTTTAAAAATATAGGTTTTAATTTTAAAAGTGAAATTTAACATATTTAGAAAATTATTTAGGTAAAATGAATATTATTTATAGAATCAGGAAGTCAAAATTAACAACGGTGAATTTTTCATAATTTTCTGAGACAATCGAATTTTGGGGTAAAATTTTAATACTGTTTAAATATATAATGTGTTTTATGACATCATAATGACACAATAGTGGTGTAATAAATTACTAGAATCATTTTTTCGGCCAATATATTTTTTACCATTTAAATAATATGATTTTTGGTTTGATTGATTTATATTACAATGCTTTAGTGGACCCTTCAAGACTTATTAATCATTTTGTAATTAAAATTTTTTTCTTGGGAGTGTGAATCACCTCCACATAAGCAACACCATTATTTTAAGTAGTTAGGACTTTTTCCTTATAAAATATTGTTTTAAACTTCCCCTTTCCAAAAAACATGGGCAAAAACCATTGGCAGGTTTGTGGTTTTGATGAGTTTAATGTGAGGTCTCCCAAACCTAAATAATATATAATTCCCTCATCTTTATAATATAAACCCACCCAAACTCCCACTTCCTCTTCACTAAAAACCGTAGGAGTTCATCCAAATTATTCTCTCCTCTCTCTATAATCCTCCAAAGGCACACCAAGCTCCAATGAAGCCTATATCAAGCTTCTCTCAAGCCATTGGAAGCACACTTCCAAGTAAGCGTTTTTCATCCTTTCTCATTTTTTCCAATTTCATTTATGTTGTTATGCCCATTTAATTTCACTTATAAGTGTCAAGGTATGGTTCCAAACCTCCCCCATACTTCCCTATATATGATATAATTATTAGATACCCCTTTCTCTCTCATTAAATGCATCCCATGTATATTCCTTACTATGTCAAAATTCCCAAAGATATTTCTGTCTCCTCATTTACATTCAGGTAATTCTTTAGTATCATGAATCTAAATTCCATTACATTTGTTGGGACATGTATCTATATGACCCCCTTTATTTACATGCCATGTAAATATTATGAGACACCCCTTTCTCTCTCATCAACCATTTCTATGGGCTCTTATGTCATGTTGTTATGATACCGAAATTGAACATCATTTTTTAAAGCCAAAGTCATTTTGTAGTGAATACCATGAACATTTCTCTATCAAGGGTGTCCACCTTTTTTCACATTTACTTATTGTTTAAATAGTTTCAGGTATGTATTCCACATTCATTTATCATTGAATATATTATTACGTTGAATGATTCAATGTTTTATGATCCATGTGGCACACTTACGCATGAAGTGAAATGTTTAAGAAGGGTGTGCCATGATAGCACTCCAATGCATTGGGTAAGTATAGTATCATGATACATCATGTGAAATGGGTGTTTACGCTTTATAATTCAAGTGAAATGGGGTTCTATGCATGCTTCATGTGCAATGATGGTTTACTCATGCTCTATGTCGAATGAACCTTAGCTCATGCTAATTCCATGTTAAGTGTTGTTGCCACATTTCCATGTTATGAATAACATGAATTATCATTCCTTTATTTTTATGCATCTCTTGTTCTCTATTTATATTCATATTTTCTAAAAAATATTGTATTCCTCATGTTATTCCATGATTATTCCCTTACTAGGCATTATAGCTCACCCTTGTCTTATGCATGTCATCAGGTTATCCCATGCAATGCTACGTATGAGAGAATGTTGTGCTCGTGTAAAAGAATTTTTCAATAAAGATATTGTATTTCAGGTTTTAAGTAGTTATTTAATGATCCTAAGCCCCAAATACACTATACCTCTTGATCATCAATGTTGTATAATTTCATGTTTATGTAATAAATTTTTTTAATTGTGTAATAAAAGATCAGGGTTGTCATAGTTGGTATCAGAGGATAGGTTTAGATATTTATCAGATTAGGATTAGAAAACCCCAGTGATGCCTTAGAGACATGACTATGTATAAAAAAACATCCCTATGTTTTGGTGAGTATTGAGTAAGTGGTTTATCAAGAAAATACATCCATGTCTGGATACGAGCAGGTAGAGGCGGCTCTGGCACAGATGTATCCTAAGGGTAAAACCTGAAAACACAACTTTGATATAGACTCAAATGGGAACTGGTGCTTGAAAACAGTCCATGGGGACCTCTTGGTTATGACAGTCCCTAGGGATATGCTTTGGTAAATTCACAATATTAGTATGAACCATTATTAATGGACAAAAAAATTTCCCTAATAATGTATGTTAGAAAGTTGATCATGGATAATATAGACGGAAGCTAATAGATTCATATGTTAACGAAATAAAAGTTATTTATAATTCAATAGTTTTGTCCTTGTATTACCCTTTATGTGTTACCCCTATCTTTACTTTTATTCTAGCCAATGGCCGGTAATAGGAGGACTCGAGCTAAAAACCAATGTCAAGATCAATGTGATGACTGTACTAATGAGATGCCCAATCCAATGGGAGTTGGAATCACGAATGTTGTCATGATTATCTCTATGCTAACTCCATATTTGAATAGAAACATGGGACAAGAGGATCGTTCAACCCTCCCTAAGAAAGAACAAGTCTCTATCAAGAGCTTCTTAAGACAAAGGCCTCATACATTTAATGGATCATCTGATCCCTCAATCGCTAAACAATGGATCAAATCCATTGAAAAGATCTTCTTCATCCTTCAATGTTATGAAAAAGAGAAAGATCTAATGGATACTTATCATATGGAGGGTGAAGCTGATCAATGGTGTACGTTGATCAAAAATAAAAATCTTGAGGAGGAGATCAAGGCATTGGAATGGAAGGATTTTAAGAATATTTTTTTCGATAAATATTTTCCACATATGGTCCGATATAAGATGGAAAAACACATCCTTGACCTCAAGAAAAAAATGATGAATCTATCAGAGCATACTAGGAAAAATTCAAAAGGATTTCACAATACACCTCTGGTTTTGTCGTTCACGCTAAATGTAAGGTTTACTGCTTCTTTGGTTGGATGAAACCTAGCCTGTGGAAAGCACTGGCGATCCCGGACATTGATAGCTATTAGGAAACTATCTGATGTGCCCTCATGGTCGAAATGGAGATCAAAGAATCTCAGGGGTATAATGGGGATAAGAATCATAATGTGGAATTCAATGCTATCAGTCTGATGGATAAATACAATGGTGCTAAGAAGATCCAGTACCCCACTGGCCAAAGGTGCAGAAAGAAGCATCCCAGAAATTTCCTAAAGGGGACAATCAAATGATTTAGGTGTGGAAGAGAAGGGAATGTGGCTATTAACTATTGGAAAGAAAGACCTGAGGTTGTGACAGAGGAGAGGAATGCTCTATTTGATCATAAATGTTTGGTTCATTTCTACAACTACAAAGAACCAGGGAATATTGAAAATCAGTTCTCTAAGCCAAGGGTTTTCATAGGAAACCAACAACCTCCAAGTTAAAATGGGAAATATTTTTCCATCACTACAGTCGATGTAAACCTTGAAAATGATGTGGTGACAAGTATACTAGTTATTCATTCAGGAATAGTGAACTTACTTTTTGATTCAGGTTCTATGATTTATTTTTTATCTTGAATGTTTAGTAGAAAAATCCGAGCACCACCAAAAATCCTGGAAGTGAAGATGTTGGTGAGTAAGACAAATGGGGAAATCATTACTTCCCTTGAATATAACTCCTCCCCTGTAATAATATTTGGATTTAAATTCACAGAGAACCTCTTTATACTACCTCTGGTTGAATTTGATGCAATTCTTGGCATGGATCGGCTTTCCTTATATAGAGCCAACATTAATTGCCATGAGAGGGAAATCACTCTCCATGTGTAGAATCGACCCCCTGATTCTTTACAACTGCATGGTGGAAGATGAATCTTCTTTAGTTCCATCATCCCAAGTGTGGATATTACTGCCCTCTGAGCATGCGTATCTGTCTCATATGATTGATTATAAGGATTCAACCATCCTAGAAGACATGCTTATTGTGAGGTAAGTCACAAAAGTGGTTCCCATGGAATTGTCTGGTCTTCTTCTTAGAAGAGATGTTGAATTATCAATTGATCATATACTTGGGGCGTTCCCAATATCCAAGACTCTATATAAAATGGTTGTTGTGGAGATCGTGGAGCTAAAGAAACAACTAAAGGTGAATCTGGATAAAGGGTTTATATGCCCAAGTGCATTTCCATGGGGTCCTCTAGTCCTCTTAATCTAGAAGAAGGATGGTTCAATGTGCCTCTGCATCAATTATTGTGAGCTCAACAAAATCACGACAAATAACAAGTATCATCTCCCATGAATTGATGACTTGTTCGATCAGTGGTGTGGATCATAATACTTCCCCAAGGTAGATTTGTGGTCGGGATATTATCAAGTAAGGGTGAAGAATGAAGATATCCCCAAGACTACATTTCATACAAGATACGGGCACTATGAATTAATATTAATGTATTTAGGACTCACTAATTCTCCAAGGATATTCATGGAATTGATGAATAGAGTCTTTAGAGATTACCTTAACAAATATTTTGTAGTCATTATAGATGATATTCTGATATACTTTAAAACCAAGGAGGATTGGGAGGAGAATCTAAGAACTATACTAGAGACCTTGAGAAAGGAGAGTCTCTTTGAAAAGTACCTAAAGTGTGAGTTCTGGTTTAAGTAGGTCTCATTCTTGGGCCATATCATCACAATAAATGGGATATCTATGGATCCATCAAAAACCTATGCAATTGTGGGATGGTCGAGGAAAACACTGGTAACATATTTCTAAAGATTCTTGGGGCTAGCTGGATATTATCGACGATTTGTGAGAAATTTCTCATAATAGTCCAACCCTATTACCAAGCATACACTGAAGGGAGTAAAGTTTTCTTGGATTGATTAATGCGAAGAAAGCTTCAAGGATTTGAAAAGGAGACTTATCACTGCACCTGTTCTCACTTTACCCATAAGTGGAGGAACTTTTGTGGTATTCAGTGATGCTTGGAGGAAGGGAATGGGATGTTTGTTGATGAAAAATGAAAAATTCATTGCCAATGCTTCATGGAAATTGAATCGGCCTGAACAGAACTATCCAACACATGACCTCGAGTTGGCTGCCGTGATCTTCTGTTTGAAAATTTGGTGGAATTATCTTTTTGGGGAGAAGTGTAAAATATATACGGACCTCAAAAGCCTCAAATATATATTCACATAGAAATAGTTGAACATGATCCAATGAAGAGGGTTAGATCTGATCAATGACTATGCTTTCTCAATCCATTAACACCCGAGGAAAGCGAACAAGTTGCAGATTCCCTATGTAGAAAGGACCTAGCGATTCTATCATTAATGAGAATTGAAAAGTGTCCAATCTTCTTAGATTTGATGAATATGGAAATGTGAATCATAAATAATGGAACATCATCAGTGCTTTCAAAAATTATTTCTCAACCGTCATGTTTGAAAAGATTAATGGGTGTTCAAAAAGATGATGTGGGAATTCAGGAAAAAGTGGAACCTATTTGAAAATGGAAATCCTCAGAGATTAATTTTAATGAAGATGGAATTGTGATATTTGGGAAAAAGACTATGTGTTTCATCAAGTCCAGATTTTAATAAGTAACTTTTGGATAATGCACATAGTTCAAATTTCTCTATTAACCCAAGAAACACAAAGATGTATCGAGATATCTGAGGGAATAATTGGTGGGATAATATGAATAATGAGATCGCTGAATATACATCAAATTATCTGGTGTGTCAGCAAGTGAAGGTAAAGTGGTTGAAGTCTAAGGGGATGATGCAACCATTGTCCATACCAGAATGGAAATGGGAGAACAACACCATGGACATTTTCACCGGAATTCCAAAGGCATCCAAAGGCAACAATGCAATCTATATTGTTGTGGATGATCTTACAATGGATTCACACTTCATTGTTATTTGGTAGGATTTCTCATTGGATCAACTGGAACAAATACATATCATGGAAGTGGAAAGTCTTTAAGGAGTACCACTATCTATTGGGTCCAATCAAGATCCAAGATTCGCCTCATTGTATTTGGAGAGTCTTAAACATGCTCTGAAATCTAAACTAAAGTTCAGTGCGACCTATTATCCTCCAACTGATGTCCAATCGAAGTGTAATATCTAAAAACTTGAGCAAATGTTGAGAGCTTTATCAATGGACTTTAAAGGGGGATGGGATCAACATCTACCTCAGGTTGAGTTCTCTTATAATAAAAGTTTCCACTCTAGCATCCAAATGGAACCATATGAATCCCCTTATTGGAAAACATGCATAACACCGACATGTTAGAATGAGGTTGGTGAGAGCAAGCTTCTTAGACCATAAATGGTCAAAGAAATGGTGGATAAGGTGAAAACCATTCTACAGCATATCAAATTTTCCTAGAGTCAACATAAGATTTATTCATATAACCGTCAACGAGACCCTAAGATTAAAGTTCGATACATGGTATTTTTATGCATATCTCTGTGGAAGAGGGTCATGAGGTTTGGAAAGAAAGGGAAGTTAAGACCAATGTATATCGGCCCCTTTGATATTTTTGATCATGTCGGGGCTATTCCCTATCAACAAGCAGTTCCACCAACCTTGGCCAATGTACATGATTTCATTCAGGTGTCCCTCTTAAGGAAGAATATACCAGACCCTTCACATGTACTCTCTTAATATGTGGTATAGTTAGTGGATGATCTTTCTTATGAGGAGAAAACAGTGAAGATCTTATATCATAGAGAAAAAGTTATGTGAAATAAGACAATATCCCCATATAAATGTGTTATGGCGAACCCACATGTTTAAAGAAGCGATGTGGGAATTATAGGAAATGATGAAGCAGAGTTACCCACATCTGTTTTAGTATAGGAATATGAAATTTCAAGGGAAAAATTTCCTAAGAGGGAAAGATTGAAATGACCCAAAGATTTATTAATGGAAATACTTCTTGATATAATTAAATGTATCTTTATGTAAAATTATTATTTAAAATTTCAACTTCTTTAGTTTTATGATAAGAATTGTGACTATTTATATTATAGTCGTTGAACAGTGATGACACGATTAGTATAAATATTGGACTTCAAAAAATCCAATTTACTTAGACAAAGGAAGCAATGGCCTCATCGAGTAGATGTTCCCCATTCGAAGCCCATTTTTCAGAGCTTGGAAAGGAGGTGTCATCATTAGGATTCACTCCTAACCAAGATCAAGCTGATATTGAACACATTCATCTTGAGCTGAACTGCCTATGGAAGAAGAGAAAGTTGATAGAAATTACCACCCAAGTGATGTTATCTGAGCAACCCCAAGAGTTTGTCCCCATTGCACACCTCACCCTTTAGTATTCTGTAGGTGTTTTAAGGGGTTATTTAACAATACCATAGTACTATTATTATAAATATTAGTTTTTTATATAATATTGAATATACTTTTATTTTAATATTATTACCTTGTAAATAGTTTTTAATGCACAAATAGTATTTTTAGTTAATGTTCAACTGAGAAATCTATTTTGATGAATTAATGGATTTTTAAATTAAATAATATTTTAATAAAATATTATTATTATTACTAAATTTATTTTTATTAAATATAAATGATCATATAATTTTATGAATGCAATTGTAATTTTTTTAATGTTTGAAACCCATTTTTTGTCAAAACCCATGAATTTTCAAAAAATGTCAGTTTTTATTTTAAAAGTTAATATTAACATATTTCGAAAATTATTTTGTTAAAATGAATATTATTTCTAGAATTAGTATGTTAGAATTATCCAATGGGGTATTTTTGATAATTTTCTGACACAGTCGAATTTTTGGGTTAAAATTAAATACCGCAATATATATAATGTGTTTTATAACATCATAATGACCAAATAGTGATGTAATAAAATACTATGAAATTTATGATCAGACAATATATGTTTTAACATTAAAATAATATGATTTTGGGTTCGTTTTATTTATATTACAAGGCTTTAGTGCACCCATCAAGACTTATTAACCATTTTGTCTTTTAAAATTATTTTCCTTGGGAGTGTGACTCACCTCCACATAAGAAAAACCATAATTTTAAGAATTTTGGACATTGGAATTATAAAATATTTTTTTCCACTTCCCTTTTCCAAAAACCATAGTCAAATACCATGGGATAGTTTTTGGTTTGGATTAGTTCAATGTGAGGTGTCCCAAACCTAAATAATAAAGAATTCCCTCACCTTTCCTATATAAACCCACCCAAGCATGAACTTCCTCATCACTAAATTCCTTTTTAGTTCATCCAAACTATTCCATACTCTCTCTAGAATCCTCCCAAGGTGTTCCAAGCTCCCAATAAGCCTCTCTCAAGCCTCTCTGAATCCTTTGGAAGTACACATCCTAGTAAGGGTTTTTCTACCTTTCTCATTTTTGTCTAATTTACATAATGTTGTTAGGACCTTTTCATTCCAATTATAAATGTTCTAGAATGGTTTTGAACCTCCACCATACTGCCCTATTTAATTTTGAATTATGATATACCCCTTTCACTTTCATTAAATTCCTCCCATGTACACATGTTACTATGATGAATTACCCAAAGGAATTTCTCTATCCTCATTTAAATTCAAGCAATTAATTTGTATCATGAATCAAAATTAAATTATATTTTTTTGGGACATGAATGTATATGACCCCCTTACATTCCATGTCATTTAAATATGATGATACACCCATTTCTTTCTCATCAACCATTTTATGGGCTCTTATATCATGTCGTTATGCTGTCGATGTTGAACCGCGTTTTTCCAAGCAAAAGTCATTTTCTAGTGAATACCATGCCCATTTTTCTATCAAGGGTGTTCACCTTTATGCACATTTACTTATTGATTAAATATTTTCATGTTTGTACTCCACAATCGTTTATCGTGTAATAAATAATTATGTTGAATGATTCCATGTATTAATATCCATTTGGCACAGTTATGCATGAAGTGAAATGTTTAAGAAGGGAGTGCCCTGATAGCGCTCTGATGGATTGGGTAAAGTATAGTATCATGATAATACATGTTAAATGGGTTTTTACTCATGATAATTCAATTGAAACTAGGTTTTACTTGTGATTCATGTGTAATGAGGGTTTACTCATGCTCCATGTGTAATGAGCCTTGGCTCATGCTAATTCCATGTTAAGTGTTGTTGCCACATTTCCATGTTTTGATTACCATGCATTATCATGACATTATGTTTATTCTTCTATTGTTCTCTATTTATATTCCTATTGTCTAACATGTATTTTATTCCTCTTGTTATTCCATGATTATTACCTTACTGGGCTTTATAGCTCACCCTTGTCTTATGCATGTCATCAGGTTGTCCCATGAAATGCTAAGTATAAGGGAATGTAATGGTCAATTAAAAAACGTTTTCAATAAAGGTGTCGTATTTCATGTTTTATGTTTTTAGGAAATTATCTTATTCCCCAAAGACACTATACCTCTAAATATTCTATGATGTATCAAGTGTTGTTTATGTAATAAATTATGATTAAATGTGTAATAAAAGATCGGGGTGGCCATAGCCTCTTGAGAGGATCACAATCAAATGATATTAATGTGATGTTGCACTGTAACCTAGATGTTAATTACCAAGTTAAACACACTAAACCTATAATCATCCATACTAAGAAAATTAATTTCCACAATAACCCTTATTGAAGGTATATGGTTTGTACCATGGGGTACATGTCATGTCCTTCTTTCTTTATGTCTGCTCATGTGGAAGAGCCCCATAAAACTTGAATATTTAATATTCATGGTTTGTAGAAGGAGTAAATGGAATATAGAGACACATGGTAACATTACCCTATTTCATAGTTGTGTCTTTCTACCATGGATGTGGCCATGTATTGTCCCTTGCACATCAAGATGTGTCAGTGTACAAAAACACATTGTTCCATCCCAGTGTACTTTTATCCGTTTGTTTTAACTCTTTCATGTAAAAAATAAGTCACATGGAATGTGTAAAATTTCATGTGAAAGGGTTCACACACCATGTGATCCGTAAATAATGCAAAAATACTAGCACCAAAACCATGTGGCCCACACATGGTATAATCTTGAAGAATGTATCATATTTCTCAAGATTTCCATATCAACTTCATTGTCATCCTATGCTTCATTGAAGCTAGTACCTTTTCTAGAACCCATAGATCAGTGTTTGGCTGGACCTATAATAATTAGATCATGGGATCCTAGATTAAAAATCATCTTAGAGAATGATCTGGAAAGTAAAACATTCCCCATTCAATAAAATTGGAATAATGGGTTCCACGAATGCATCTATTTTGTGCCAAATTATCTATATCCATCAACTCACCACAATCGCACCCTAGATCATGAACCTCACCTAAAATATCGATAAATTGTGCTAACAATATTCATAAAATTCTTGAATACCTTGTTTTAATCAAACCATGGCCCAAAATAAAACGTCCACGATGAATGTGAGATGAACAGGGGGAGAAAATCAGAAGTCATAAAATGTGAGGAATGAACTCCAGCCATTGTTTGTTTGGCCCCGATTCGTTATCATAGAAAAGGATGAATGGATAGGGATAAATCATTGAATAAATTAAATTATTCCATAAAAATAATTCTATTTATGATGCGCATATCAATTTAATTTGTGTAATTGATCCACATTCATCTAGGATTAATAAACAGAATGGAAATCACAACCCAAAGATTCATTCCAAGAGTTTGGATTGATCGTTGAAGAAGAATAGTTTCTTTTTCTTCACTGATGAAACCCTTTAACACTGTAAGCATGATGGTAAATGATCCGAACATTGACCCATAATATTTCACTAGAAAATATCTCTAATTGTTGTCTAAATATAAAGGGTTTTACTGTACAACCTAGAGAAAATTCTATTATCATGAATTTAAATGAAAAATAGTTTCTATATCAAAGATAAACAATATAAATTAAATATTTCATTTATTTCATTTAATTACTCCCAATATGACTTTTCCATAAAAAAACCAATTCCAGTAATGGTTATGTTACGCCTAGGATAAATCCTAGATTTGGACCTCAATAGTTCCCTTAGATTTAAAATCTGGATATCAATTCAAGATTTATTCCACTTTTCTAGGATTGTAACACATAGATTCTATTTAAATTACTTAATATATTTAAATAATGTTTTATGGGAACACCTGGATACATATTTTCATGAAGTCTTAATACCTGGTATCAAAAATAATCCATATAATATCAAAAAATAATACACATAAAATCCCTGATATTACATTCTCTTCACCTTCGGGGTTTATGTCCCAAAAATCCAAAACATGGACTACCAAAATAGATTTGATTATTAAGTACTAATCTAACCCTCCTTCTCATATGTGATGTCTTATAGATTCATGTTCTACCACCAAACATGCACATAATGAATTGATCACCCACCCAAGATCCTGTCCTTTGGATCCACAATTTCTACTATGTACTCTAAAAATGTAGCTCCATCCTCGATTTCTAGCTTGCCTCCGTCGATAATATGTGATGGGTCATGCACATACCTCATCAACAATAACATGTTGAATACATCGGGTTCATCATCTAACTATGATGGTAGATCTATGTGAAGCACAACCTTTCCAACTCTAGATATTATTTTTAAGTGAATAATGAATCTCAAAGATAACTTTCTTCAATGGCCAAAACTCCTCAATCATTGTCGAGGTGAGACTCTAAATAATACATTGAATCCTTACTCAAACACTGTAATTCTTCAGAGATAGTCTTTATAATAATTATAATGGATATGTGGAGTTCTATTCTACCCCTAGAAGATCTGAAACTTATATATATTAGTTCACACCAACATTAGGCCCATGAGTTCCAACATTCCAAGATCAGTCCAACAATGTAGTGACCTACAATTTTGCCTATATAAATCCTCTAATGGTGACATGACGATGGTGTAATGATGCATTTTTCTACACAAACTCCACCCAAATAAGGTGATCCACCAATATACAACCAAAGTCCATCATGAAATTTGGAAAAAATTCCTCCAATACGTGGATGGATTGATATATCCAGCCGTTATTCTGTGGGTGAAATTTCATTATTGAGCATAATTTATCCCCAAAGTATTATTATAATCCCACAATAACTGATATTTTCAGTAAGAATAATAGTCATAGATAGTCATTGAGGGAATCCCATGGAGTCAGACTATCTTCTACATGTTGAGGCTTCACAAGATCTCAAATAAAATCTACTCTCGAACGGTAAGTAAGTGGCGAAAATTGTTGAGTTGGTTGATGGTTTCCAAACTGGAATCCTATTCCATGGACGTATATGGTAATCCCATCATTATTTTGATGGATATCTCACCCCACTTCCAATCCGGAACCTCAAGGCATTCATCTAAGTCCACTGGAACATAGTGCTCCGCATTCACTTGTAAATACGTGAGTCATCAGGGGAAAAACATGGAAAATCCCTTCTTTATAAAATTCAACCAAAACAATCATTGGAGTTTAGGGTGAAGATATTCACACCTAGATATACCTCCAAATTGGATGTATGAAACTCAGGCAATACCTCCTCCCAAAACATCAAGGGTTCCATCATTTTCCCTCTGAAAAAGATAACATGCTCCCTTCCATGACAATATCCATCATAAGTATGTAAGGTATCTCATTTTGTATCTCCATGTTGATCATACCTTACACCCTATAAAATATTGAGGGTAAAAACCATAAATTGAGAACATTAATTAATATCCTTGTCAATGAAGGACAAAATCAATGATGCTAACTACTTCGATGCCTTGGCCAACAATTGAGAACAATATATCCGACTATGAGAATCCTCCACCACCATCCCCTTCCTAGGAGTATAGAGAATCATGAATTCATTTCCCTGGAAGAAAGAATTTCATCACTTGTAACCCATGTTAAGATCCATATTAGAAAAAAAATATTTGAGACTCATACTTTTAGAGTAAACAACATACTACATGCCTATCAGGTAGTGGTTCCACATCTTCAATGATAAGACTATCACTGCAAACTCAAATTTTGGGGTCATGTAGTTCTTCTCATGTGGTTTCAACTAGAATATGATATAATATCATGCCTCTAAAATAGAGCACAACTAAGTATTTTCCCTAATATATCATAGAACACTTTATACTCGACACCCTCCTCTAGAAATATAAATATGGGAGTTCTCGTCAACCTATGTATGGGCTCCAAAAAAGCACTATTGGAATCTTTATTTCCACACAAATGGTTTCCCTTTTTGAGTCAAGGTCATCAAGGTTTTTGTGACTCTAGAAAGGTAGGTATAAAAATATTATATTACCCTAAAAACCCAATGAATCTACACACCTTGGTAACACCCTTGGGTGGATCCCAAGCAATAACTGACTAAAACATTGTTGGGTATAATAAAAATCTAACCACCTTCATGATGTGTCCCATAAAGTGGAATTCTCGAATCCAAAACTAACACTTTAAGAGCATCCTATAATGTTGGTGCACTCAGATTATTTCCAATACCATCCATAAGTGTATCATTTTATCCTCCCCAAACACAAAATTCACAAGGATATAATCGACGAACACTACCAAAAAACAATCTTAGAATGGTTGAAAGATCTAGTTGATGATTCCAATGAAAATTAATTGGTCTTTCATCACACTAACTAGAATAAACAAGTACATATAGTGACTATAATGAAATCTTATGTCTATATTTGATGTATCCCTAACCCATAATCATAGATGGTGATATCCTTACGTGAGGTAAATCATCGAGAACCATCATGACCCTATAAATTGATCAAAAATTTCATCGATCCTTGGTTGTGGATACTTATTCATTAGGGTCTCTGAATTCAATCATGGGTAATCCACACATAAACTCAACCACCCTTATTCATTCTTGAAAAACAACACTAGATCCACCTCGGGGGAAAAACTAAGTCTCACAAAGCCCTTCTCCTACAATTCCCCTGATTCCTTTCTCATCTCTCAAAGATCAATGGGAGAAATATAATATTCTGGGGAAAATATTTGTGTTTTCTCGAGATAGAAGTCTATATATGATTCAATATCTCTACGGGGAGTTAAAAGTCATACATTCTTAGGAAAGACATCCTCATACTCTGCCACCATTACAGGAAACTGGTACCCAAACAATCCATAGATCTTATATTCATGTTGGCTGTATAGTGAGTAATTGGATGTGATCTCCTATTACTGATCTCATCCCACTCTTACGAGAACACTTTTACACCTACAATGGAAAAAATCAAACCATAACTACAAAAACACAACAATATCCACTTAAATAAATCAATATGGTAGTGAACTGTGGATAGTTGGTCCCTACATTGGATGATATTCTAAGGCCTCATTGGTAAAATGAAGAGATTAAATACAAAAATCTCACCTCCAAGTGTTAGATTTCACTATTAGTAGAAGTCTGAAATCACTGATTCCCCACCTTTTTGAGTCTCCAACCACAATGTTTAAGCCAAAGGCTCAATCAGAATCTCTATTTCTCGAACTATAGAAGTGGTAGGGAATGAATGAATAGAACATATGTATATCAATACTAATTATAAAGTAGAAAATACATTAATTGTACTTTTTATCATCCAAAGAGTCTCACAATCATAGGCCTCAATAGATTTTATTTGACCTTGTCCCTGCCCACCATCTCTCTAATCTAGGCATGGACCACCTATGAGTGCTGGTGGTAATTGGTCTAACCTTCAACCACCACTGGATTCTATATCATCTATTCTTACCCTTATTTCACCCTCTGGACCACCCTTCTCCAACCTCTATCTTTTCCTCTCATTTCCCTCAACCGTCTCATGGTCATCTATCCATCTTGATGGAAAAACTCGTACCATATGTCCTTGATCGTCGTAAGAGTAACACTTCCTCTCCCTCAGATGATTCGATCCACCCTAAGATCCCCGCACCCATGGACCTGAGATCTAGTATCATCACCTTAAGCATATGAAACCATTAGATCCCTATATATGTCAGTGTCTACCTGTTGCTGAGGTCACAATTACAATGTTCCTTTTTCTATGTCCCACTACTAATGTCTTCTCTTCCCATGATCCCTAAACCAACAAGTCCTTCTCAATCACACCAACAATTTTAGGAATGAAAGGGGATACTAAGGACCACTAACATCACATCACAAGCCCTACTCAATGTACCAAGATCTAAGGAATAAGACCCACATCATATACAAGGTTTAATTTGAGAGATCATTAAACCATGCTAAGTAAATGTCCGTGACCATAATTTCCTATTACAGATGTAAAATCTTCTGTATGTGCACTGATTGTATCATCCCTGGATAAAACTCCTCTATAAAGCGATTCTCAATGTTTGTCCCATGCAGATCTATCATGCCATGTCACAGAGTCACCAAACTCCACCGTCACCCAGTATATCCCTAAAGAAGTGTCACTGTGAGGACTTTCATCTAATCCTTCAACATTCTCACAAGGTGGGATATGATAGTAACTACCTATATCTTGTCCTCATTCACCTGGCTTCTAGTTCAACATGAATCATGGGTGGTGGCTACCTCTTCAACTCATAAAATTCCAAAAACCTATGTGAATCCTCAACTGGTACTAACATCTCTAGATACTTCTCAACAGTGGTGGTATACATATTTAACCACCTCGAGGAGTTATCTCTAATATAGTCCAACGCACTGATGTCTCTTCACTAGGTGGATCATCCTCATGACCACGTTGTGGTAACCTAGCTAGCTACCTATGTGGAGGAACCCTGAAATTGTAAAAAAATGTAGCACAATCAAAAATATTTATCTAGGGATCTTAATAAAGAATGACATGGAAAAAACCCATTCCTATTTGATTCATGTACCAAAAAAATTACCACCAACTAGATTTTACATGTAATGAGTCTAAAGGAATGTAGTCAGAGTCCTAGAATATGGATATACTAGTTGATGCATAAGCATTAGACTCCCACACTTCAAATTTGAACTCGACACACTGAAAATTATTTCCAAAAAAACTCACCAACTAGGGTCCTAAGGTAGAATAGACACCTCTAATACCACCCTCAACTTACCTAACCCACTGAGGTCTGACCTGTGACTTCCCCAATCCTACATCCAATAGTTTAGGGGCAGGACACCAACACTGAGTTGTGGTTTCCCATAAATGGGATCCATTAGCCTAAAGTATCTACTCAAAAAAGGTACATATTTAAAAACCTACATAATGAAGATATGTAAAAAATCAAAGAACACATGCATATATCTATGTTCCCACAATAAAGTATAATAGAAAAAGTACCAAAATTGGAAACCATCATCCAAATAGAAGTCCAACTAAAAAAACTATAAAAGTAAAACCTACTCCATCGAATAATATTGAGTAAAATTAAAGCTCTATGTAAATACCCTTGACCTATCAAGATCTATCTATTATCCACATGCTTCATGTCCTACCGTGATATTGTTAAAAGGGTTCTCATCTCCATAAGACATGACATGTGGAGGAAAAACACATTTTTGGGTGAGTATAAAAATACTAATTAGAACACCCAAAAAGAACTAAACATGAAGCAACAATTACAGTCATCTCAATAAAAATATATAAAAATAAATGTATAATAAAAACTCATAGATATATTCAAAAAATAATCCATGCAACTAATAAGTCATAACCAACTACCAGCCACATGATTCTACCCGAATAAATGCTCATTCATGGAGAATCCACTCCATAATCAATGATATAATCAGAGACCATAAATAAAGAGGTGATGCTCATTAGGCCCATCCAATGAAATAATAGTAGTCTAAGAACACCATTGTACATTGATAGGGTTAATTCATAGAGCCACTAGGGGAACCATGAACCCAATTTGGATCAAACCACTATGTATAGGATCATAGGCCAATGAGTCCTCAAACCATACTAATAGAAAATTATATATGATGGATCAAATACATACCCAAAGAGATCACACTGATTCCACAAACTCCACCCATGGAACTAAGTATGGTAGAGGATAACACTCCAATCTCATAGTGGGATACCATAACTCTATCTGAGACTCATCCTCTATATGGGATCAAAATCTATTGATATGTTTGAAAGTCAACATTATAATCTCGAGGGAAATGATCAAGGAAAACACAATAAACCCATGTAGGTATACACCTTGAAAACAAAGAGCCACAAGTACTCCTAAAGGGGGTGCACAATGTGTACCAAGGGGTAAACGACATGTCCAGCTATCCCAATGTATTCCTGTGTTGAAGAGCCTCACATAGCATGTAGTCACTATATAAAAAAATGTATAAAGAGTACATGTAATGTTGACACACAAGGTACCCTTATTGTTTCTGTGTACCGAGGCTCTTTTCATGTATTGTCTTGTGTACACAAACATTTTTCTGTGTGAAAGTACACATTATACCATCTGGCCAAGTACTTTAACCCATGTTTGTGTAATATTTGATGAACATATTGAGTCACGAGGATGGATTCAAATGTTCTGTGATAGGGGTCACAATCCATCTGATCCTAAACTTTGGCTGAAACCCTTATGTTATAGCCACGAGGTCCATATAGTGTGTAATCCCAAACTAAACGTCATATTTCTCGTGATTTGAAGATATTATTTCACATTTTCCTGTGGATATCCCGAGAAACATCCCTTTCCGGAACTAATATATTTGGGTTTTTTCGACCTCTAGTTTTCTGTTCAAGGATTCCAGATTTTGAATCTTGTCAGAGAATGATCTGTCGAGAAGAGCTGTCACTATTTTCCAAAATATTTAATAATGGGTTCCATAAATGTTCTTTTTCCACACCTAGTTATCCACACCCATTGTCGCACCTTGACCTCACCATCAATCATGTACCAATCCTAAGGTATCAATCCTTTTCAATTAATAATCTTCATGAAATAATTGAATATTTGGTATTCATTTTACCGTGGGACAAAAGAAAACACCCAGGATGAATGTATGAGGAATTGGGAGAGAAAACCACAATACAAAAAATGGGAGGAATGAACCTCATCCATTGTTCATTTGAACTTTATTAGTTATCAAAGAAAATGATGAATGATGATGGATTCCTCAATGAAAAACATTAAATTATTCGATAATATTAATTCTACTAATGATGAGCTTATCAATTCTGTTTGTGGAATAGATCTGTCTTCATCTAGGATTAATGAATGAGATGAAAATTGTAATAAAATTTTTTATAACTCGATTTTTTATCAATAATTGATGAAAAATGGAGTTTTGTTGCCATTAAAAAGATCATCAAACTCTGTTGGAGTGATGATCCATGATCCAAATCTAGATCTATCATCATTGGACAAAATAGCACTCCAATGGTTGTATGAATCATTTGGGTTTGAGTATCCAACCCTGAGAAAATTCTATAACCACAAATTTAATGTAGAAGATGTTGCTACATCAAATATAAACAAAATAAATTAATTATTTAATTTATTTAATTTTATTATTCATGTGATGAGTTTTCCATAAACGTCCTATGAAAACAAAGGTTAGCTTGTTCTGAGGGAAAAACTCATATTCTGAACTCAATGGTACACTCTAATTTTTGATCCATGCCTCAATTCGGGACATGATCCAATTTTTTAGTAAAACTATATGTTCCTGATATTTAATTTAATTAATATATTTCAAACATTTATTTTGGTCAAAATGGGCTTTAGAATCACATATTGTCTGAGATCCTAGCCTTTAAAATAATTCATTTAATGTATGAAAGAATACAATAAAAATCCAAGATTTTACATTACTACACATTTGGATCTTTTTTTGACTCCTCTTCTTATGATGATATGTGGTATGGAGATCCCAATCCTCTCTTATTTGGGTTTTTTGGATGGATCATATATATATATATATATCCATAACTTTGGACTTGGTTACTATGAATCCATGGAATGCGAAGACGTGTAGGTTATTCCATGTAATATTTAGGTTTATATTCTCTTGGTTGGATGAGTCTACTCCCTTAGTATTGGAGTCAGAGGAATAATGAGTATTTCATATACACATCGTTTTGTGACCCTTGAATTTGGATGAGGTTACTCACTCTTTTCTTGGGTTGAGCTATTCTCTTTCACTTCTCTCAGTATCTTGTTTACAATCAACTATATTTATATTCTAGTTCTATATATTACCTATTCCCCCATTATGCTTTGTTTCATTCTGCTGGTTAGCTATATACTCACCCATGAATAGTATTTTCTTACAGGTGTCATGTCTAATGAAGATGATAGACAAGCCAGTGGTGACATCAAATGAGCTTAGTGATACGTGGTACTTTAGACCACGTATGGTGGTCACAACATAAAGATCATGATCTATGCTCTCTCATCATTTTAAATTCAATTTTTTTTATATTGGGACATATGTCTAATTAGATATTTATTTTACCCCCTTTAATATTCAATTTACATTATCCTACTCTTGTATTTTTTGTAAGTTTTACATGCGTGGTTGTTCCCATATTAGTTTTCTTATTTTTAGATTCTTCATCTTCAATTCTGTATGAAAATAGTCATGTGTATCCATATAGGTACATAAGAAATGGTCTCCCCTTGTTATTTATACCTTCTTCACTAGTAACCATCCCATGTCCCATGGAGGTGAGCTTGTGAAAGTTACGGATCGAGCCCTATCTTGGGTGTTTTTATGAAATCTCATTCCAGTTGTGAAATATTTCAGTGATTTAACTTATTTTATCTTGATCATTCCACTTAATATGTAGGCGATTGAAAACCCCCAGGTCATTCTTAAGTATTTCTTTAATGATTACCATAGAGAGAGGTCGAGTTTACTACAAACCTTCTCCCTGGTATGATACCCATATCTATGCCAACTTATCTCAAAGAACCTACTAAATTAATGAATCATAAATTCTAACTTTCATACCTTGAGGACAAGGGATTTATTCATCCTATAATGTCACATGGGTATTCAAATGTCTACTTTTCTAAGAAGGTATATTGAATCCTCCAACCATTCATTTATTATTGAAATCTAATCCATGTGACCATTAATAACATGTATCTCTTTCTATGAATTTATGATCCCATTGGCCAAATAAAAGTGGATCATTGGTTTTCTAATATTAAACTACAGTTGGGGTACCACTAGTTGATAGTTTGAGAGTAATACAAACCATTAACGATTTTTAGTTGCCAGTATTGGAATTTTTCATTTCATTTTATGAAATTTGATCTCACTAATACTCAAGTGGTCATTATGGTGTTGAAGAAATAAATATTTCTTTGGTTCATGGATTCTTTCGAAGTCATGTTTTTGGATTATATTTTATTGTACTCTAGTTTAGATGATGAAAATCAAGATCATTTTGATATCATCATTAGAATCATTATATAACATCTCCTGTATGGAATGGTTTCCATGTGTGAAATCTAAATCCTAGCAGTGGTGTTTCTAATGAATGTTATAACTGACAGGGGCATCTCAGTGGGTCTCAAAACTGTTAATGTGGTAATGTATTGGGAATAACATGTCAATTTTTTTCATATCCAAGGTTTCTTGGGCTTTTATAGTTATTATAGCCAGTTAGTTCATTACTTTTCCAAGATTTCACATCAGATAACAACTTTTATGAAAACCCATATCATCAATACATCTTAATTAATGATTTATTTGATGAATATAATTATAATACAATCACATAAGAACATGAGGCATAGTGTATTTGGTAAATTATATACATAACATATTAAATTAAAATATAATTACAACAAAAATATTCAAAAAGTCCATAACATGCCATTATATTCCATCGATCTTCAAATAAATTACAGGATAACATTGGGATATACATATGTAAACAGTTCTCTATAAAGACCAGTTAGGGAATACTTGAATAATAACAAGATAAAATTAATACTTGTCAGTAAATAGGTATTTCGAGGTGACATAATGGTGTTAAATCATAAACATGATCAATAAGTCATGATATAACACAATATCATCAAGAAAACACAGGAATGTGGAAACAACATAAAATATGATATCATACGCATAATTCAAGCCTAGCATTCAATAAAATTTAACCTAATGTGCTTAGGATAACCTATCATGTTCCACACATGTAATCTCATGATATATAAATATTACCTAATGCATTGGAGTGTTATAGAATTTTAGGTCTACCCATCACATTCATTTCATGTACATACTTTAGTTTTCCACATAGATCATATGAGATAATGGAGTATTTAATTACTTTTTATCCCATGATGAATGAGTGTGGGTCACATATATGAAATTATTAACACTATTAAGGATAAGTGCATCTATGTGAATATCCTTTAGTGGAAATGTGGATGGGAATTCACTACAAAAATGTTTGGTATGGAAAATAATAGAACAATTTCTATAGAAAAATGGGTGTAAAATTTTTTTTATTGGAGGGGTGAATGAGAGTCCACGTTGGACTCAAATACATGGGAATAGTAAGGATATTAATGTTATTTGTAAAAATAAAGTAAAACATAGATAGTTGGAAAATAAAATGGCTAACTATAATGAAAGTACATTGTACAATGAAGTGGTGGAAGGAATTGGTTTCGTTATATGGGCACATCAAAAATCTTGGGAGAATGTCCCTATGAAATTTTGAAAACCTTCATATGCATTTAGGGAGGTATAGAGGTAAAATTCATGTTAAATTAGTTTTTGAGTGAATAGGAGTGGGAATATGGTTGGGTATTTATAACAATGTAGGGAAAATTCTTTTTTATACTCTATAAATATGTTTTAAACTCTATATGATAAAATAATTAAAACCAGAAATTATACCATGGTTTTTCCCATGGCTTGTTGCAAATAAAAGTTTTTTTCAATTTTTTATAATACCATGAAAAAAATAATAAAAATTATACCCTATGTGTTGTGGGTGTGAATCTGGATTATAAAAAACTTATTTTAAAACATTATAATATAATATAGTTTTTGGAGGACTTATTAAGCATTAACAAAGATAAAAAAATAACTTCACCACTACCTTATTTTAAAGGGGAAACATATTTTTTTTAGTTATTCCATTTAACCAATTTATTACCTCACTATTAGGTTATTCTGATGTCATAAAACATATCGCATGTTTATACTAAATTTAATTTTAATCCCAAAAAATGACACCCTTAAAAAAATATGAAAAATTCACAATTCGATAAATTAAACCTAATTATTTATTGAATAATTTGTTTTATCAAATTAATTTCCTATATATGAGAACATACAATTTTAAATAAATATTCTTATTTATTGAAAAAAATTATTTTTATGATAATTATAGTTTTCTAACCCTTATAAATATTATATTGGACTTTAATATATTATATTTTCATTTTTATATAAATATTATTTCATAAGAAATATTTTTGAAAATAATATTTATTTCAAAATTCATGAACTTATCAAAAATTGCTTCATAATTTAAATTTCATATTTAAAAAAATTTGTTTCTTTAAATAAAAATCTAATTTCCATCATTTCATATAAAATTTTAATGATGAAATGGGATAAATATAATCATTATTTTTATTAGTATTTAGAATATAAATATTCATTCCATTAGGTTATTAATATATAAACAATAATCACACCATTGTATTCCATAATGGTTACTTGTGCAATGGTGGCGCTTTCTGTGGGTGGTTAGGAAACACAGATTGGTACATAATCTTGATATTATTTAACATATATAATAATTGTTTTCACTAGAGATTTATTGGTTAATTCTAAACTTGTTAACTTCTCAACACAATCATTGTGATTCCATCCACCTATGAAGTTAGGATAAATGGGCATCATAGTGTGTGGTCCTACAAGTTGAGGCCATCATATCTTTCATTTGTGTAAAATATACTTTATCCTAACCCTTAATATATATTTATCATAATAATAATGGTATAAGCACTATATTTTCCGTTATTTGGATTCTTAACAGTCATTTAAATCCAACAATTTATAGTTTTAAATTTTTCAAAATATACAATGTAGGGTTTCAGTTTTCTATGACGAAATTACTTACAGATGAATTTATTCATTTCAAAGGGAATTTGTTTTGTTATGTATTATGTCATTAAATTCTTCTTCCTTTTAAATATTTTACCCCTGAAATTTTATTTCATTAAATAATATTTATTATGATACTTCTATTTCACTGAATCATCTAGTTCACCTATCACCTCATCAAATATGTGGTTCCACCACAACACATTGACTAGCTGATTAGACATTTTCATAGAACTTTTTTTCTATGATCTAAGAAGTATATTTACTACTCATCATATGAAATATCATTATCCAAAGTATTATATCTATTTTCTATAATTGTGAGGAGTCTAATATGTTCTGAATGAATATAGAAACATGGAACACATCATGTAATTATGATAGGATAGGTGGGAGTACTAGTTAGTAAACCATAGCTCAAAAGTGATCAAGGATATACAAGGAATTGATCATCCTTTCACTAATCACTGCCTTCTTCCTACACCCCATTACTTTTATCCACATTGAAATATAAAGGAACACCTTGTCTAAAACCTCCAAATCTAAGTCTCATTGAAAACTGTCTATATATATATTATGTCAAATTAGTGTGTATTTCATATGAAATTCAATTTCTAGAAAATTATTTATAATCTCTCTAAATGGATTTGGTCTCATAAAATTATATTTCTATTACATCATCCTCGGATGTTGGAGTTTTAAATCTAATCATATAAACATACTCATAATTTTTAATCTGAATTCTAGAATAGAATTCAGTTTTATAACAAAACTCTCCTAGGGTAAGGTGTTGGTCAAAATATTCTTCAAAATATATTGAGCTTGGTTTTTATCATATCCTCTAAATATTGAATGTTTATCTCAGAGCATATCCCGATTTGTTTACCATCCCATGTTGTAATGGATTGAAGAATAAAAATCCATAATCTGATCTCACCACATTCGTTACAACATATAATGATTATTTAATGGGAATATATAATTAAATATTTTATGATATATATATATATATATATTTCACACTTATCTAGACATATATAATTGTTCCAAAATTATAATGTGAAGATCACTACAAAAAATTCTAAATGACGCATTGGGTAATTCTTCTCATAGATCATTAATTGGTAGGTGTAATAGGATATAAATATTTCATCTTGCATGTATACACAACCCAAGACCTTTTTAGAGACATCACTATATATCAAAACTCCTTCACCACTGGTGGGTATTGTGAGTACATGTGAAGTGATTACAATCTTCTTTAACACATTCAATATCCCTTTACATTCATCAATCTACAAAATATAGACTCCCTATATAGTTATCCTAGTAATTGGGAATGAAAATCATAAGTTGTAAATTAAAATAAAGTATAATAGCAAACTAATATATGGAAACTATGTATTTCCATATAAAATATTGGTATGGGTTAGCCAATAATATCCCATATTTTCTAAGGATCTACAGAAATCCCATTATTTCTGATATCATGCCCTATGAATTTTATATACTCCATTGAAAAACATGAAGTTACTATAATTCAGTTAAATAATTCTTCTCTGGAGATGTCCCCAGAAAAATGTTCAAATAATCCTCAGTTTCCTCTATTATTATAGAGTAATTAATTACATCTTATATCAAAAATACCAAAACATTATTGTTATAATCAGTAAAATAATATTTCAATAAGTCTATAAATATAGATAGAGAATTAGGGAGGCCAAATGGAATCCCTATAAACTCATGGTGTATATAAATTTTACGAAAAAAGGTATTTGGGATATCCCCTTTATTCACATTTACTTCATAATTTACCAACAAATTATCCACCATTTAAAATTATAGATATTCCCATATATGATTGAATAAGTCATAAATCCATGGTATAGGATACTTGTTATTTATCATGGTCTGGTTGATCTCGTGTTAATGAAGGAAAAGGTGCACAGATCTATCCTTTCAAAAAGGAGGATTTGTATACATATTGGTGAAGCACTAGGGTGTATAAACCCTTTTTATATATTCACCTATAGTTTATTCTTCATCACATCAAGTTCATCCATTTCCATTCTATATATAGTATTGGATATAATCTCAATTTATAACTCATCCTCCTAACATGGAGGAAGAAAAAAAACATATTTCAGGAAACATGTTAGTATATTCCCTTACGATGGATATGTCATAAAGGATGAACTTTTTCTTATTATGAATAGTTTGAGATAGATATTCTCTCACATAAAGAAATAATATACATGAATGATATGAAGATAACAATGTATATACATCATCCTTCTGGGACATTTATATTATCATAAGGATATTCAGGATACTGTGGTAATTTCTTTCTCTTATAAATTAATTTTTTACACTATATAAGTAATTACAATCCATACCCACAATAGCATAAAATTATAATTAATGGAGAATCATTAGATTCTCAAAGAAATCTATCCCATAAATATATATATCAGAGATGTTATATAAATGGAATACAATAATTTCCCAATTTTTCAATTTCAGATATAGTTCCACTTATATGTTTTTTGGTCATTTTTTAATTTGTATTCTAAATAAAAGAAATCATAAGACCATATCCATATAATATATTTTAGGATCATCAGCTGATAGTAATTCAACCATTAACTATTTTATTTTGTTACTAATCATTTCATTCAACTAAAATAGACATAGGGATTCAAATTATTAAACAATTAATCATATAAAATGAAAACTATTAACATTGAAGTGATATCTCATAAATTACATAAATGTTAAACCCTAATAATTTATTGGTTTTATTATAATTTATCCTTGTTGAGTTTCTTATAATAAAAATTTATTTAAATTTTTATTAACTATATAAGGTTTCATAATGATCTTGTGAATTTACCAATTCATATCTCTCAAAGGTGTCAAACCATATTTGTATCATGTACATTTTATCTTAAACTACGGTATGATTTACTCGAATTCCAATGTTATCTTTTGGGTTTATTACCCCTATGCAAAACAATAATAGATCCACATCCACCAATAGAAACTGGAAAATGGTTTTTTACATTGAAACTACTTACTATATACCTTACTATAGTTATATAATCTATTCCTATGTTTAGTATTATCCCTAATTTAAGACTATGGTTTTATAATAAAAATACAAAATAAATAACTTGAATTTTCTTTAAATCCAATTATGGATGCCCAAATATTTATTAAACCTTAATACATCATTTATTAGAAATGAATACACATAATAAAATCTCGGAATTTTTAGATGCCTACATTCTTTGGGAGATTGGTTGGATAACCAATAAACTAGAAACATGGTTACAAAAATATTATTTAATGAGTCCAAAACATTTAATTATATTCCATATATCTTCTAATACTACATGGGATACCCTATGGATATTAATATGAAAAGGATTGTCTATGAAGAATAGTAAATGAATAATAAAATCAAAACATGTTGAAAGGGATAAATGTTATTCAAGATATATATCATAGTGAAATAATGGGGTTAGAATCATAAACATGATCATAAAAGCATGATATAAGATGACAATATAAAGAAAACATAAAAAAGTTGAAAAAACCTAAAAAATGACATCATATGAAAAAGTCAAGTCTAAACTCCATGAAATCATAGCATTATTTTTTTAGAATAACCTCCAATTCACTATTCATAGAAAAACATGAGATAAAAACATTATCCAATCCATTTTAGGGATATATAATCCTTGGCCCACACATAAAATTTATAGAATACACATACATTATTGTTCCAAATAAATTATAAAACAAAATGGAGCCTTTCATTAATGTTGATCTCATGATGAAGGAGTTTTGGTCATATAAATGAATTAGAAAAATCAACTAAAGATATGTATATCTAGGATAATATAGTTGAGTAGAAATGGGGACACGTATTCACAACACAAATGTTTTTTGGGAAAATAATAGGATAATTTCTACAGTATAATCGGTGTATATAATAGTTTATGGCGGGATTAGTGTGCGATAAAGGTGTTATATCATTTAATTTGAATCATAATTATAGTAAACGGATGTGTAAAATCGCATTACAACATCAGAAATTAGAAATAAATGTCTTATTTTAAATTAAGTGCATGAAATAAAAAAAAGATGTGATAGTCCCATACCTTTATAGGGAACTTCAAAACGCATGGAAAAATATCCTTAAGAGCTTGAGAACACCTCGTATGGGGTTTATGGAGGAGTAGGTAAAGTAAAATATGTCTTAAATATATTTTGAGTGAAGTATAGTGGGAGGATGGGTTGGTATTTCTATAAAATAAGGGGGTTTCTTATTAACTTCAAAACATAGTTTTGGGACCCTGTGTGATAAAATAATAGTAATCACAAGACATACAATGGTTTTTCCCATGTTTTAATTCTAAGTGCAGTGGATTTAAATATTATATATGTTAGAGAACAAAAATATGTAAAAAAAACTCTTTGAGGTGAAGGTTATTAATGTTTATAAAGAACTTATTTTAAACCCTTAAAATAAAATATAAATTTTAAATGCCTCATAATGTTTTAAAAAATTAATAAAATAACCTAAAAACCCAATTATTTTAAATTAGGGACATATTTATGGTTGTCCATTTTCATTTTATTATTCATTACATCACTATTGGCATATTATGCTTCAATTATACATACCATATATTTATATCGTATTTAATCATTACAAAAAAAATTATTATCTCAGAAAATTATGTAAAATTGTCTATTAAAAAATTTTGGAATACCAATTTAAAAAATAATATTTACATTAATAAAAAATATAATCATTAAAACTAACTCTTTTAGATCTAAATTCAAATTTGTTGAGAAATATTTGGTTGTGTGGAAATAAAAGTAATATGACCATAATAAATACTATAATAGACTTCAATAAATTATATTGTATGTTTTATTCAATTTTTACTGAATATGAATACTATATTAAAATAAAATTTATTTCAAAATAATATAATTTATCAATAAGAGTGTTTTGATTTAAATAATATATTTTCCAAAAATAAAATTTCTGTTTCTTCATATCGAAATATAATTTTCATTAACTCATATTAGGTTTTAATAATGAAAATGAAAATATAATAATTATTTTTTAAAAATAGAAAATAAAAAAACATATTATTGTGGTCAAGATGCATAAACCCTTATTACAATAGTGTATTCCCCAAGGATAAGGTTTGAAATGGCGGTTCTCTATCTAGTGGTTTGGAAAACATGGTTTGGGTAATGATCTTGATGAGATTGAAATTATCCAATAAACATCCCTTTTCAATATTTATTTGTTTAGTTGTTGATTGGGATTAGTCAGGGCCCATTCCAAGTGATGTCTTCTCCCTTAGATTCTATAATAAATAGGTTTTTTCTTTTAGGATCCTATTGGTTGAGGTCATCACTTCTTTCATCTGTGTCAATTCGATATTTTCATAACCCTAAAAATATATTAATTATAATGATCATTATCCAATGAATATATGATCAATTAATTATATGATTAACAAAATCTAAAATAAATAAGATATATATTTAAATTCTCCAAAATATCCATATTAGACCATGTGTTTTCTAAAATTAAATTATAAAATAAAGAATTTATTCCTATAAAAGGTAATTTTATTTATAAATTTTCATTTCATTATATATTTAACCCACATGGGTGTTGATTTTTAGTGAAATGAAAATTTTAATATTTACTTTCAATAATTTAAGAGCATGTTATATTTGGATATATTATGGATTAAATTAGAATCAGAATTGTGGTATCATGTTTTCTTCAATGATCTAGGTTTGGGTTTGGCATGTGACTTGACACATGAGAAACATGTGGTGTCCTATGGATATCACCAATTATTACCACATAAGAAGAACTACTCTAACCATGATATTTAGATGGAAGATGTTATCTATGCACTCAAAACATGGAATTACTACCTCTTTAGGGATCAATTCCTCATATAATCCAACAATAAGATCCAAAAGTATATTTTTACTTAAAGAGATCTGAATTTTTTAAAGAGAAACACAATTTATTATCTTCAAAAATTCAATTTATAACATTTTTATATTCTTGTGAAAGGGAATGTTGTTTCTGATGCATTTAGAAGGAAATTACCATAACCTGACATGAAGGAATCAGTAGAAGAATGGTCTCTGATGATTATTTTTACATAGACAAGTATTGGAGTGGAAGAGGATAGTGGGTAGGTATTTTAATATTCTATAATTGTCTCATCATCTCTTGAAGATAAAAATTTTCTTGAATATGTCATTGAAATTGATTTAAAGTTCTCTAGTAAAATATTATATCATTTCGAGATCTCGAGTGATTTTTCTATGTCCCTCATTGGTACTATTGGTCATTGAAGAAGGATATTAGTTTAATTATCTCTGAGGTGGGAATTAAAGTATGATGGAAACAAATATCTATGTTTCATAAACTATGAGACTACTAATATATATCATGATTTTGGTCAATGTTATTAGTATTCTGAGATAAGATGGTCTATTTTATAATTTGTGACATGGTACCCCACATGTCATATGAGTAATGTAGTGCACTTGAGATCTACTAGTTTTCTTCGACATTTTTCCATTATGCTATGAAAGATGGAAGATATTTTTATATACTTCATTATTATTTTTCCATATAATCCTAATGAGAGGGATTTGATTTTGGTTATTATTGATCTAATCATGAAATCATATCATTTCATCATTAATAAGATAATAAATTGATATCTTCTTAGAAACTTGTTTTCCTTAAATGATATGATATTTTATAGGATTCCCACTATTGTTGTTTCTAACAAGGACATGTGGATCACATCCAAAATCTACAAAGGTTTTAATGAATTTATGGGTTTCCAGATGAAATTAATTGCATAATATCACCCAAAAATAGATGGGAAGTAGGGTAGAGATATATATATTCTTCAAGATATTCATTTAGAATGTTTTGATGAATTTGGTGGTGGTTGTTAAAATTATATCTCTCTCATTTAATTATCCTAAAATAGTAGTTATCAGGCTTACATTATGGTCGATCCCTTTGAAAAATTTCATGGGTTCCCATGTTTATATCCATTAATATAGAAGTTTTGGGGGAGTGATCCTTGTTTAAACAAAGCATTGATCAAGAGATGATAGAAATGGTATTGTTGAACCAAAATAAATTTTATATAGTATAGAATCATTAGAAATTTTATACAGACAATAATCATCATTCTCTAATGTTTGAGGTTAGTTATGAGGTAATTGTTCATGTCCAACCTCAATGAGGCACATGGGATGGGTAAATAGGGTATGCTGGTATTGAGTTTTGTTATACATATTGAGATTAGTGAAAAAATTTGAAATGTGTCATATTGATTATACTTTCCATCTAACATAACATTAATTAATGTAATGTTTTAGGTTTCCCACCTAAGGATGTATCAACTAGACCGTTCCCATGTATTTTAATGTTAATATTTTGATATTGATCCTAAAACAACTATGGCAGAGAAAATGATTTTGATTATAGATGGAAATGTTATGGTACAATATATAAATAAAATTCCATTGGTTTGCATACTATGCAACTGAGAATCTGACTACCACAAAATATAAGGCGAGGAATCATTAGAGAGTTATCTATATCAGTCAATTTTATTGAGTTTATTGTCCTATAAACTTTATGGGGATATAATTATGTTTTAGTGGGGATACTTGTGATTCCATTTGGGTCAGAAAAGTATGCTTCAGTATGATCAGGGTTTATCAATCAGGATATTTTTTATATTCCCAAGAGTCATATTATAGAATCTCTGATTCTTGGTGGAAATGGTAAATTTTCATTTTTTGGGATCACAATTAGTAATGAACATGTAAAACCCATGTGGAATAGATCTATCAGGTTTAGGATTAGTTTTTCATGTTTTGTAAATAGTTTTTCAAATCATTCACCTCACCATTTAGATTTTACAGGTGTCTCGACAGATATACAGGGGTATCTCATGTATTGATCATGAATTGAATAGACAATATATCTTATCTCCTGAAAATCGTGCACCCTTTTTTTGATGGTATATATTCCCTGAATGGTTTGCAATTATATTTTCTCAATATAAATACTAACCATCCACCCTGATCAAAACATCTAAAAATATAGAAATTACATTTTCTTACCATGATCATTTTTCCCTACTCAATGCCTAATAATCATTTATCTCAAACTAAACCTTCTCCAACACCCTAGAGCCTCTCCACTAGAATTATTAGTGGCTTTATTCATTATTAATTGATCTATTAATGTTATGTCTCATCTTCAATTATTTTTTGTATCATCATCTAAGATCCTCATGAAATCTCATCTCTCCTTTTATAATTGGAATCAAATTAAGATATTAATTCAAGATCTATGGTGTTTTGTAAAGGATATATATTTTTATAGATCATGGCTCATAAATACTGATTCTACACATTAAAAATCCATATTTTAATATGAAACTAGATTTCTTCATGATTTTACATGGGTTCCAACCCAGGAATTACATTATGTTCTGGAAATGTTTTTATTATTTTTAATCAAATTGATTATTTTGATATCAATTTTTCTTTTTTTAATGAAATTAATGTTTTTATATATGTAGTTCTTAATAAATTTATATATAGAATGTGATAGATTAATTGTCTTAAGGGTGGTTTTTAATCTAAAAAGATCTTTTAAGAATGGGAGGAGTGAATCTTTACTATTATAGTTTTTTGAAAAATTGTGATCATAGTTTTAAATGGTTTCTTGAATGAATGGAACATTAGGAACCATTTGTACAATTATAAATGTACATTTCACATTAGTGTGTGTAATAAAACTGGTGGTTCTCTTTTCAATATAAACAAAATATTATAGGACTTTATTTTTGTTGGATTCATGTGATTCTGATCCTAGTATTCCTTTTTTATTTTTCTTCTTGCATTATCAAATGCTAGGTAACAAATATCATCTTTGTCATTTATATTAGGTTTTACATGTGAAGGTGTATTTCATGTTTGGATTCTCACCAAAATATATTATTGTGTATCCATGTTAGGTTTTTGTTACGCTATAATTCTTTCTATCCACTACTTTTCATATTCCTTGTTTTTGTAAAAAATAAATGAATTTATTAAAACCAAAGGATGATTTAAAAAAGGATTCCTATTTTAATATTATTTACAAATTTTTTACTTTTTAATGCTACGTATAATAATTTCATTCTATTTAACTTTTTGTATATTCTTTGGGGAAAATATATTTCTATTTGTTCTTACTACCTAATGATTCCTTTAGGCTCTTTTGGATGTGGTTTTGTAGAGATTGGGTAAATTGAACAACATCTTGTTGTTTATTGGATTATGTCGGTTATAATTACCTTCATATTTTAATTTTTTAGTGGTGTCTTATGGTCACATGTATAATTTTCATATTTATTTTCTTATTTTGCACTCATTTTTTGCCCTATGGGCTTAATGATGTATTCTTATAAACGGATTTTTATATTATATTTTTTTCACTACTTCTTATTTATATCTACATGATATGTTTTTTGGTTGTTTATTTCTTCTAGATTATAGTGGTCCAACTCATTTTATGTATATGTTTTACCCAGGTTGGTTCATTACATTTACAATGGTAATATTTTTATACAATTTTAAAAATTTTAAAAAAATTAGGTATGACATTCCCCTCCCTTATAAAAGGTAATGTCTTTTCCTCTATTACTCACATATTTTTCGAACTCTATCTTATCTAGAACCAAACTAAATTTATCACCAATATCCTTCTCTATTTCATAGAGTTACTTTTCTTTCAAAAATATCAACCTATTAATTCTCCAGGTGCCAAGTGAAGTTTTCTGAACAATACATATGATTATTTACCATGGGGAACGTGTTTTTTTTCAACATATAACTATTTAAATTATTATTTATCCTTTATAAAATAATTAAATTTCAATCTATCCAAATCCTAAATATTATTATTTTTATGTTACAACCCTTTTTCATCTCTTTTTTCATTTTATAGGTAATGGAAACATCAACCACAAATACGTGTGTATTACCACCTCCATGAAAAGATGTGTTTTATTTTTCATCCCCACCTCATAAAGATTGTTATTATCATGGATTTGATTAATATTTTACAATCAAGAAAAAAAATTTAATTTTTAAATTTAATATATTATTTACATTCATTATTTTCATTCATTATAAAATGCTAACATCAATCATGTCTATGTGTGGACTACCACCTCTATAAAGAGATATAATACATTTTTCATTCATACCATTAATAGATGGTTTAAAAATTGTATTTAATGAAATATAATGATAATTATTTTTTGATTAATATTATTGATATGAATTAAACGTTTCCCCTTTTAAAATGTTTATCATAAATATGTTTCATTTTGATTATGATCCATACATCCTCAAAAGGTTTGATGTCAACTTAACGGAATTAATAACTATACAATGTATGGTAAAAAATTAAATGATATTTATAATAAAAATATAATAACCCTTAAAATATTATTAATAAAATAAAAAATTATAATTTTATTATATTGGAGTTGAAGTATATACATGGAGAGTCAGACAAGAGGTAAGGTATTTTTCATTAATACATTATTTTAATGGATATTATTATTTTCTTCTTTTTATTAGTCATATCCATGATCTATAAAAATATTTGATAATTTTTTATATATATTATTTTTTCAAATTCATTTTATACCATATTTTTCATTATTTAAAATGATCTTTAAAATAATTAATTTTATTGTTTTCTCAATATGTTTTTACTGATATTTTTAAAAATGGGTGAAAGGATTTTAAAAAAATATATATACCTTGATAATAATTTCCTACCATCGTGATCGTTATTCATTAAGAATCTTCCTATAAAATTTTCATGGGGTTTTAAATGATTATCTTATTTTTAAATTCTTTTTGAATATTTTTTTGAAAGAGTTTTCAAATAATAAGTATTTTTATCCTTATTTTTGTGTGATAATAGAAAGTGTTTTTTCATATAAAAATAAATATATAATTTTATGATATTTTTATAGAAATGAAATATTCATGGTTTTTTATGTCTGTTTTGTTCTTTTTACATTATTCATGATTATATTTGAGACTAATATATCTCTTCAATTAATTGTTTAATGATTTTGTTCTCCATAGAATTATGTCGGAATAGAAATGTGGGTGATACCATTTATATTAGTTCTTATAATTGTGATTATAAGAGTGATATGAATTTGATGTCTCAAGGTACCTGCATGTCTTTTATGCTCATTAAAATGTGTTTTCATTTTTTTAATTTTAATTCATCATGTAGGATGATGAAATTATGTTTAAAGAAAAGTGTATAATCCTTTTATGGGTGAAATTTACATTTTGTAAGAAGTTGTTTTCGTGAGGAAGATTATTTTCTAGAACCCATCATCATTATTATTTTCCATTAATATTCATAATGATGTGTTTTATGAAAATATTTGGGTAGTGATTATTTTTCCATCATTATTAAAATTAATACCTTATCTAAAATTTTATTACAAAAAAACAGAGTAATTTTTTAAGGGATTTCATGATTTTAATAATTTACCAATGGTTTTCTTTATTCTTTTACCCCTTACTAATATTTAAATTCTCATCCTGAGTATTATAAATAAAATTATTGGGAAAATAGGTTATTATTAAACTATATCAATATCTAGTGATCCACTATATGAATCCAATTTTGAATAGTGGAACATTTTTTAATAAAATCAGAGATTAAATTTATGTGTCTTTTTTGTTGAAAAAATAAAAATTGAGTGGATTTTATACATTTTTATAAGGGTTTTATATGAATGTTTTCCCCAAATTATCCAATAACATAAAAAAATCCTGAATATGTAAAAAAATTAATTTATTGTTATTAATCCAAAACATATGGATTATGCAAGTTACGTGGTTTTATATTTGGTATAAAAGGAAAATTTAAGATGAAATTATATGTCGGAATTTTATTATGAAAACACTTTTAAGGGATATTAGTCTCTTTGGGTGATTCATAATGGGTTTCTATGAAATAAAGGATGTTAATGATGTTTATAAGACTAAAGATAACTATTTTCTTCGAAATAACTAGACAATAAGGGTTAGAATTAGAATAAATATATATTTACCCTTGTTAACTAATTTAAATCAAGATATTGTGGGTGATTACCATGCCAAATACGGATCTAACACTCCATAGATAATCATTTCTATAGTAAATAATTTCAGTAAATAATACCCTTTTAAATATAGTGGAACTTTATATCTAATGGTATTTGAATGATGGATCAGTTCTCTATAAAATATATCCAGTGTTGTTGGTTTATATTGAAATCCAAAGGTAATTCTTTCTATTGTTTTATGGTGTATATAATTATTTGTGGTCTCTTAATTATAATACCAAGTAGAATGATGAAATTGATTCTAGGGATACTACAACATTTGCATAACATTTCTTTGGTAATTATTACAATAATATTGATCAAAATCTTATTGAAAGGAAATTTTCGAACTGATTTAAAAGTATTATTATTTTGTTTCCACATACTAATATAATTCCACTATATTGGCCTTGTATGCAGAATATAACATTTTTAACCATGGTAGAAAAATTGAAAAGTTTTATTCTAGTTTGAATCAAAATATACAAATATATATGAAATATTGTCAATTTAAGAGATATGGGAAATCTATATATGTTTTGAGAAGTTTTATATATGTTTTTTGATATTTTCAAAATCATAAGTTTACATAGAATATATTGAGATCATATAAATTGAATTAATCAAAATTTAAGATGCATAAATTTGTCTCTTATGATATGTTTGATAATGAAAATTGCTGGGAATATCCTATAAAATCAAAAAAGTGTTGTCGGTGTGGTAGGCTAGGACATTTGAATTGTGATTTCAAAAATATTAATTACTATAATGGAAATAAGAAAACATTAAATCTGTAGTGATACATTTTAAATGTAACTAGATGAGCTGTTATATTTGTGTGTTACTTAAGAAAATCATGAATGTTCTTAATCATCATAATCATTAGTTTAAGGGTGTGGAATATTCATTTCAGGTTACCATGGAAAATAAAGCACCATAAAATGAAGTGGGGATAAGTAAATTACGTTTTCACTTATGTCATGTGAAATTATTAATTAATTAACTATCTAAAAATCATTTTATTTCCATGAAATTTGATATTCAAAAAGAAATATTACTCTATGAAATGAAGAAGGAAAGTTTACTAAAAACTCGAAGATGATGTGTTAAGAAAGAAAATATTTTTCAGAATATTTCTTGGATTTTATATAGAATGATTTTTCTTCATAATGTTTTTATCATTCCCAAAGTTTATTTTTATGTTCTTCTATGTAAGTCTTGGATTTCATTTTTTAATGTTAAGATACATTACAAAGCGACAGAATTTGTATTTAATTTTTAGAATTATTTTTTAATTTTTGTAAAATAATGATTTTTTACATATGATATAAATATAAAGAAGATAAGAAACACATTAATGATAGGATTCAAATTTATCCTTCACAAATTAACAAAAAAAATTAGATTAATTATATACTCTTTTTAAATGAATATGTTGATGTATTTTATGATGATTTCAGGTTTTATTCCAGATCGAAATGTTCATTTTATAGTTGAATTAGTGAAAAATTCAAAACAAATTTAAAAACCACCTTATTTTATGGATCCAATAGAATTATTATAATGGGAACCTTATTTATAGGAATTTCATGAAAATGGTCTTTTCAAGCAAGAACATCATCTTAGTGATATCCTATTTTATTTTTTATAAAGAAGGGTGGTTCAATGAGTCTTTACATTGATTATAGAGCACTAAAAAACATTAGGACTTGGAACATTTATCAGTTTCTTCATATATATACCATTTCACATCATATTTCTTGAGTATAGTATTTTTTTAACGATTGAACTCAGGTTTACGTGTCATAATTTGAAAGTGAAGCCGAAAAAAATTGATGACATTTCATATTATATATGGCTATTATGTGTATATTTTTATTCCCATAGAGTTGAATAATGTACCAACTATGTTTATGTATATTATGGATATTACATTCCATGAGTATTTGGTTAAATATTTTAATTTTGTTTATTTATGATATTCTAGTTTATTATAAAAGTTATGAGCAATATTAGAGACATTTAATTATTTATCTGAAAAATTTAATGAAAAAAATTATGATGTGGAAACCAATAAATGTAAATTTTTGTTACATAAAATATTATTTCAATGAAATATTGTCTATAAATATGTTATAACTATGAATACTACTAAAACTAAGGTCGTATAAATGGTTACCTATCTTGAAAATGTCAAAGATATTTTATTTTTTCATTTGTTAGGGATTTATTAAACACGGATTATTTAAATCATTCCGAGTTCTGTATCCCAATAAATAATTTAACATAAATGGATTAAAATTTATTATGAAAATTAAATGGATTAATGATTTTTTAATTGAAAATAAAATTTATTAATGCTCTAATTTTGGTTTTTTCCATCTAAAAAAGGTGATTTTTTACTATTGTGATTTTATATGAAAGGATGTGGTTGTGTCATCATGTAATATGATAAATTAATTTCATTTATAACATTATAATTATAAAGTAATGAGAATAAATTACCAAAAAAATTATCTTGAAATGGATGCAATGTATTTTTCCATTAAAAATAATGATACATAGTTTGTAGTTGTATTACGTGAAATATTTAGTGATCATAATTCTTTGAAGTATAAATTCACTCAAAAAGAGTATAAATTGATGAATATGAAATGGTTTCAAAGAATCATGTAATATAATTCAACAATTCAACATTATCTATGTTAAGAAAATAGGGTAGTTGATTCCTAGATCCAAAATGATAATCCATCATTATTTGTACTATGTTTGGAGCATTATCCTTGGAATAATGATTTAATGAATATTAGAATAAAACAATTATGCCAGAACTCCTAATATTTTGGTTTAGTTATTAGTGTTTTCATAATTTTAAGATAAAATAATTATTTCTCAAAATAATGATTGAGGTTTTTAACAAAGATTAGAGTTTCTTAAGAATTTACAAAATTTAATTTTGAAAAAGAAAGTGTTATAATAATTATAAAGTTCTTCTGTGTTCTATGTGATCCCTAGTGGAAGAATTAATTATTATGTGAATCTCATTTCTCTGTTTAATGTTCACTAAGGTAACACTATGATTCATAGAGACCTTCAGGAATATTATAGATGGGAAGGAGAGGAGAAAGATATTACTAAATTTACCAGAAAGTGTTGGACTTTTCTAAAGGTTAAAGCTAATAAAAAACTATAAAATGGGATGATTCGTCCTTTTCTTGTGCTTGAATAGAAATTGTATAATAATTACATTAATTATATGGTGGTATCATATAATATATCTTTAGTTAATAATTCAATTTGTTTAATTATATATCATTTGATTAATATGCACATTTTCTACCAATTTGAGATACAATGTCTTCATATCAACAATTTATTATTTATCTAAAATATAAAACTACATTACATAGAATTCCAATTTCTATTGAATATAAACATGATCCCATATTTTCATAAAATTTCTATAATAGTATTTATAATTAAGTGGGTATTTAATTAAATTTTAGTACATCTTTCCATCCTTAATCATATGGACATTTGGAGGGAATGATTAAAACATTAAGAGATATTATTTGTGATTTCTCAATAGATTATCAGGTATGTTGGGATCATTATATTTATTTAGTTAATTTTTTTATAATAATAGTTTTCATTCTTGTAAACATGTGGAACTTAATGATGCATTATATATAAAGAGTTGTATGACTAGAACATGTTGGTATAAAGTAACTGAAAGAAGTTTCTTGGGACTATAAATGGTATAATAAATTCGTGAGAAGGTAAATCTGATTCAACAAAACATGAGTGAATCTAGGAGAATTCTTGATTTTTTCAAATTATTTGTAGGAAATACCATTTCTTTTAGGATAGAAATTTGGACATTCTTAAAATGCATCGATGTAAAGGTGTTGGGAATTGTTTTTTGAAATGAAATTTTAAGACCAAACATTATTTGTTTATATTCAATTATGGAATGGTGGAATCATGTTCTTAATATGTATTTTTTCATCTAATTTTACCTCTAGAAAATGATGTGTTTCATGTTTTTTGATATGAAAATATATACCTGATGCATCTCATGTTTTCAACCCTAAGGCAATACTGTTAGAAGAGAATCTCTTTTATGAAGATAATCCTATGAATATTCTAGTTCATACATGGAAGGTGTTGTAGTACAAGTTAACACCCAATGTTAATTTTCTTTGGAAGAAACTCATGATTATAAGACCAACATGGGAACTCAAAAAAATAAATGGGTTTATGGGTTTATGTTAATAATAATAATATTAAGTAATTTTTTAATCTAAAGACAAAAGGATTTATTCTAACTGAAAAATTTTCCATATGTTATATGGTTTAATTTAAAACATAAACATAAATTATTGATATTGAATTCGAAAAATTTGATATAATTATTCATGTCATCATATAAAATATACATTGGAGTGAATTTTGATGTTTTTTTGGGATATAAATGATTTTTCAGTGAATTGTTTAGAATTTCTATCATTTCCAAACACAAATTTTATTCCTTTAAATAAATTAATTTAAAATTATTTTCATTTTCAAATTTATATTAATGCATTATATGATCTATATTATTGAATAAAATATAAATAATTACATAGTAATCAGCACAGTGTTTCATTTTTCTATAAGTTTTTTCCTTCATAAAAACTCAATTTTCAAATAACTATTATTTCATTTAGTTTTGCATATTTTTATGGGAATATATTTCATAAAATTATAAAAAATTAATTTTTAAAAATGAATTAAATATTTGAAATTAGGGGGTTAAAATTTATTCCTGAGTTCAATTTCATTTTTTTGATTTTCTGAATGGTAACTATGGTAAAAATGTGTCAACATAATAAATAATAAATCCAATTATATAAGGTAAACAATTTGGATAAGGGAAAATAATTTCACATTAAATCATATTGGTTTATTTTATTTCAAATCATATCAACTTAACTTGGAACTTTTATAGTTTTGGAGAAACGTGATCATAAGTATGAAATTTATAATATTTTATACTATTGAAATGTTACAAGTGTTTGACACCCCTAACATATAAAATAGAATATAATATCCAATATTAAACACATGTTTTTATAAATATTGCCTAGAAAATGGAAAATTATGTCTCTACTCAACTTCAAAATCTTCTCTATATAGGTATTTCTATTATAAAAAATCACACTAAATAAGTATTAAGGTGCAATCTGTTGGTGTTTTTTTTCAAAGAATATAGATAAATCATTAACGAGTGTTTTGGGTTTATTTCTTCACTGTCCTCCATAAAATTTTATTTAACCATGGTTAAATAAGAAAATTTTTATCTTACATATAATTAAATTTCATTAATATTATAATATAACCCTTATTGAATTCATTTTAAATCCTATATTAAATAAAAATATTACTCATATATATTTTTGGATAACTACAACAATGAAGTGATGTGTTTCATTTTTCATAACCACCACAAAATGATGGTTAATATGGTATATTTTATAAATATATATGATATTCCTGACATAAATATGATTCTATGAAGATAATATATTACATACCTCATTACCCTTCCTTTCATTAGAAAATGATCGTGATGAAAGTTTATATATGTGGAATACCACATTCATTAAGTGATGTGATCGTTATTCCTTTTAAGGGTCTCATGTACGGTTCCAAAATTTTATATAATATTGAAAATTATAAAACTTTTATGCGTAATATTCTAGAGAAGAATGAACTATAAACTGTTTTACCATTTTCAAACCTAAAAGAAAATTGGTTATGAATCAAATAACATCTAAAATTATGATAATAACTAAATAAATTTTATAATTATTTATGGAATGGTAATAAACAAATAAAAATTGATAAAAATATGGTTAAAAACATGAAAAATGATATTACAATATCATAAAATTAATAAAATTATTTTATATATGACTGAAATTATATACAAGGAGAATCATTCTCTATATATGGGATATTTCTTAAAAACATTAATTTGAAAGCATTAAATTTTTTTCAATTATTTGTACCATATCTGTGTTATATAAAATGTTTCAAGAATGTTATTAATAGAAAACATTTATGTTCAAATACACGTTAGAACATGTTTTACACTCATTATGAATTTTTTAAAATAACCATTTTTAATTATTTCCAAATGTGTTATTTTCTAAATCTTATGAAAAAATTGAAAGGAATGTTTTTTTAAATATATACAGAAAGATTAGAATTTACCATCATCATGGAATCTACTGTTTAACAATCATAATATAATTCTTTAATTTTTTTTAAAATAATAAAATTTTTCCATTCTTCTATTAATTTTTATTTAATATGTTTTGAAATAAAAATTATTTTTGCACAAATTTCTATGTAATACATAAAGGTGTATCTATATATGTTTCAAATAGAATATTTTATGATATTTAATGTTTTAAATTAAAAATTATTTTTTATTTATGTATTTTTTTCTTTTACATCGCTTTTTGGTGATTAATGAGCCCAATATACCCCTCTAATTCATTGGATTATGACTACGTTCTCCAGAAATTATATTGGAATTAACCCGGTAGGTTATTCGATTTAAAAAACTAAATTTTAGAGTGATGGTAAGTGATATATAAATATGCTATCCAAAGGTACCAATAATACATTTTTTTCTTAAAAAATGTTATTTCATTGAATTATTTCTATTTTATAAGGTATTTTAATGGGCTCATGTTTAATGGAAACATTATTCCCCTATTGAGGGGGAAAAGTTTTTTTTTAAAGAAAATTTTTCATGAATAATGTTGTTTAAAATTAAACCCTCATGGATATGGTTTTTAAATTATGTTTTATTTTGTAGATGTATTTTTAAAATATTTAGGTATTTAATATTATTTCATGAGCAATAAAAATAATACTTTTGCTCAATTTTTTTATATAAAAAGTGGAAAATTTATAATGTTATTACCTGTATTTCAAAATAGACTAACTGGTTTATTTCATTTTTTATATCATAGTGATATTTTTCACCCATAAAGAGTATTAAAATATTTTTCATAGTTCCTCTAGAAGAGTACTAAATTACATAAATGTATAACTTTACACTATAGGGATTCAAGATTAATTAATGTAACATGTTTTAATGAAATTATATTTTTAATTTATTATCTAAATTATGTGGAAAAAATGTTATTGATTGGTTGGGTCCACTTTGAATTGTAATTGTATGGAATATAATTGCTTTTCTAAATTTTATAAAACACTAAGCCAAAATTAACCATAAAATTTATTAAAGACAAAAACTTTTTTTAAATCATGTAATTATAGATTTTTTTTATTTTTTAGGATGTTATAAGCTATCATAGAAAAAACATGGATAATGAATGAAAAATATCCTATAAGTACACAGAAGAATCTGATTTGAAAATAATTTAATGGAATTTTTCAATTCATCACTAATTAATTATTTTTAAGATCTATAGGAATATTTTATTTAAAAATTATATAGCCTATTAAATTCACTTATCACTTCAAGGAAGAGAATTTTATAGCCTAGTGTGCAACTAGTTCTTCCAAAACATCTTTGTGATGATGTGTATATGTCATCCATTTCCATATGTATACCCTGAATAAACAAATATATAAAACATAAAAAAATTGGGAAACATGTATATAAAGGGGTTAAATATATTTTTAACCATTTACATGAATAATTTAGTGGATCTCGTTATCCCAAATGCAATTACTGAGTACTTCAACTGACCATATTGGCATTGGAAATTCATATTGATATATCTCCTTTTAATACATTAAGTTAATGGAATCCTATGAAATGTGTCATCTCAGAAAACAACTTTTCTAACATTAACTGATCCTATCGATCATTAATTTTTCATAATGGATAAAAATTCCAAAACATTTCTTGATTAAGCTTTTTATTATCGATACTAAACATACAATCCCATCACATTTCATGATGAGGAGAAGTTTTATACCTGAAGAAGACCTGTTCATTATAATAAATCATTTTGCATGAATTTATTCCAATATAATAATTTTTTATTAGTTCATTTTGTTATATATTATATATATTAATATATATAATTTTTTTTATAGGAAGATAGTGGATGGTGAAATCAACTTCTCGCTATGGGTTAAATCCTGAACAAAAAAAATGATCAAGGAACACAACATGGTATTGATCCATTATCAAAATAATTTATTTCCACTCCTTTTGATCAACCACACCAAATATACAACTATCTATATCCACAATAACCTTACCCCCATTCCATTAGTCAGGGATTCACTAACTAGTCTAGAACTTACACACTCCATATAGGTTTTAATAAATAATAGAAGGTGGAATGAAAGATAACCTCCAATTATAAAAATCCATGGATACTAATAAATGAGATGATTATAATAATTTTTTTATAAAATCAGGAATTTCTATATTATATACTATTAAAACACCAAGTATTACAAAATAAACCATCACTTTGACACATGATACAAATTTCCCTTCTAGCTCTACTCCCCTACATAATGGTCTGCCAGGGCTCATAAATACCAATGACCTTTCTACATTTTGACAAAAAAATTAAAAAATCTTAATTGAAATAAATAAATATGAATAACTTATATAAAAAAGAATCACAAGCCAATGTTATTTATACTATAAAAGTATATATAATATTAGATATCCATTTTCCAGATTTTTAAAAGACCACCCTCCATCATATATCCTATTTTATCCATAGAGATGATCTAGATAATGAATTCATGAACAAAAATATTTTTTATGAAAATAAACTCAGAGAAAATGTTTATAAACTAGTAATAAGCTTCTAGAATGTGGAATATTTCCCTAAGAAAACAATACAACTGAAAAGTACTAATGTATCAAATTTTCCTAGGACTATTTATAGACACTTCCCAATTAACTTTTTTAACTGAATTATGGATGAATTATATACTATTCACATAATTGGAAATTTTTTACTGTAAAAATTAAATTTATATTGATATGAAAATATCTTTTATACAGGTGTCATTTCACGAGGAACCACCAATTACAATTGGAAATTTCAACAAACCCATCTTTCTTACATAAATAGACTCTTCTAGAATCATATTCAGCAGACCACATTTCTCCCCCCCAATAAAATAACTTTTCATAAACTATTTGTTATTTTACTTATAAGATCAAAATTTTAGACCTATTATATGAATATTCAATTAGAATAATTGTTGAGAATGATTTTTTTAGGATAATATTGTTCTTCATTCTCGTAGAGAAAATGTATTTGGTTAATCAATTATTTAAACTCTTATTGGGAAATACCACCTAAAAATGATAGTAGACCCTTATTATCCATATGTTCTTATAGAGGTAACACACAAATCCTTGTATACAAAATATACGAAATATCACTCAAATTATATAATTTGATAGAGGGACTTATTGGTAGACCATGATCATCTACCCATTCCAATATAACATGAGTTGATCATATTAGTGGCATACTCTAAAATGATGTAGAAAATGAAATTAACAGCACCATCCAATGAATAGATATATCAAAATCATTGAAATATAATAACAAGGTCAAATATATTTATATTTTTCTATCCTCTACATATATTATAATTTAACACAATACATTTAACCATTATAAACCATTTAAAAGACTTTTAAAATGATCCATGGGATAAAAATATAAGTTAAACATAATAAAGTGTACATGGAAAAAAATTATTATTAAAATTATCAATCAATAGCAATAAATAAAACTATCAACCTAAGGAAACAATTATTAAACCATATTTACATACTCATTAACAGTAGATAAGTAGTAAAAGGATGTTTATATATTATTATTTTCATAGTTAATTTAAATCACGAATTGGTTCAAAAATATTAAAAAGTCATAGGATAGAAAATTATATGTCATTTCATCCTAGTTATTATAATATAATACCAACTACCGTGATTCATGAGACTCAAAGATTTAATGCTTACTCAAACATAGCTATATTCTAGAAAAATTATAGTCAAATTGGAATCCAAATAAATTATACTGTATATGAAACATTAGGTTATACATTATGTTTCTCAATAGTATTATATTGAGAATACTCTAAAATATTTTTCAGTATAGTTTCTAATCTAGTCTTGGTCACCAGTTTTTAATGAATATGTCCCAAGGAACCCATATGTTACTTGAGCCACGTTAGCTAAATAACTCAAGTGCACCTCTCAATCCCAAAATTATGTTATTAACATCATGTGAAAAATAAAATTTTTTTATAGGTGGTTATTCATCCTAATATATTGAAATAAACTAAATGGGACAATTTCCCAAAATGGGTATAACTAGTAGATCCCTTAGGGCATCAAAGCTACAAAATATCAATAAGGGACATATGTGAGGTAATAAATTAATACATGATAAAATAAATTTTATTACCTTGTGATACCATGCATTCTATTACTTGAAATATAGAAATAATTCATAATGAATGTGAGTCTAACCAAAATGGACTATATAAAAAAAGGAACAAACCAAAATTTGATTTATATTCCAAATGTTTATGCCATGTTGGTAGAAGTTCCCTATAGATATCAATTAACAACTAATGTGTAAAAATATCCAAATTCCACTAAAAATTTCAAAATAACCCAAATCATACACTTCTACATATATGAAATTACCCATTATATATCGGTTCCCTTCTCATACCTATATCACATTAATTTCAATTTGTAATGAAATTTTTGGGGTTGTGAATGGTGTTTGTAAATCCTACCCAGTCGGTAGTCACCAATTTCCCTTTAATGATAGTCATCAAAATATATTTTATATTGGAAAAATTTTAGACTATTGACATTAAGTAGTATTGAAAATTGAAATATTAAAATTTCATTTAATTATGATATCTTTGAAAATAAAAATCATAATTTACTTCGAGGATTGATACATGTAATACCTAACTCATACCTATCATAATATCTAAGATGTAGTGTTAGTTTCATCCTCAAAGGAGGCATCACATAGTTATTCATATTGTGGTCATGTTTATATATACACTCGTACACATTTGTTGATGTTTAATTACCCAATTTGGCCCAAAATTCCTATCATAGTGAATGTAAATCATGTATTCATGGTTAAGGTTCTCACATAGTTCATCCCTCTAGATTTATGGGAAGGGGTTTTCCATTTTTGGGATTTGGGATCCTTTTCCAAAATATCCACTTGTTTGTAAACATGTCTATACCTTCTCATGATTCTATACTTCAATAAATTCATATTTCAACATTCCAAAAAGGGTTGGAAAATCACAAATTTAGCTAAATGGTATAATCAGTAATAAATTAATAAGTATTCGCTAATGATATACTAAAAAAATTAACAACAATTGGTTTGGTGCTTACACCTCTATCACATTTGATCATCCTAGAATAAACATAAATGAAAATTTTTAATCCAATTCACAATAAGGAACATATAATAAGAAATAAATATAATGGAGAAATAATAATTAAATGAAATATAGTAACATTACAAGAATTTATATTCATTCCAAAATCCAATTGGGAATGAATTTGTAAGCTAAAACATTTTAATACCAATGGGTTCTATCAGCCACAAACTATAACTAGCATAACTCTTTAAGATTATAGATGCTGGATGAGGATTAACTTCCAAAGTAAAATGTATTAAAATAATTGAATTGTAGAGTATGAGGGAAAATTACCACCCGAACTGATGAACTATTGGGACCATGTTGGTTGGAGATGGTTTTCATTTGGTAAATGTTTTATATTTTTTCAATACATGAAATTAATTGTATTTTATGTTTTATTGATAAGATCATGTAAGGATTAGACTCAAAACTTCAGATATATATTTCATAATAATATCAATTATTTTATTTTTATATTTAAAATATGTTTTCTAGGTTAACATGATTTCAGACATATTTTTTTGGAATAGAGTTTCCTGGAACAAAGTGAGAATATTTAACATATTTAGAAGTTAATAAGTTATGTTCAACATAAAAAATATAATGATTCTTCATTATTCATTTAATTTTATAATCATCTTAGATAATTCATGATAAAAGTAGTAGTATGTGGACAAAAATAAAAATTCAATTCTATGGTGTTTAATTAAAGATAAAATGTTATAGATGTTGAAGATTCCTAATGATTGGGAGTTTGTATTCATTGAAGTTAGTGGTTTTTAAAATTGATTAGCTATCAATCCATTTAACATACCATCAAATATCATGATCCCCCATTCAAACTGATTAAATGGATGTAGTGTTACATTGGAGGTAGGACATATAACAGTTGAAATTAGGTCATATGTATTAGAATTATTTATTTATAATGATAAGAGTTATTGACACCAATCAATGAAACCAAATAAAAAAAATGTAGTCAACCATTTTAATTTTTCTCAAAACATTTGTTTGACAATTGAAACTATTCTTTTAGTTGGTTAGGAGAAAATGATATGAATTTTTTCAAAAGTATCAAGATTCATTAGTATTTCTTCGACATCAATCGATATAATGAATGTTTGACACTTATCCATTGGATATTCATCAGAGTCTGATAAATTAGATTAAATTATGACACCAATAATTCATTGGACATAGTCACATTAGTTTAGCAGGTAGCTGAACAACATATGAAAATGTAAAACACATTGATGTTTCCTTTGTACAATAATTCAAGGGTTAAAAAATCAATGTATGATTCAATGAACTTTATGAAAATAAGGTTTCTTTTGGTTTTTAGAATCAAAGTAAGAAATCATGTGCTCTAATTTTTTTTTATTTTGATCAATATATCTAGAATGATAAATAGTTTTTTAGCTCAGAGATACTCCAAAATATCAATTTCATAATTCGTCACATGTAAAGTTCTTTTTGAAAATATGATTTAAATAATTACATTTTGGAGAATTAGAATAGATTCTTTTAAGTATCCAATAGATTTCAGAAACCTTGAGAAATGGCCAATTGATGTTTGAATTACTATATTTATTCAAATAGTGAATTTCATTGATTTGGTAAACAATTTCGATATCTCATATTTTCTTTTTTGGGATAACCTATATAAAGGGGTCAATTTACAGTGTACTCTTACACAATTAATGTGAGAGAGAAATAAATTGTTAGAGCTATGGTTCGAAACAGGTTATCAGACATAGAATTTGGAGTAATATTTCAAAACATAAGAAGAGTTCAGAAGAAGTTGTGATTAGGATTTGTTGGATAATAAAAAATAATTTTATTTACAAATCAGGATTGTTTCTAGAGTTACTAATTTAATTTGTTTATAGACCAAGAAATCAGATAGATGAGTCATAGTGAGTTATCAAACATACTTTTGGAAAAATTTTGTAGGAGTTGTTCCTACCTACTACTCAGTAAGAATATTAATAATTGTTTCCTGAATAATTAAAAAGGATCAATATATTGAAGAAAAACATTGAAATTTTTGGAAATAATATTTTAATGTTTATAAACAAGTTACTAAATCTTATTTATCTGTTTTTTTCTAGAATATTAACATGCACCAAAATTTTATTGATCCTAGTTCTACTTGGTTTAAAGATATTTAATATTTTTGTATCTCAAAAATGGAATTTTTTCTATAGGATTTTGTGGTATTGGATAATTTTGAAACCATTCCAATGACTAGATACTCTTACTGAGTAGTATTCCTTGTAAATAATTTTTTTCAGATGGATATGGGAATGCATGGTTTTTATTGAGGTGATAAATTTAAATTTTTGATTAGTGAGGGGATCTAAATTTTTTTATTAGCGAGGGGATCTAAATTTTCTATGGAAGGATCCTTTTTATATAGAATGATAAAAGAAATTCATATCTGATATGTCATAGTTATGTTGTTCAAGAATATTCTATATATTCATTTCCTCTTATGGTTTAAATTATTCCCCTCACCTATAGTGATAATAAAAATCAAGAAAATAGTTGAATGGATAAAAATTATTTACATTTATCAATCTATGAAAGTGAATTTCTTCAATAGAAGGATTTATAAACTAATAATGTTATCTAGGAAAAGATAAAAAATTCTTTAAAGGAAATAAAAATGTGAATAAAGAAAAATTAAAAATATGGAGGTTGAAGTATGAAGATCTCAACATTCTTGGGTATGAATTTGTTGGTGACTTCATTATAAGATTGAATGTTATTGTTACCAACAAATGTTGTTTTATTCAGAATCTAGAAGAATAAAATATTATTTAAATGATCATATGATTTATTCGCACATGATGATCATCACAGTTGGTGAGGTATCCTTAGGTGCATCCACAAGACCCAGGTTCAAAACATGGTAGAGGCATATTTTTGATATAGTAGTAGTACTATAGTAGTATTGTACATTGTCCATGTACTGTAGTAGAACTGAACTCTGTACTGGTACTATAGTAGAACTGTACATTGTAGCAGGCACAATAAAAGGTACTAATCAGTATTGTAGTAGCTAGAACTATTCAAATTAGGCCACCAGTTTGGTCTTGGAGTCCTTAATAAGTTTGATCCACCCAGGACTTCAAGCCAGTAGGAATTTCGGGCCACCTTTAAGGTATTTGAGACACCTCAAGTCTTTTGGGTCATATGCAGTTGCCCCAGACACACTACAAAAAAGGAGTAGCCCCAGAAGAGGATTCATAGGAGGTGCACTCACCAGAGCAGAGCCAAATGGACTTTTCAGAATGATAGGGTATGGCTATTTCATCAGGACTATCCTGTGCTTGCACGGGAAGCCTATACAAATGGTCATACGAAGGTGGAGAGCTACTATCATGATGAAGATACTAGGGAGGGGCAGTTCCTTATAGATAGACTGGTTGAATTCCCTAAGACCTTTGGGTCATGTAATCTCCTAAGCCTGCAAGCCCTCTAATATCGGAGCCTACAGGCCTTGTAAGGGTTCCTCCTAATTCCTGGAATGGGGGGTATCAAAAATCAATAAAAATGAAGGCCTGTGTTCCATTCATGGGGGATCATATGAATTATTCCTAATAATTTTTATGCTAAAGCTTCATCTTTGAAAATAAAATCCAGAAACTCTCTCTTTGGATATCCTTCATAGAGATCTCATTACATATGAAATGAGAAGACATAAATTAATGATGAGAATAGAAAATTTTTTAATGAGAAATTTCATTCAATGATTCCTAGCAAATAATGTCAATGAAAATTATCAAACAAGATGAATTTGGTGAATCCAACACTGAAGATAATGTTAGTAACATTTTTTATGAATTAATGTACATGTTTTCTAAAAATGTAAACATATGTACAATAATATATAATGGGATGTTATATCAAAAATGTTTTTACAATGAAGTTATTGGGAGTTTTAATACTAATTTCCCTAAAAAATAGACAAAGAATAAAATAATAAAGGTGAAGAAAATTCAAGAAGATATTTTAAGAAAAAAATTGGAAAATAATAATATTTTTATAATGTAAAATTTAAATGTTCTTAGAATCCAAAAGGATAATACTATTCTAAAAGGATGATTAAGATGATGATAGTGATGTAGAGGATGAAAAATTCAGTAAATTTATTTAGTGTAAAACATTCATAGAAAAATTAAATGATGAATAGATTAATGAATATAGTTCTAAAGAAGAGACTTAGTAAGAATATTCTCTAAAAATATAGTAGAAAAAATTCTTCGAATGATTATAAAACATGAATGAAAAATCATGAAATTTAAAATGTAGTCTTATAATGGAAATAGTCAAGAATAATTTCTTGAAGATAAATATACCTTTTGGGAAGAGAATGATCACTTGAATAAATCTCTAGAAAAATAGAAAAATGGGAAGGAACAGATTTAAATAAAGATAATAGTGTCAGAGTATAAATTTGAACATTTTAATTGAATTTATCTGAAACTGAGTAGAAGAAAATTATTAAAAATAAAATATAATATGTTTATAACAAGAATAAAGATTACGAAATCATATATGTTTGAAAAAACAAACAATGTTGAAAACTCAAATGTTTTGAAGTATGAATAAAATGTTTCTATTGCTAATAGTTCTATAGAAAATGGGATGAAATACAATTTTATTAATATGAATCAGAAATATAGTAGAGATTTTGGGGCTCAACAATGTCCTAATGTGAAAATTTAAATGTTATAAAACCACGTTTGAAACTCAATATAGTATAGAAGTTATAGAGAAAAAATTGAATTCCTCGGTTACTGCTAGTGTTGTGGTTGATTTGAAAAAATAGATAATATTTTCTAGTTCAATCAATAAGACAACAATTTTCCCATTAGAAATTGGAATAAAATGTTGAGGGGGAGTAGAACCACTCAATGAAGTAATCTTGAGAATGTTGGTGTGAGGATTAAAAATAGATTCTAACCTTTTGAAGATATTTTTGAAAAATGAAAACATCATCAACATTATTCTAAAGGATGTATCGTTTTTTTTTCATCCCAAAAACCTCATTATAAAAATTCTCAAAATCCATATGTTAATGTGGATAAAGGGAATGAAAAATATCTTGTTATAGAATCTTTTATCCAAGCTACAAAAGGATGACACTGGATTTGGGATAGTGAATTCTCTTCACATATGATATGAGATTTAAAGCTATTTCAGAATGTCAAATATGTTAAAGTAGAAATAATGATGTTCGGAAATGATGAATCTCTCAGAATCAAAGTTGTGGGATATGCTATTATTTGGGAAAAAAAATGAAATCTAAAACGGACATATTTTTTTATATGCTAAAAAAAATTAAGTGTTTGAAATATTTTTGATGTATTCAATATGGTTTTTATAAAAAAATATTATTTTTCATGAAAAGACTTGTAGATGGATATGTTTTTATGGGATGAAAATTTACAAACTGGAACATTATTCAAGTGTGTGATATACCTAATCCATGTTATCTTTTAATGATGGAAGAGAATTAATTTTACCATAAATGGTGGGGGAATATGTGTTAGTGGAATATGAGAATGTTAAAAAATTTAGACAATGTATGTCATATTCAGGACATGAAAAAAAAATAGTTTGATGTTGTTCATGTTTTTGAAAGGTGATGTTGGAAACTCTATGCACAAGAAAAGTGAATTTTGTAAAACTCATCACATGGAACTACTTCATTCTGATATTTTTGGGCCAATTCATAATTAATAATCTTTTGGAGATATGTACTTTATTAATCTCATTGATGATTTTACTCCCATTACATGCATTAATTTTTTTCAAACATAAAATTAGATTCTCTAAAAATGTTTATGAGTTTTAGGAGGTGATAATAAAAGGAATGTGGATAGTATATCAAGATGTTTTAAATGGATAGTGGTGGTGAATACAATGATGATGATGTTATAGGATATATTGAAAAAACATGGAATTCAATATGTGTTTAGAAAACCAAACATACAACAACAAAATAGTATTTGGGAAAGGAAGAATGTAAGTTTGTTGTTGATGGGAAATTCTATACTAATAAGAAATGGTCTTGGCCACTACTTTTGAGGTAGGCGATGGTTATATAATGTTATATTAAGAAACAATACTTCATTGGTAATATTTATAATTTAAATCTCAATAAAATTTTATATAATTAAATTCCTTATTTAAAACACATAAAGCTTTTTGGAAGACCACTCATCATTGAAAAATGTAGAAATATTGGGAACTCTTATTAAATAATTGAAGATGAAATTTTTCTTGGATATGGTCCTAATGGTAGAAGGTATATATCCTTTATAATACAAATAGGTAAGTGTGGTTGTTTATAATGATATTAAATTTCCTGAAAAATAAGAAGAAAAAGTTTCACAAACACATGCATATGTGGAAGATGGAGAATATAAATGAGTTGATGTTCAGAATCATGAAAATAATTCCAACATCATCAATGCCTCATAAATAGAATAATCAAACTATGTAATTTATAGTGATGAGGAATAATTTCTAACATATCATCCTAGGATATAAAATATGTGGAAGTATAAACATCATTGGTGATCAACAAAAAAATTCAAACAAGAAAAAAATAAAAGTCTATTGTATGTACTTCTCTATATTAGATTGTTTCACTAAAAGATGTTAATTAACATTTCAAGCATCATAAGGGGATTCATAATATGAATGAGGAGTTGTACTAGATTACAAGAATGATATATTGGTACTTGTAAGCAAAAGAAAACATGAAATTTTTATTGTTACAAAGTGGGTGTTCCCAAACATTTAGAATGAAGATGGTGAAGAGTTAAAAAATCATGATTGGATTAAAAAGGTTATTCAAAATTTAAAGGCATTTATTTTTATCATAGTTTTTCACTAGTTTTAATATTAGAATCAATTCAAATATTTCATTCCATTACATATTAATATGGTTATATGATTTTTAGATAGTTGTTAAATATTCTTTTCACAATATAGAACGTCATAAAGATATTTGTGTTGAATAACTATGCATTTTATATTGGAAAAGATAAAATTATTTTGTGCAAGTTACTCAAATATTTTTATTAATTAAATAATTTTTTTCTTCATATTTGAAATTTGATTACTATATAAAGAAGTTGAACATTAATAAAGATAAGTTGATAGTAACATCTACATCAATGAAAATCAAAATATATGTCTCATCGAAATTATTTATTTTGATGATAATTTCTGTTTTGATAATGGAGAAATAACATGTGAAAATTTTTCTAAATAGACGATGTAGTTTTAAATTTCCATTTTTTTTTGATATTAAATACTTTCATGGATTAAAAATTTTACAAAATAATTAAATTTTTCTATCTGAAGAGAAGTATTCTATAATACATATTAATATATTTAACATGTAAAATCTAAAACCTATTTCCACACCAATTTCAGTGGAAACAAAATTTTATAAATATATAAAAGTAATGGAAGTGGATTCTAAATAATTCATAATTCTAGTGGAATGTTTTTTATATTTTACTACTTCAATGACAGATATTGTATATATTTTTGAACATATGTGTATGATTTATATGTAATCAAAATTTATCTCATATATTATAAGGAAAATGAATTCCATGATAAATTATAGTCGTGATATATTTTGGTATCAAATATGATATCTTAATAATAATTTATTTTCTTTGTTATACATATGTTCATGGAGCTGGAAATGTAGAAAGGAGACTTATATCAGGTCTAGATTTCGTAATAAGATAAAGGTGTATGAGTTGGTATACTAAAAAATATAATTCTATAAATCTTAACATGGATGCAGCTAAATATATTTCCACCACTAAAATAAACAACACATATTATATATATAAATACTTAGTTAGGTGATTCCTAGTGGATGTAATGTTACACCTTCTATTGTCTTGTGATAATAAAAGTGATATAAATCACACTAAAACCAACTGCAACATTATTTTTAAATGAATTTTCATATCAAATATCACATCATAGAATAGTCGGTTGAGAAGAATAAACTTAAATTTGAATATTTTCCTATAATCGAACAAGTTTTTGGAATATTGACAAAAATATTACCAATGAATTTTGTTACAAAATGAGGTATAAAATTGGAATCCAATCACTTTATCTCCAAGTTTGAGGTATATTTTTCTATCACTGCTCCCATATTGTCTTTGGAATGTGTTGTAAAGTGAGTGAAAATGATCTTTCAGAAATATACATAATGGTATGTGCTAAATAATTTAAGGAAGCTTAAATTTAGGAGGAGGAGTTAAAAGTGCTATGTTGTGATCTCATTGTGTGTTTTTGTGTGGGAATTTTTTTTAAAAATTAGTTAATGTTATTGTTGGAAAATTATTCATATGGGAAGAAATTTTTTGGGAAAAAGTAAGTTTTTTTATTATTTGATGTTCAAGAGATTTTATTATTCACTACATGGGACAAAATTGTTTTTCTATTTAATTATTCATGTCACTTATAATGAGCTCGCAAACATAGGCTTATAATTACCTATTAGTGATCTATATCAAGGGTTTACAATATTTGATGGATTTATGAACATATTTTGAAAACAAAATACAAAGGGGAGTATTGTTGGGACCATGTTGGTTGGAGATAGTTTTCATTTTCTGAATTTGTTGTTTTCTTCATTACATGAAATAACATTACATTTTATGTTTTGGTTATTGGATGGAGGGTCGATTAGTCTCTGAATATTGGAAATAGATTTCTAAATAACTTCCATCAATTTTAGTTTTCTTTTTTAATGATTTTTTTCAGGTGAATATGTTTTTTGACCTTTTTTTAATAATGCATTCTTTCAAAAATAAGTGGGAAGATTTAACGGGTTCATAATTTCATAAGAAATTGTCAGCATAAAAAACAGAAAAAATTATTTTTGTTTGTTTAATATTATAAAAATCAAGAATAATTCATGATACATGTAGGAGTATGTAGAATAAAGAAGAAATGGGATTCTATTGTGTTTTTATAAATATAAAATGTAGTATATAAAAAAGTTCTTTGAAGACTAGATATATTAATTTTCTAAAGTTGTAGGTTTTACAATAGTGATGATCAACTAACCCATCAAATGTACCATTCGATAGGATGATCCATCGGTCATAAAAATTCATTGAATTTAGTGTTACATCAAAGGTAGGACATTAGACTATAAAAATCATATTATATTTACTGGATTAGATGATTGAGAAAGATAGGATTTATTGACACCAAAAAAATCATAGCAAATACAATAACATAGCCAACCATTTTTATTTTTCACAAATCATTACTATGATAATTTATTTATTTTTGTTTTCAGATGGATAAGAGAAAAGGTTATGAATTTTATCAAATAGGTCATGATTCATCATTAATTTTTTATCCTTTATCCATATGATGAAATTTTAACATCGATCTACTGTATAGGAAATAATGAATGATAAATCATATGAAGTACTTACACTAATAATTCATCAGACATATTGTAAATAGTATAAGGGGTAGTTGAAAAAATTATAAAAAGTTATAACATATTGATGTTTCCAATAGAAATATATTGAATGGTTATAATGCCTTTAAAATTTGTAATGATGTTTATGAAAAAAAAGTTTTCATTTGGTTTGGAGAATTTTAGTATGAATTCTTATGTTCTATATTTTTAGGATCATGAGCACCAAAATATCAAGCAATATTCAAGTCTGAGATGTTTCATATTGATAACTTTAGATGCTATAATTAAAAAAGTGGTTGTGAGGAAATACATTATGTATAATTAAATTAGATTATAGAAGGATCTAGAAGAGTTTATAATCCTTTATAAATGATTAAATGATGTTTATATTTCATAATTTATTTGAATTGTAAAATTTTCTCAGTGAGAAAACAATTTCTAATTCCAGCCAATTATATTTGGGGAGAACCTTAATCAAGGTGTAAAATTACAATGAAATTTAACACTAGTCATGTTTGTGAGAGGGAAAGTGTAAAAGAAATTATTTAGAACTATTTATTGGATATAGATTTTGGAGAAAATATTCTAGATTGATGAAGTTTTCAGAGGAGGTTTTGGTTAGGATACACATGATTTGACATAAAAATTGGACTAACTAATGAGACTTGTTATTGAACTGACTAATTTGGATTGTATCTAAACTTAAGAATCATATTGATGAATCAAAGTGAGTGATATAAATGAGTTTTTTTATAGAGTCTATAGATGTTGTTCTATCCAGCTTTTAGGTAAAAAAGTGAAGAATTATTTTCTAAACCATTAAAAAGGTGGATGTTTTTGAAGTATCATTGTGTCATAATCTAATCACATTGTAGAAGGATTGTAAAATTATTACAAAATATTATTTGAATCCTTTTTTCTATAATAAAAACATGAACAGTTGTATTGATCGTAGTTCTACATAGTTTTAATAGTATTTCTTAACCATAATATCTATACAATAGGATTATTTATTATAGGATTGTGTGGTATTTGATTATTTCCAAACCATTAAAATGACTATGTACTTTTACTGAGTAGTTATCCTTGTAAATATATATGTTTCTATGGATGTTATAATGTTTGGTTTTCCAAAATGTGATAATTATTTAATAGTAGGTGAAGATTTTTATACGAGAAAAAACCTGAAAGAAAATGATATCACTGATTCTCCCCTTCCCACTCTCATTGATTTAATTGATACTAGTTGTAATTTTTCATGAACCATGCTAATATATAAAAGGATTAAGTTTTAATTACTAAGAATCATGAATATAATATATGGGAATCACTAAAACAAGTTTAACAAAAGTAATGAAATTTTAAAATATCAAAGGACATTGGAATTTTATAAATGAGTTTGAACACAGTAATGTAAATAAGATGTGATGAAATGATATATTAGTGGATATTATGGGCAAATATCATTGAATATGAGATCCATTGAACAATAAAGATTTCTTAAGACATTTTATATTGAAAGGATCACATTGAAGAAGAAAAAAAACAAAGGGGGACCTCCCAATAGGTATTATTACCTCTGAATCAAGTGAAATATAAGGTTTTATGTGTTTAAGGGGTAAAATTTCTGTATTAAAAGTTACATTAACTCCTCATATTATTGAAACTAAACTGAAAACTCATTTACTATTTCATTTTATCCAACTAGGTACCTGGTGGTGTTAACAGTTGTGTTACAGCTTGGATACTACCATTGGGTACCTAGTGCTATCTAGAACCTAGGGTACCTCACCTTATCCTTTCTTGGAAAATTAAAACTTATTTATCTCTATTTAAATTCAAAATACACCTAAAAATATAATTATAGAGGATTCAAATACTATGATAAGAGGTGTTTACATTGTATATACCTGTAAATTTCAAGGAATTTTTTTTTCTTTTCTATGGGATTTTACGAGTATGCAGTTTCTGATGGCACCTAATTCTGAGGCCCAGTGTGCCCAGAATAAATTTTTGAAGTTTAGCTCGAGTAAATTCAGTGAAAAAATGAGAGGGTTTTTCTAAATATTGAACTCGTGCTCAGAATCAAAATCTGAGGGCACCGTTGAAACTGTAGTGCTGGTATTTTCTTAAGATGACCTTTACTGGAGTTGTATTTTCTCGGGAAGGAGTTGTTAAAATTTAGGGATTAAAAATAAAGATAAATAAAAGGAGTGTTAAGGTGTCACTATAAATGTGGAAGAGTTATAACTCATGTGGAGGGGGTTAGAGAATTTGAAGGGGTGGGGCTCCTGTGGTCCCCACCTCACTAAATCCTATCAATGGGTGGGGCTCAGAATCAAAATCTAAGGGCCCCAATGAAACCGCAATGCTGGTATTTTCATAAGATGACCATTACTGGAGTTTCTTTTGCTCCGGAAGGATTTGTTAAAATTTTTGGATTAAGAATAAAGAGAAATAAAATTCTGCTACAAATTTTATTTCACATAAGTGGTTAAACCCATGTGGGGGAGTTGGGGTGGGACCCACTAAAAATTATATTTCCTCTTGATAGGATTTAGTGAGGTGGGGCCTGAATTATCCCCACCCCTTCAAATTCTCTAACCCTCCTCCACATGAGTTATAAATCTTCCACATTTATGGTGATAACTTAACACTCCTTTTAATATTGTCAACTCAAGTTTTATTTAATTAAATGAATTCCAACACACCTTTTATTCAATTAATTGAAACCCATTAATTAATTTAATTAGGTGTTTTGAATTTTGAAAATGTTGGCATAAGTAAATAAAATAAGGAAAAGCCTTATTTTTATTTGAGTTTGGTTTTTTCTGTGGATATTTGAGAGATGGAGAGTTCTAGACTCTGAAAAACTTCTTATTCTTCGCGAAGAATGCCAAGACTTCAATGAAGAACCCTATCACTTCAAGGATAGATCGACGTGCCATCTCTTCTCCTCTCCACAGCCGTTGTGTGATGCCTTTCCCAAAAAATGATGGTGCGCCATCCTTCGTTCTACTTCCTGCGTCAAAGGAAGGGAGACGCCGCTCCTCCTCAGACATTCTCTATCAATATATATGGAGCTTCACCTTACGACAACGTTTTCCCGTGACGACCATCATTCGACAACTTTTTCGAGGTAGGGGTTTGTTTTTACGTTCGGAATTAATTTGATGTTCATCGTTAATTTTGGCCGCCTGTTATCAATATAACGAGAGGAGGTCGGACCGCACAAACATGGCCTAACCTCCTCCCCTTTGTTGTTGATTTTTCTTTGTTCTTTGGAAAGGAGGTGGCGGGGTGCAATGGAAACGCGTGGGAACGAGTGAACCACAGCTGGAGTGGGACGCAGCAGAGGAGCACATCGCCGTCCCGCCGCGCTGGTGCGTCAAAGGGGCCGCTGCCGTGGCGGACCGCGGCGGAGGGGTGTGGTGCCGTCACGCGGTGCCGGTTGGGCAAGAGCCGCGGCCCTTGGCCACGATGGTTCTATAGGGAGGCGGTCGGACTCAGCCAGCCGCTGGCGGACAGGGAGGCGGGACCGGCTGGTCTCGCGGCAAGAACACCGGCCGACCTTAATGGTCATCCATTACCTGAAGAAAATGGGGGTTTGAAACCCTGGCCATCGCAGCAAGGGCGGACCCCCATGGGTCTGCCGTTTCGTCAAACGAGGAGGGTAGCACACCCCCCCCCCTTTTTGCATCTAGCTCATCCTTGAGCTGAGTCGTGGTCCGCACTGGGCCGGACCGCCAGCGCTGGGCCGGACCTCCCGCATCTGGCCGGACTGCCCGCGCCGGGCCGGACCGCCCGCGTCGGGCCGGAGCACCCGTGCTGGGTTGGGCCGCCACACTAGACCGGGTCGCACCCTAACGGGCCGTCACAGGGGGTATTGGAATGGGTCGGACCGGGCCCAAACCCCCTGTTTTCGAACAGATCTGTTCAATCACCCATAATGTGGGCTACATACCACCAATAGACGCAATGTCAGTTGCATAGCGATCCTTGGATTCATACGGTCATTTCAATATATTACACTCATGGTTTAGTATAACTTTGTGTACGGCCGGGTTCTTTCGAACATGAATCCAACCGGGGCCTCAGAACGGAAACACTTATAACTTGAGCTTTGAACATCCGATTAATGTGTCATCGACTTTGTTGGATTCCCCTTAGTGAGATGGTTCTTTTGCCTTACTCCGCTCGAGGTTTGGATGCTTTTGGTGTACAGGTGGGTTGGTTTTATTTTAAAAACCAACCGGGACCCTAGGACAGAAAAGCCAATAACTCTCAGACCGGGCGTCCGATTGACGCGTCGTCTGTCGTGTTGAGTTCCTATTGATGAGATGGAACTTTGGGATACATCAAATCCGGAATTTGTGTCAGTTGATGTATCGACCCCCCCATCCGTGCCGCGCTGGGCCGAGCCGCCCGCGCTAGGCCCGGCCGGGCCGCACCCTAACGGGCCGACCCAGGGGGTATTGGGCCGTGTCGGACCGGGCCCAAACCCCCTGTTTTCGAACAGATCTTTTCAAACAACCACAACATGGGATACAAACCTCAGAATTGATGCACCTTCAGTTGAGTAGAGATCCTTGGATCTAGACAGTCATTTAGATATATTACACTCAATGGTTTGGAAAACATTGGGTACGGCCGGATTGGTTCGAACCCGAAACCAACCGGGCCCTCGGAGTAGTAACACTTATAACTTGAGTTCCGGACGTCCGATTGACATGCTTTCAACTTTGTTCGATTCCTATAAGTGAGAATCTTCTTTTGGAATACTTTTCTCAATGTTTGGACGTAGTTGGAGTATTATCGGGTTGGTTTTAACTTAAAAACCAACCGGGCCCCTGGGACGAAAAAACCAATAACTCTCAGACAGGGCGTCCGATTGACGCGTTGTCTGTCACGTTGACTTCCTATTGATGAGACGGTTCTTTGGGATACATAAACTTCGGGCTTTGTGTCAGTTGATGTATTTAACCCCTTGGATCATGGAGTGGACCCTCCCGGAATCATGCATGCTGTGTGCGGGAAACCTAGAGCTGGCTGCGACTGCGACGACAATGACAACTGTACCGGGATCCTCCATGGGTTCGACAGTGACGACGACCGTACTGGAATCCTCCGTGGGTTCGACGGTGATGACTACTGTTCTTGTATCCTATGTGGGTTCGGCAGTACTTGACTACTGTTGTTGTATCCTATGTGGGTTCGGTAGTATTTGACTCTGTACTTGTATCCTACGTGGGTCCGGCAGAGTAGCCGGTCATGTATTCTTTATGGGTCTGACAGCTTAGTTGGTCTTGTATCCTATGTGGGTCTGATAGCTTAGATGAATCATTGGATACATCTGATCATCTCTATCGCCTTATGAAAAAATATACCTGTGTGAGCTGAGTCTTGACTTTCAATCACTATCTTTGATAAGATTGTTTTTCTATCCAGTGTGGATTGGATTGTGTTTTCTTGACTGGATTGGATTGTAATTTCCTGTGTGGACTAGATCGAACATGGTCTCAGATGTTGGAGCTGAACTGGAATTTATGACTTAGGTATATATATATGGGTATATACCTAAGTAGAGTTGGTTGTTACTTCTTGATTGTATCATTCCTTTGTGGTTTATCCTTCGTAGGATTTTAGGAGACCGTTGGGGTCTCGGGGTCTCTACTGAGTAGCGTATACTCACCCCTACGCAGGCTATGCCCGCACAATGTTGTGTTGGATGCAGACGACGGACAGTGCTGACCGAGGTAGGAGCTCGTGGAGCTGGACAGTACCTGGAGGTGGATCACTGGATGAGACGTACACAAAGCGGATTCCTGGAACCAAGGGGAGGATTAGACTATTTGTACCCACCCTTCAGGTGGGATTTCCAGAGGACGGCTTGGTGTTGCTGCTTTACTCTTCCCCTGTTGTACTCTCTTTTCAGTTGCACTTTACTTTCAGTTGGGTTTGTACACTGGCCCATTTACTTTCCAGCACTTACTTTTGTACTCAGTTTACTTAGTGTTTACTTGAGTTTGCATACTTTGTGGTATTTTTTTTATTACATAAAGGCAATGCGTTCCCTTTTATCGTGTTTTACACTTTTGGTGCTAGTCTCCATCCCCTAGCCTATGGGAGCCAGGCTTGGGGTAGTCACGACATGGGTCTCGAGGATGGGTCATGACATGTTGGTATCAAAGGAGTTCAGGTATACCATAGAACTCAGGACTCTGATCTTCTTCTATGTGAAGCAATAATGTTAAGGGTATTGAGTGTGTTTATCAGTCTAGGGAGTTCATTGCTGGTGCGGCGGCCGACGTGTCCATACACTAGGAACTTGACTACTGATTTTTAACTCAATCCACAAAAACATTGATTCCATGTGTGTTTCAAATTTTTCTTTCTGATTACATTGTGTCTGCTCACCAGGTATACTGTATTGACCGTGTCACACCTATTTCTTTTCAAGATGGCCACATGATAGTAGCTAGCTAGGGTTCTGAGTTTTGTGTGAGACGATAGCCCACCGAGCGATGAGGTCTCGGTGTAGGGCCCTGTTACAGAGAAAGCACCAGTGGTACCTCTACCCGCCGAGCCACCAATGCCACCAACCCCAACCATTGAGAGTGTACGTCGCCTTAGTGAACTGGACAAGATTTATCATCAGAGACTTCCCAGGTTCCGTGGGGAGGCGGACCCTCAAGCATCTGAGGATTGGCTTGAGGTTGTTGTATGAGTTTTCAGGTTAGTGGGGACACCAGCTGACCTCATGGTGATCCTTGTAGCGAGTCTCCTACATGCGGCAGCAGGTAGATAGTGGAGGCTAATGCTCCAGGTGCACGATGTGGCATCTCTTCTTTGGTCGGATTTCAAGAGGCTCTTCTGCTCTGAGTTCATACCAGAAACCCTCCATGCGGTGCGCATTTAGGAGCTACTACAGCTGTGGCAGGGCAGCATGACCATCGCCCAGTACTCGGTGTGATTTACCGATCACTCGTGTTATTCCACGGACATGGTATGGGCCCCATTATTCTAGGCCCAGACCTTCAACCAGGAACTGAGGCATGAGATCAGGGCATTGATGATCTCCCTCAGCATTCTGACGCAGGCAGGAGTACTGGAGCGAGCCCTTCTTGTAGAGATCTTCCTGGCTGAGCCTACACCAGAAGAGAGACCTACCACAGGGCGTCATGTTGCTGAGTCTTCCACAGATGGAAGTCGATTGATGTCACAGGGGTCCAAGTTAACCATACCATCAGGTGGACGCCCTCAAGACACTGGATCAGAGGTGCGGGGAACATGGCTCAGAGCCAGTCTTATGAGGAGAATACAGTGCTATGCATGCGGCGGGCAGGGCCACATGGCTTGTGACTACCCGACCCGCCATGTAGAGGAGCAGTAGATGGTTGAGGGAACACCCAGGCGGAGGCAAAGGTTCAACCGTGGTGGTCCGCAAGGAGCATGCGGATGATTCAGAGGAGCTAGGATCTTCTTGTAGTGGTGTCTAGGCCTTACGACGTCATCTTGGGCATGGATTGGTTATCTATAGTTAATGCTCATATCGACTGTATTAGGCACAAGGTGCGGTTTTTTGCAGCGATGGGAGCAAGTTCACCTTCACCGGTGAGAAGGGAGCCTTTGTAGTGCAGGATGGAATATTGAAGAGGAGAGGACAGTTGATCACTAATTAGTTGGTTAGCCTCATCCTAGAAGCAGTTGACGTGCGGAGTCCATGTTTTCCTGTAGTGGTGGATCAGTATGCAAACATTTTTCCGGACGACATTCAAATAATAACTCCTTGCAGAGAGGTAGAATTCTATATTGACATGTACCGCGGGATAACCCTAACATCTACTCCAGCAAATCGGATGGCTCCCGCTGATCTTTGAGAGATACAGATACAGCTAGAGGACTTGCAGGGCAAGGGATTCATTCGACCCAGTGTTTCTCACTGGGCTTCCCTGATTTTGTTCACCAAGAAGGCAGATGGTAGCTTGCGACTATGTGTAAATTATCGTCACCTAAACCAGGTGACTGTGAAGAACAAGTATCCGCTTCCGAGGATTAAATACCTCTTCGATTATCTCAAGGGAGAACATTGGTTCTCGAAGATAGACCTTAGGTTAGGCTATCATCAGCTGAGAGTTCGAGACGAGGATGTGTAGATGACGACTTTTAGGTGTCAGTATGGCCACTATGAGTTCCTGGTTATGCCTTTCAGCATAACCAATGCACCAACAGTGTTCATGAGTCTCATGAACAAGATCATCTAGCCTTCCCTCGATGGATTTTTCGTGGTCTTCATTGACGACATCTTGATATACTCGACCACTGAGGAGGAGAACGCCTACCATTTCTGGGTTGTATTAGATACGCTCTGAGATAACCAGCTTTATGGTAAGCTCTCGAAGTGTCAGTTCTGGATATGTGAGGTGCACTTCTTGGGGAACGTCATCTCTGGGGTAAAAGTTGTGGTGGATCCTATGATGATTGAGGCAGTGCTAGCTTGGGATCCACCCAGGAGAGTGAAGGAGGTGTAGAGTTTCTTAGGTCTAGCTGGGAACTACCGGAGATATTTGTCAGACTATTCCAGATATGCGGCACCGCTTTCACCATTGAAGAAGAAGGGGAAAACCTTCATGTGGTCATATAGATGTCAGCAGAGCTTCCAGGAGCTGAGACAGAGATTGACAAGCGCACCTGTCTTGAGGCTACCGGAGGAGGGAGTAGGGTATGTAGTCTACTGTGATGCATCAGGGGACGGACTAGGGTGTTTCCTGATGCAGGATAGGGCAGTGATAACCTATGGATCACGATAGTTGAGGCAGCATGAGCAGAATTACGCTACCCATGACCTAGAGTTAGCAGTAGTAGTCTTCGCCATGAAGATGTGGTGGCACTATCTGATGGTCGAGAACATTATAGTCTATTCTGGCCACCAGAGTCTCAGGTACATCTTCTTGCAGAAGGACCAGAACCTAAGATAGTGGCGATGGATCGAGTTCCCCCAGGACTATGACTTTGAGGTAGTCTATTCTCCTAGAAAGGGGAATGTAGTAGCTGATGCTCTCAGCAGGAGGACGGGCATTCAGCTACGTCGAGAGGCAACGAAGCAGCTAGCCACATTGCAGATATCCTTTGTGAATATAGATGGAGAAACCTTTCTTCAGTCACTCAGAGTCACTCCTCCACTTCTATAGCGGGTCAGAGAGGCACAGTAGGGGGAAGTTGACTGTAAGACGTAGCGTGCACAGATTTCCTCAAGACAAGCACCTGATGGATTCTATATAGGAGGAGAGCATGTAGTCCCTTTCAAAGGACGTACCGTGGTACCAGATGCTTTATAGGAGGAGTTGTTGAAAGAGTTTCACACTTCCCCATTAGAGGTACATCCAGGAGTTGCGAAGATGTACCAAGATCTTAGACGACAGCAGAGGTGGGCGGGTATGAAGAAGGTTGTGGCAGAGTTTTTTTGTCGATGCCTCACTAGCCAGCAGGTGAAGGTGGAGCACCAGGTACCAGTAGGATTGGTACAGCCCTTGGAGGTCCCAGAGTAGATGTGGGATGGGATATCTATGGATTTCATGACTGGACATCCACGTACTTCCAGAGGACATGACTCCATTTGGGTGATCATCGACCGACTCACCAAGTCGGCCAACTTCATACCCATTAGAGAGCAGGGCTCAGTGGAGAGCTTGGGACACCTCTACATTCATGATATTGTACAGCTTCATGGTGTTCCATCATCTATTGTCTCCGATCGAGATGCTCGCTTTACATCCCAGCTTTGGAAGGGGTTGTAGGAGGCATTCGGGACGTAGCAACGCCTGAGCACCGCCTTTCACCCCCAAATGGATGGACAGATGGAGAGGACCATTCATACACTCAAGTACATGCTTCGTGCATGTGTCATTGACTTTTTTCGTAGCTGGTAGGATCACCTACCCTTGGTGGAGTTTTTGTACAACAATAGCTACCACTCTACCATTGGGATGGCACCATAAGAGGCATTGTATGGCCGACCTTGCAGGTCACCTCTGTGCTCGACAGACCCTGGGGAGTCAGCACTTGTGGGACCAGAGATGGTCCATGCCATGACAGAGAAGGTCCAGGTCATCCAGGAGTGGATGTGGACAGCTCAGAGATGACAAAAGTCTTATGCTGATAGAAGGCGGAGACCACTAGAGTTCGAGGATGGTGACCATGTTTTCTTGCGGGTCTCACCTCGATGTGGATTATGGAGATTTGGCCGGGGCGGAAAGTTATCTCTATGCTTCATCGGACCATTCTAGGTTCTTAGCAGGATAGGCGAGGTGACTTATCACCTGGCTCTACCACCTCTGTTGCACAGGGTGCACGATGTCTTCCACGTATCTTAGCTCAGGAGACACGTGCACGACCCGACACATATCATCGACCATGGGGAGCTAGACAATGATGACGGGGTGGCATCTGCAGAGGTCCCAGTGGAGATTGAGGATCGAGATGAGCGGTTCCTACATGGGTGGTTGATTCCTCAAGTGCACATCAGGTGGCAGCATGGGAACCTCCAAGAGAGCACTTGGGAGCGGGAGGCTCAGATGAGTGCACAGTACCCTCATTTGTCCCCCTAGTTTGTGATGTATCTTTACCGGGATGTAAAGCCCTGAGGTGGGAGTAATGTAAAGACCTGTAAATTTAAAGGAATTTATTTTTCTTTTCTCTGGGATTTTATGAGTACGCAGTTTCTGACAGCAACTGATTCCGAGGCCCGGTGTGCCCGGAATCAATTTCTGAAGTTTAGCTCGGGTACGTTCAGTGAACGAATGAACATTTTTTTCTAACTTTTGATCTGGTTCTCGGAATTGAAATCTAAGGGCACCGATGAAACCACAACACTAGTTTTTTCTAAAGATGACCTTTACTGGAGTTGCATTTTCTTGGGAAGGAGTTGTTAAATTTTGTGGATTAAGAATAAAGAGAAATAAAATTATGCTACAAATTTTATTTCACTTAAGTGGTTAAACCCATCTGTGGGAGTTGGGGTGGGACCCACTAAAAATTCTATTTCCTCTTGATAGGATTTATTGGGGTGGGGCCCGCATAATCCCCACCCAGTCAAATTCTCTAACCACCCTCCACATGAGTTATAACTCTTCCACGTTTATGGTGACAACTTTATACTCCTTCAAATTTTGTCAACTGATGTTTTATTAAATTAAATGAATGCCAACAAACCTTTTATTAAATTAATTGAAACCCTTTAATTAATTTAATTAGGTGTTCTGAATTTTGAAAATGTTGGCATAAGTAAATAAAATAAGGCAAAGCCTTATTTTTATTAGAGTTTGGTTTTTTTTGTGGATATTTGAGAGAGGGAGAGTTCTAAACTCTGAAGAACTTCTTCTTCTTCGCGAAGAACGCCAAGACATCGATGAAGAATGCCATCAACGCAAGTAGAGATCGACATGTCATCTCTTCTCCTCTCCGTAGATGGTGTGTGATGCCTTTCCCGAAGAATGACGACGCGCCTTCCTTCGTTCTTCTTCCCGCATCAATGGAAGAGAGACGCCGCTCCACCTCGAACATTCTCTGTCAACATATACAGAGCTTCACCTCGCGATGTCGTTTTCCCGTGAAGACCATCATTCGACAACTTATTTGAGGTAGGGGTTTTTTTTACATTTGGAATTAATTTGACATTCATCGTTAATTTTGGCCGCCTATTATCAATATAACGGGAGGAGGTCAGACCGCACAAACACTGCCGAACCTCCTCCCCTTTGTTGTTGATTTTTCTTTGTGGTTTGGAATGGAGGCGTCGTGGTGCAACAGAACCGCACGGGAAAGGGGAATCGTGGCCAGAGCATGCCGTGGTAGAGTAGTGCGGCGCCGTCATGCTGCGCCAGTGTGTCATAGGAGACACGGCTAGGGCGGGCCGCATCGGAGGGGCACAGCGCCGTCGTACCACGCCGTTCGGGCAAGAGCTGCGGCCCTTGGCCACGACGGTTCTGCAGGGAGGCAGCCGAACTAAGCCGATCGCCGATGGACAGGGAGGAAGGACTGGCTGGTTCCATGGCAACAACACCAGCCGGCCGTAATGGCCAGCTGTTACCCGAAGAAACCAGGGGTTTTAACCCCCGGCCAGTGCAGTAAGGGCGGACCCCCACGGGTCCTCAGTTTCGTCAAATGAGGGGGGGCAGTGCGCCCCCCTTCCGTGCTGCACTAGGCCGGGCCGCCTGCGTTGGGCCATGCTGCCACGTTGGGCCAGGCCGGGCCGCACCCTAACGGGCCGACCCAGGGGGTATTGGGCCGGGTCGAACCAGGCCCAAACACCCTTTTTTCGAACAGATCCGTTCATACAGCAATAACATGGGCTACTGACCTCCGATCGACACACCGTCTACTACATAGCGATCCTTTTATATAGACAGTAATTTATATATATTACACTTAATGATTCATAAAACATTGTGTATGGCCGTGTTGGTTTGAACACGAAACCAACCGGGCCCTCAGAGCGGAAACACTTATAACATGAGCTCCGGATGTCCGATTGATGTGCCGTCGACTTTGTTTGATTCCTCTTAGTGACACGTTTCTTTTGGCTTACTCTGCTCATGTTTTGGATGAAGTTGGAGTACAGTCGGGTTGTTTTTAGCTTAAAAACCAACCGGGACCCTGGGACGAAAAGGCCAATAACTCTCAGACCGGGCGTCCGATTGACGCACCATCTGTCATGTTGAGTTCCTATTGACGAGACAGAGCTTTGGGATACATCAACTTTGTACTTCGTGTCAGTTGATGTATTGACCCCCTTGGCTTGTGGAGCGGACCCTCCCGGAATCATGCATGCTGTGTTCGGGAACCCTATAACTGGTTGTGACAACGACGACGATGACAACTGTACTGGTATCCTCTGTGGGTTCGGCAGTGACGATGAACGTACTGGAATCATCCGTGGGTTCAACGGTGATGAATACTATTCTTGTATCCTATGTGGTTCCGGCAGTACTTGACTATTGTTCTTGTATTCTATGTGGGTCTGGCAGGATTTGACTCTATACTTGTATCCTTCTTGGGTCCGGCAGAGTAGTTTGTCTTGTATGCTTTGTGGGTCCGACTACTTAGCTGGTCTTGTATCTCATGTGGGTCCGATAGCTTAGATGAATCAGTGGCTACATCTGATCATCTCAATCATATTATGAAGAAGTATACCTTTGTGAGCTGACTCATAAATTTCAATCACTATCTTCGATATGATTGTCTTTCTATCCTGTGTAGATTGGATTGTGTTATCCTGAGTGGATTGGATAGTGCTTTCCTTTGTGGACTAGATCGAACAAGGGCTCAGATGTTGAAATCGAACTGGAATTGATGTATTAGGTATATGTGTTGGCATATACCTAAGTAGAGTTGGTTGTTACTTCATGATTGTATCATTCCTCTGTGGTTTATCCTTCGTAGGATTCTGGGAGACCTCCGGGGTCTCGTGGTCCCTATTTAGTAGCGTATACTCACCCCTGCACGGGCTATGCCCACACTATGTTGTTTTGGATGCAGACGATGGACAGCGCTGACTGAGGTAGGAGCTCAAGGAGCTGGACGGTACCGAGAGCAGGATCACTGGACGAGACGAACACGAAGCGGATGGCTGGAGCCGAGGGGCGGAGGAGACTATCTGTACCCACCCTTCAGGTGGGATTTCTAGAGGATGTCTTGGTGTTTCTACTTTACTTTTCCATTGTTTTACTCTCTTTTCAGTTGTACTTTACTTTTAGTTGGGTTTGTATACTAGCCCATTTACTTTCCATCCCTTACTTTTGTACTCAGTTTACGTAGTTTTACTTTAGCTTGCATACTCTGTGGTGTTTGTTTCTTACATAAAGCCAATGCCTTCCATTTTATCGGGTTTTACGCCTTTGCTGTTAGTCTCCAGCCCTTGGACTATTAGAGGTGTGCTTGGGGTAGTCACGACATGGGTCCCAAGGATGGGTCATGACATACATGGTTTAAAATCTAAGTGTATTTTCATTATACTTAATATACATTTGAATCATATAATTCATGATGTAAAATGATGACAAACCTCTCAAAGTTTAACATTTATTTTTCCCTAACAAAAATTATTCATGGAGTGTTATAGGATGGGAAAATATTAATTTTTAGTGTCTGTAATTTTATATAGAAATATAGAGTTTCCTTATGCGACACAAAACTGGTTTTTTGTAATAGATGTCCCATTAAGTATCCCAAATCGATTTTCAAAAACCAATTTGTTAGTACAAAAGGGGTTATGATTCATATTAAATGACCATACATGATTTTATTTATATATTTTGAATGATAAAATTTGACCATTTTTACGATTCATATAATAATCCTAAAGTTGTGATAATTAGGATTCGCTCGGTATGTTGATGATCATTCCATTGGTTGTTTCTTAACCAATATGGGATCCTTTCTCACATATGATGAGTATGAAATTTTTCCCTCAATTGAGTTAAAATAAAGAAGTTTATAGTCATACAAATAAGTGGTTCAATTGATTTTTATATTTACTAGGATGAGGGGATTTCATGTGATTGTATGTAGAGGTGAAAGATAGGTGATGTGTTCATCCATGTGTTGAGTGTATATTTTAAGAATTGAAAATATATATTCTCTATGTAATATTGATATACTCTATGTCCATTGGTTTATATATGTCTTGGAAAATATATTATATGATTATACATACATGTAAAAAAATATATGTGGTTGATATAACTTTGATGATACAAATTTTTGATTGTAATCATGATATATACATTTATAGATTTCGATGAATTGATTCATTCCTACACGAAAAACATTTCCTATAGTTATAAAAAATTTATAATTACTTTTAGTGCTAGAAAGGCCCATGGGGATCCCTTTTTAATCATATGAATGATAATTTATTTTTTATTTGAATGGTTTTTTATAAATCTTTTAAAGATACCTCAAAAGTGTTTTCGATTATATCCTTAACATGTTTTCAATATATTTTTAAATGATATTATAGACTATGAATTTTATAGTAATAATTAATGGTAACATTACAAATTAGTTTTTTAGAAGACATGGAACATATGTTTTGGATATGATTTTATTTTATTCTGTAGATAATGTGACATATGATTAATATTTTCTATGTATATGAGTATTTTAGTGTTTGTATAAGATTTATTGTAGTAAGAAATATCAAGGAATGTTGGAATATTATAAATCCTTGTATATGTTGTGATACACCATGTTGTGGTGAGTGTCACCAAATTATAGTGTTCTCTGTGGAATCTTATGTCATTATGTGATAATTCATGGCTTGGTTATTCTATCCTTATATATGTTATTCTAATTTATTTGTTATTAAAGGATTATAATTTTAATAAGTCTTTATTAAAGAATAATAATGGTTTAAGGAGTTAAACCTTTCTTTAATCATGTTCATATAGGATAAATAATTTCTATCATTTATAATTAATTACAAATATTATTGAAATATTAGAGGCACTAAAAAATATAATCGGTTACTTTATAAAAAATCTAATATAATGAGATGGTAACTATAATTTTTTTAATAGAAAACTCTTTGAAGTTTAAACTATTGTTATCTATTTTCCTTTATATTTACACATGGTTCTAGTAAATTGTGAGGAAGAAGTGATTATTCACAATAATTGGGAGACTCATCCAACATAAAGACACCCTATATGGATGGATCTCACAATCTATTTCTGAATGATTTATATCATGATCATTTAGAATATCTTGGATTGATTCAATATAATCAAATAAAAGTTTACATTATTATTTATATAATTATTCAATACAAAATGAATCAGAATATTTGACGGTATTTAAGTTTTTATTGGTACTTTTTACATCATTTGGAAGCATTTTATCCCCTTGAAAACACTCCATGAAACACTTGAATGTGAAATAAACTCGAACAAAGAAAAAATAAAAACAAATGATAATACCTCATAATGTAATGACATCAAGGATTTCATTAAAATGAATATATTCCAATATACTGTAATGGTGATAGGTTATATATTTAAAAATATTTTAATCACTATAAATGAACCCTTAATGGATTGAATAAACTAATTTTCAACACTATGAAAACATGCCATCACATAGTGTTATATTATTTTTTTAATAAAAATAGGTTATCAATAATAATAAATTTTGACCATATATACCAATCTAAGACATACATGAGAATTTCCATTCAAAATTAATCAATCATCATCACAATCAAACAAAAACAATTATCAATTACAATTCATATCACACTAAAATTATATAAATTTAGTTCATATATAAAATCATCTCTACAAAAATTAATAATTATATCATTACATGATGTTTTCACAAACTCTTATTCACATCGAAGATCCCTCATAATCTCTCACTCAACACCTTTGAACCCAAAAAAAACCCATATTAAAAGGTATGATCTATCCCTATGAATAAATACTTAAAATATTATAAAACGTAATCAAAATATCCTTAACCAAAATCAAGATAAAATCGTGATCAAAACAACAATAAACCACAATCTCCATGTTATTATCTCCTAAGTAAAAATGATCCTCCAATATTACATTCTCACCAGACATGTATGAATATCATTATGAAAAGAAGTAGTATAGATATATATGTTCCTAGTGGAGAAAGTATAATACCAATATCATCCATCAAGTTGTCTACAACCCAAAAACAGGTTCACACATATAGCGAGAATCAATGATTGAATATCATACAATTCCTCATAAATAGTTGATATCTTAGCCTCTTGAATAGATTCCTTTTTGATTTCAATCAATCATATAGAAACATTAGATGAATACCTCACCATCTATGTGATAAAAATGGTTGTTCTCTTATATAGGTTCATCCTTAGTCATCCTTATCTCGTGATTTTACAATGATTTTTTTCGCATAACACAATAACATATTCAAAAGAATATTATATGATCAATAAGTATATAGTGAAATGTTGATTGAATTTTTTAAGATAACATATAATTTATTATCTATAAATCCAATATATTTACCTTATATTAATTAATAATTAAAAATAATAATTGCTTGGAAATTTTGTAATTCATTTACTAACCTAACTATACCATGCACAAAAGTCTCGATTTAAAATATCCAGATTAAAAAAGCAGTGTCCATGTGTAGGAATATTTTGTTTGTCTAAATATTTGGTGGAATATCTAACTTGTTATTTTGAATTTTAATACCCCTAATATCATTTCCTGTGTTTTCCAAAACCATCAGAATCATATAATGATTTAATCATTGAACCTCGTCCTATATATAAACAAAATTTAGGATACTACTCAATCATTACCTGATAATATGGGGACACATGCTTTATCAATGATGAAACTGAATGTGACCACCAAACCATTCCTTTAATATACCATACATTGGAAATTTAAAATTAGGGTATAAACAAAAAAATAGTGATCATTACCCTCTGAAGAACACATTGCAAGACTATGATTTAAAATACAGAACACCAAATTTTGAATTATAAGAAACTAATGTTCAACAATTACTAAAAATAATATATAATTCATGAAATTCATAAATCATAATAAAATTTAAAGGCACCTAAAATTTTACAAAAACAATCATTAATCCCCCAACAAGTTATTGAACCATAAAAAACATTATAACTCCATGGTTTATAATCAAAACTCAAATTCCAATATACTACTATCCACATCAATAATTGAGATAATTCCACATAGAAAACTCCATAGATATAATTATGTAAATTTTTTTATTAATGTATGGGTTATTATGTCCACGTACTCAATATATTTTCTATCAAGGAACAAAACCAATAATTCAAGATAATGTATCTATAATAATGACACAATGAAATCAAATTCATAGATTTTATCTCACCACATTGTATTTTAAATTTAATGGTTTTCAAGGTTATCCCAAAAGAACATTATGGTATTATAAACTAGTCAATTTTATTGTGGCGGTCCACATATTATATATTTTATGATTAACTAGTTTAATATTATATTTCCAAGAACATCACAAATATCACTCACCAAATGAAAGAATGTTTATTGTATAACACAATTCATCAATATGATGGAGGGGAACCTACAATACAACTCCCACTATAGATATCCATGTAATCCTCCAACCTATAAAATCCTCTGACCAACACATCATATTTATTACACTAGAATATATTTCTATGAGTTATATAAATCCATAATCACATAAAACCATGTTTCCTTGTATGAAATAAATATATGCTTAATACAAATAAATATGTTGGGGTAAGGGAGAATATTTCCTTAAGTATAAGACAAAAACAATAATGGTATTCCCTTATTTGAAATAATATAAATATATATAGAAAATATAAGAAAAATTAGTCCCAATGATTTTTTAATGAATATATCAAAGAATTCTCATGATTATCACTATCATAATTTCCGTCCATCTCAATTATATAAAAGGATAAAGATCTCTTCCCAATAACCATAACACAATCCATCACCTAGGTGGGATACCCAAGGGGAACTACAAGCACTTCTTTAATATGAGTAATCCAAATTATCACCATCTCGACATATGACAGAGAGAGTATAACTCTATAAATAAATAATTTTCTTCTACACAAGCTAAGGAATGGAATATCAAGATAATTTCATATAAAATATAGTATCACAGCATGGTTTCATAGGAAAATATTGGATGGTTTTCCACTAATATAATATTGATAATCTATATATACTACCCTATTATAATATGGAAGGAGAGATAAATTTAAATAACCCAATACCAATTGTATAATTATTTACCAATGACCAATATTAGGATTCCACACCAAATATTATCATACAATCCATCAATGTGATGAAGAAAAAATCATCATAATTTAAATACTAGAAATATTTTTATGATATTTTGTTATTATAATTACAAAATAATACAGGTATCAAGCTATCTATGCCATCATTTTATAGTTCTAATTATATCAATTTCCATAATATTTCCCCTTTTCAGATAATGTTTATTGATGTTTTTTCTATACATGAATCCATAAATAATGTTGGTACAACCGAGTATATTGTTAATTAACTAACAAATTGAAATCATATTAAGTATACTCATGATCAAGGGTGCCAACATAATCTCTATCTATTTCCTGGTAAACACTTTTTTATTACCTGCACACTCACATTCACATCCATACATTTTTTTAAATTTCCAAATTATTAGATACCAAAATAAATATATAGAGGGAATAATTTAAATCTACACAAAAATGGGTAAAGATATACATTTGATAAATTTATGAGTAGTTTATCACTAAAAATATCAATTTCAAAAAAATTATCCCTATATAAACTCACCACTGTGAGATCATCAAAATAATCATAAAAATATTTAGGGTAAATTACCAAATAAAAATAATATCTCTCACTTGATTATGAAATTACTAATAATCTATTTAAAATATAATCACTCTAAAACTAGGATTTTCATATATTTACATTTTCCAATGAACATGGGTAATCATATATTTTAACATTACTAATAGATTCTCCTTGAATGTATTAAATAAATAAATAATTCCTATATGGATTTCTTTTATAGAGGGTATTGTGACTACATATAACTTATTTAAACATTATTTATGGGATAATTTATTGAGATTCTGGTAAACAAATATCCATTTTTATGATTTAAAAGCTATAAATTACTCATTTTATTCATCTTCGCCTGAGTTAAGAAGAGATTTAAATATTTTTGTTCGAAGGTTACACTAGTGTAGAATAAAAAAATGTTGTTCATTATCCATTAATTTTTTTTCTCCTTGTTATTTATTTATTATTTAATATTATTCATTTTTTGGTGAATATTATATTTATATTATCTATAATGTTTTTATATCTACTATACAGATGTCTTGTAATAACTTTATAGTAGATTGTCTCAATGACACGATTGATGATCTAAACCTTATATATCCATATAAAATCTTTACAACTAATTTTCCAAGCAGTATAAAAGGTTATTCCTACAATAAAAACATATTTATTGGACTATAATTGATATTTTACTGAGTTTAAATATAGGATTATCTCAAACATATGAAGAAAACCCATATCAGAAATCTAATCTTTTTTAAGATCAACCTTATTAATAAGGTTCATTATGAAGGATTTTGAACATTACCTGAAAAACCATACAAGAATTTTGAACCCCGTAATATTATTCAGTATTAATTTTTTTAATTTATTATATTTAATATTCATTTTATGTATTCAAAATTAAAATTAAAATCTCAATAGAAAATTAATGGAGATTAATATTTCATGTCATTTATGAATTATAAACATGATTACAGTTCTTTTAGTGTATTATTTTTCTATATAATTAATTTATAGTCATTTATTAATTAAGACACATAGTATAGTAGTGTTTTTTAATGCATTGAAACAAATAAAGGAAGAATCCATGTGTTGATTCATCATTTGAATTTATGATGAATGATCATGTACTTTAATGTGTACAAAATTATAATCATTTTTCCATATAAAAGGATGATGTAACCACATGCAGTGTACTATGGTGAAAATGATGTGGCTCTATTTAACTTCCACATCGTTTGTTATAAAAACAAGATTCCTGGATCATGGACATTAATTTATTTTCAAAAAAAGAGTTTAAACTCCCAAACTACATCATTTTGATTCAATAAAGTGTTGAGAAAAAAATTTATACAATTCCTTGAGCCTTTGTGTCACATTAACTTAAGTACATCACCCCTAATATCAAAGGATTCCAACTAGTATAAAGAGCCAAAGGTGTTTATGTGTGGAGATTATTTCATCATGTTAGAGTGTAACACATTATTAGAAATCAAACTAATCAATAGAGGAAGTGGATAAACAACTAAACAAAAGATAAACATCCAAAACTGGAATATATAAAAATTACATAAGTAATATCATATATATAATGATGATGATACATGTAAAATCATTATAAATAATACAAAATAGGTATATATTCATTTGTATAATATATGTTTCAAGAAACCTAACATACCAAAAAGATATATCATAGTTATTTTCCCGATCCTCATCTCGGTCCTAAGCTCCCCTACTCATAATCATAGCACAATGTCAAGAATCAAGCTATGGGCATATTCCCTAACCCCAACTATATACATATAGCCTTTCTAAGTACACAATGGTGGCTCAAATAGGCTATGAGATTACACTCAGTAGACCACCACCAATGATGTCTATAACAAATCCAGGATATCCAATACAATCCAACATAATGCAAACGTATATGATATATATAATACTATTACAAGTAAAATTATCATTGAAAAAGTGAAACAAGTAAGTGAGACTATCGTGCCAACGAGGCTCCATAAAAAATAAGGGTTAAGGTCCTATGACAAGGCATTTATAAAGAAAAAAATAAACACAATATCTATGTTGTACAACCAAGTGTTTCAAGTCAACCATAGTCACTCTGTATAACCAACAGGATTATATAAACCATGAACAAGTCGTATGGTGTAAATAATCCAACATTTCCACAATATATAATTTAATGTGTTAGACCCCATGGGGTTAGATCCAAGGTTAATAAGACCAAGTCATCCTTATCGATTTCGAAGAGCATCTCGATGGAAATTTGGTTAGACTTGGGTGGGGTCTAAGGATAATGTCAGAAACTATGTCCACTATAAGCCCAAGAATCTAGATCCAAGGGGTATCACGTCCCAAGGAATCTTAAAAAATCATGAACCAAGTAGAAATATTATCTAAGGTATCCACTACCACTACCAAGATCCATGGGAGAACCGTCCATGGAATCTAATAAAAATTAGGATCCAAGGTATTCCAACCAAGTCATCCACTACCATTTCAAATCATCATCTCGTTTCATTCATCAATTTATATTCAATTAAATTCCTTGAGTTCATCCAACTCATATAAAAAAAATCAATAAACTCTAAAAAACTAATTCAAATAGCTCATATCAAGTCAAAATGGAAAATAAGTTAAACGATCTTCTAATATTTCAAGAAAGTATAATTCAATTTATAAAGGTATTTCTATTACTAGGTAATTTCACACGCAACACATGGGCTGTATAACAATGTGAAAAATAAATGGAACACCCCATTGGTTGCCTAGGACACTCATGTGAAACCCTAATATCTTTTATTCATTCAATATAAATATTAAAATAATTTATGGGTCCCCATCTGAAATTTCATCACATAACACAAGTGAAACTAGGATTATAAAACACCAAAGCCCAAGGAAAAGTCATAGAAAACCTACCATAGATCCAAAATTGATAACTCGTCTAGTATAAACTTTCTATTCAATGTATATTAAAATTAAAATGATGAATGGATGATGAACCTGAAAATATGGCATATTACCTCACACCAAAATAGTGGATTCGATACAAATATAACCAAAGAACAACACTAGAGGAATAAAGATATTACCAGGATTAATCCAATGAGACCTTTGGAAGAAGAAATAGAGTCTAGATCACTAATTTGGAGCCAGTCCTAGCTTTAGTATTCTTTGGGTTCTCTTTCATGTGAGAAGAGGCGGGTGAGGATTATATTTAAAAAATATTGGCCCTACCTCTATTTTTTAAAACTGAACTGAGAAATTTTGATGGAGAGTAAATTATTTACATATCCAATAAATATTTGGGCCTTCTTTCCTAGGAAAAACACTTATGTGACTTGTTCAATACTTTATAGGTCATTTCAAATTTTTTATTGAATACAAGCCTTCTATTCTAATTAAATGGTTTGTAATGTCACTATTGTTATCCTACATCCCTTATGCCTCTTCCATTCCAAAAACAACACGACTATCCCACAACCCAACATTGATTCTAATCTAAAAATAGAATACACAAGGGTTTAACTAGAAACAAAATAATATGTTCAGACATACATGTAATGACCTAGACATTTTTTAAATAAAATTCCTCTCGATCTAACTAAATGTATTATTATTTAAAATTGTTATATAATATATTCTCTTCATTGGTTTTATGTTTTTAAATGTTGAAATACTGTTATTAATTGTGACAGTTTCTAAAATATTTGTTGGACAATGGCCACACGATTACTATAAATATAGGGATTTAAAAATTCAATTTACTGTGTTAACAAAAGTGATGGCCTCATCTGGTAGAATTTCTTCGTACAAAGCCCATTTTCAAGAAATTGGAATGGTGGTGGAATCACTGGGCTTCGGACCTGACCAAGCCTAATCCGGGCTTCTATATATTAAGCATGAACAGATCCACCTATAGAAGAAGTGGATGTTAATAGATATTACCATCCGAACAATGTTATCTGAGCCACCCCAAGAGTATGTCACCATCACATACCTTACCCATAGGAATTATGTGAGTTTTATAACATTTTATTTTACAATACCATAGCACTATGATTATTTTCAATAATTCGTTATAGAATAAATAATATACATTCATTTTATTATTGTTACTTTGTAAATAGTTTTTAACGTACAATTAGTATTTTTTGTAGTTAAAATTCAATTAAGAAATATATTTTGATAAATTAATGGATTGTTGAATTAAATAAAATTTTAATAAAATATTATTTCTAAATTACTTTTTCTTAATTATAAAATGATAGTATAATTTTTATGAATACAAGTGTAATTTTTATTAAGGTTTGAAAGTTGTTTTTGTTAAAAACCATGAATTTTTGATAAACGGCAGTTTTTATTATAAAATTAAAAATTCAGATATTTAGAAAATTATTTAGATAAAAATAATATTATATTATGAATATGAAAATAGAAATTATCCAAGGGTGAATTTTTTATAATTTTCCAAGATAATCAAATTTTTGGTGAAAAATTAAATATTGTTCAAATATATAATCTTTTTTTGACATCCTACAAAACCAATAGTTATGTAATAAAATACTATAAATTCTTTTTTCATAAAATACATGTTTTAACACTAAAAATTTTGATTTTATATTTGTTTTATTTATTTTAAAAACCCTTTTTGGACCATCCAAAACATATAAAATATTTTAACATTTTAAAATGATTTCCTTGAGAGTGTTAGTCACCTCCACATAAGCAAGACTAATATTTTAAAAATTATGGAAATTGGACAGATAAAATAATTTATTCTACTCCCCTTTGGAAAAAACCTTTGGCAATAACCATTTGATTGTATGTGGTTTTTATTAGTTTAATATGTTGTGTCCAGAACCTAATTAATAATAAATTCCATCTCCTTTCCTATATAAATCCACTCAATCTCCCATTCCTCTTCACTAAAACAATTTTTATATAGTCCAAACCTATCCCTCCTCTCTATATAATTCTCCCAAGTCACCCCTAGCACCCAAAAAGCCAATCTCAAGCCTCTCCCAAGCCTTTGGGATAAGACTTCCATGAAAGGTATTTCTTCCTTTCTCATTTTTGTCCAAGTTTATTTATGTTGTTATTCCTTTTTATTTTTAATTAAAAATGTTGGGGTATAATTTTTCACCTCCCCCATACTTACATTGTGATTTAATGATAAAAAAATTCTTTTTATATCATTAATCCCTCCCATGTACAGTCGTTACCATGCTGAAGTTTCATAAGATTTATTCAATTTCTCCTATTTCTTCATGTTTTTTTAAAGTTACACCTTCTATTTCAAAATTCCATACGTTGGGACATGTATCTATATGAACCCCTTGCATTAAATTTTAATTACGTAATATGAGATACCCATTTCCCTCTCATCATCCATTTTTATGAATTTTTATTTTGTGTCGTTATGCTGCTGAAATTACACCATGATTTTCCAAGAGAAATCATTGTGTAGTGATACAATACCCATGTCTCTATAAATAGTATTCACCATTATGAACATATACATTGTTAAATTTACTAACATATAGGTATTTCACAATTTTTAATCATGGAATAACTTATAATGCTGAATGATTCCATGTTATATAATTTGTGTTGACACTTATGCATGAAATGAAATGTTTATAAAGGGTTAACCCTAATAGTGCTCAAATGTATTGGGTAATGAATAGAATCATGATACTTCATATTAAATGAGTGTTTACTCATGATAATTCATGTTTAATGAGTGTTTTCTCGTGACAATTCAAGTGAAATGAGGTTTTACTCACACTCTAGGTGCAATGAGCCTTGTCTCATGCAAATATCAGGTTAAATGTTGTTGCCACATTTCCACATTATTATAATCATGATATATCAGGATTTTAGGTTCATGATTCTATTGTTATTCATTGTTATTTATATTTCCTAACATGTACTATATTATTAATGTTTTTCATTTTTTACCCACTTATGAGTCTTTGTAGCTCACCCTTTCTTATGCATGTCCTCAGGTTGTCCCACGCAATGCTAAGTACAACGGAATGTTGTGTTCATGTAAAATAAGTTTTCAATAAAGATGTTCTGTTTTATGTTCTATGTGTAATTTTCATAATTTCCTTGTACACTAGACCTCTCGATCCTTATATTTGTCTTAAGTACAAGTTTATGTAATAAATCTTGTTTATTTGTGTAATAAAGAGTAGGGTTGTAATAGTTATATCAGATGATAGGTTTAGTTATTTTTGGGATTAGGATTCGAAAACCCTAGTGAAAGCCTTATGGAAAAGACAAAGAATAATAAAAACATCCCAAAATATTGGTCAGTATTGAGTAAGTGGTTTTTCAAGAAAATACATCCCAGTCTAGATACGACTAGGTAGAGGTGGCTCTGGCATAGATTAATTTAGTGTTAAAACCCAAAAACACCACTATTACCTAGACTCGAATGTGAATTGGTGCACGACAACATTCCTCGCTACACTCTTGGTTACAAAACTCCTGGGGGATATTATTTGGTAAATTCATGATCTTGTCATGAACCATTACTAAGGGAATTAATAAAATGTCCTTAAGAATATATGTGTGTATGCATATCATGGATAGCATATATAAGATAACGAAATAATTGAAATTTAAAATTTATACCTTTTGTCATTGGATTACCCTTTATAAGTTACACCTGACTTTCCTTTTATTCCAACCAATGGATGGTAATAGGAGGACTCAGGTTAACAACTGATGCGAAGATCATTGTAATGACTGTTCTAATGAAACACCCACTCTAATGTGAGTGGGAATCACAAACATTATCACAATAATCTCTCATTTAACACATGATTTGAATTGAATCATCGGTAAAGAGGAACATTCAAACACCACTAAGAAATAAAAAGCCTCAATTGTGTGATTTTTGAGAAAAAGGCCTCATACTTTTAATGGATCTTCTGATCCCTCAATCACAGAAAAATATATCAACTTCATTGAGAATATATTCTCCATCATTCAATGTTCTAAACAAGGGAAGTTACTTATGGGTACTTATCGTATGGAGGGTGAAGCTGATCAATGGGTGATATTGATGAAAAATATGAATCCAGAGAAGGTGATCGAGGTGTTGGAATGAATGGATATCTTTAAAATGTTATTTTATAAATATTAACCTCGCATCCTATGGCGTAAGATAGAAATAGAGTTGCTTTCCCTTAAGAAAAAAAAAGATGATGAATCCAGTGAATCATATGAGGAAAATTTCACAAGGATTACATGATACATATTTTAATTTTTCATTACCCCCAAATTCAAGGTTCACCGCATCTTTGGTGGAATAAAACATAGACTAAAAAAAGCAATAACTATATGTCGCTTCGAGTGCTACGAGGAAATTTTTGGATATTACCTCAATTCTGAAATGGAGATCAAAGAATATTCAGGGTATCATGAGGAAAATAAGAATAATTTTGAATTTAATTCAAAAGGTTCGGTGGATAAATACAATGGTACTAAGAAAATCTATCACCCACTTGCCAAAGGTGCAGAAATAAGTACCCTAGAAATTTCCTGATGGGGACGAGGAAATGATTTTGGTGTGGAATAAAAGGGAACCATGCATTTAACTACCAACAAGTAAAACCAATGGTTTTGATAGAGGAGAGGAAAACTATATGTGACCTTCAATGCATGTTTCATTTCATCAAAATCAAAAAACTATGGCACTTTTCAAACCAGTTCCCTAAGACAAGGGTTTTCATAGGAAACCAAAAACCTCTATGGCAATAAGGGAACGCTTTTTCCGTCACTACCACTAAAGTGAACCCTGACTATGAAGTGGAAAAATTACGCTAGTTATTCATTTAGGAATAGAGAATGCAATTTCTGATTTTGGTTCTATGCATTCTTTTATATCTTGAATGAATAGTATAACAATACCAACACCACCAAAAATCATGGAATTAAAGATTTCGATGAGAACAAAAAATGGGGAAATCATTTCATCCCATAAATATAACTCCTCCCCTGTCAAAATTTGTGGATTGAACCTTCGGGTGAACCACGTCATACTCAATCTAGTATAATTTCATAGAATTATTGACATGGATTTTATTCAATTATATAGATCCAACATAAATTATCGGGGGATGGAAACCACTCTCCATATGGCGAATCAACCCCGGATTATGTACAAGTGCAAGCAGGAGGATGAATCTTCTTTAGCACCATCATCTCAATCATGGATATTACTACCCTCTGAGCACATGTATCTTTCTCAGATGACTATGTATATGGAAGCTACCATCCTTGAATACATTCTTATTGTGATGGAATTCTCTTAAGTTTTTTCCCAAGGAATTTCATGGTCTTCCTCCTAGAAGATATGTTGAACTCTCAATTGATATTATACCTGGGGTGTTGCCAATATCCAAGATGCCATATAGAATGGCTACTGTGGAGGTTGAGTAGCTGAAGAAACAAGTACAGGAGAATCTAGATAAAGGTTTTATACACCCAAGTACTTCACCATGGGGTGCACCAGTCATCTTCATCAATAATAGGAATGGGTCAATGCTCCCACAAATTGATTATTGTGAGTTTAACAAAAAAATGATAATGAACAAGTATCCCCTTCTACAAATTGATGAATTTTTTAATTATCTATGTGGATAAAAATACTTCTCAATGGTGTATTTTCAGTTGGGATATTACAAATTAATGGTGAAGAAGAAGGATATCCCCGAGACTGATTTTTGTACAAGATATGGGCACTATGAATTCATAGTAATGCCTTTCAGACTCACTAGAGGTTAGGAGATATTCATGGACTTGATTCATAGAGTCATTAGAGATATCATTGATTAATTTTTGGTTTTATTTATATATCCCTATTCTAATATACTCTAATACAAAGGGTGTCATGAGAATCATCTAGGCATTATACTAGAGACCTTGAGAAAATATAATCTCTATGAAATGTATAGAAAGTGTGAGTTCTAGTTGAATGATGTGTCATTCTTGGGTCATTTCATCATATTAAATTGGATATCTATGGATATATTTAAGAAAACTACAATTGTGGTATTGACAAGGCCATCATCGGTAACAGATATCTATAGCATATTGTGGTTAGGTGGATATTGTCATGGATTTGTGATAAATTTCTCCCAATTGTCAAACCCTCTTACCCAAATAACATAAAATGAAGTAAAGCTTTCATGGAGTGATGAATGTTAAGATAGATTAAAGGTTTTGAAAAGGAGGCTTATCAGTGAACCCATGCTCACACTATCCACAAGGGGAGAACATTTTTATGTATTTAGTGATGCTTCGAAGAAGGGTCTGGGAAATGTGTTGATGCAAAATGAAAAATTCATTGCCTATGCTTCAAGGAAATTGAAATTTCATGAACAAAAATATCCAGCACATGATCTGGAGGTGGCTGTAGTAATCTTCCCATTAAAATTTTGCAACATTACTTCTTTGAAGAGATGTTTGAAGTATATATGGATCACAAAATCCACTAGTATATATTTACACATAAAGATTTGATCATTAGCCCTAAAAGATGAATAAATCTTATCAAATTCTATTACTACTCAATCCCTTACCACCCCAGGAAAGAGAATAAGGTGGCGTATGCTCTGTGTAGAAACAAACCAATGATTATAAAATTTATGATAAATGAAAAGGATCCAATCTTCTAATATTTAATGAAGACGGACATGGGAATCATAAAGGTTGTAACATCATCAATCCTTTCATAAATTATTGCACAACTGTCTCTTTTTAAAAAGTTAAAGGATGCTCAAGGGGATGATTTGGGAATTCATTAGAATGTGGAAACTATTAGAAATGGGAAATCCTTGTAGTTCAATGTTAATGAAGAAGGAATTGTGAGATTTGGGACAAGACTATGTGTTCCATAAAATCAATTGTTAATGAATGAACATTTGGATGATAAAAATAGTTTTAATTTATCTATTCACCTATGAAACACAAAGATGATTCGAGATTTCTAAGTGCAATATTTTTGGGATAACATGAAGAAGGATATCGCTATGTACACATCAAAGTGACTGGTATGTGAGAATGTTATGGATGCGAGGTAGAAGTATTAGGGATGATGCAACCATTACCCATACCAACATAGAAATGGGATATCATCACCATAGACTTTGACACTAGACTTCCATAAACATCCAATGGAAACAATGCTATCATGGTTTTGGTGGATCATCTTACAAAAACTACACACTTAATTGTAAGTTGAGATGATTTATCATTGGATAAATTTTCATCGATATATATCAGATAATTAGTAAGGCTGCATGTAGTACCACTATCTACTATATCCAATCGAGATCCAAGATTCACCTCCATGTTCCAGAAGTTTCTTCACCATGCTCTGAAGACTAACATAACTTTAGTATGCCTTATAATCCTCAAACCAATGGCCAATCTGAGCATACTATCCAAACACTTGAGGAAATTTTTATAGAATTCTCAATGGAATTCAAAGGATAATGGGATCAACATCTTCCTCTAGTTGAGTTCTCTTACAATAAGTGTTTCCACTCAAGCATCGAAATGGATCCTTATGAAGACCATTATAGGAATAGGTGCAGAACACCAGCATGTTGTAATGAAGTTGGGGAGAAAAATTTAACACCCTAATCTTCCATGATACGTTTCCTTTTGAATAAAGAAATTGTTCGCATTGTATGCAACTTCAAGACTCTAACACACCACAACAAATCAACGTAGCCGTTATGAATAGTAATACCGACTTTTTGAAATTTTATAAATTTTATCCTTCAAAATGGAATTAATTTTTAGATTAGGAATATTGAAATTAGCCTAGGGTAAAATTTTGGTACTTTTCGGATAACTTTTATATTTTGATGAATAGTGAAAATTACAAAATTTTAATTAAAAACAACTTTTTTAATCAAAATAATTAATAGTGTAAAATTATGAATTTGAGTGGTTTTAAAGTATATTTATAATATATTTTTACCATTTAATACAATTTTGGTCATTGGACATAATTTTACAATTAAACCGGACAGAAACAAGTGTCAATCGTTTGATAGTTATTATTTCTTAAAAACACGCTTTTTGTTTTGATAGCGGGAATTAATTTTAAATTAATTTATGCCACTTCTGTTTTTTGAATTTGGAAAAATGTATTTAATATTTTGAATCAGTATGTCCAAAATTGTGAAAATAGGTAACTTTTATTTTTGAGACATTTGGCATAATTACTTTAGTAAATATTTTATTTACCATGGTTAAAGGGTAAATCTGGTAAGTGATGGTAAAATGTAATATTATAATAATAATAAATTACATGAAAACGTGTCCTAACCCTATTTGTTGATACATGTCCGACCATGGGAATATTTGGGTTGATTTTGGGTCCCCATGGATCCACTTGTATGTGATAATGACACTTTATATTAATTAAGTCAAAGTAAATACAAAACAACATAAGCATATTTCTTTTAGAAAAACAATTTTTAAATAGGGTTCTATATATTATATTTTCGACTATAAATTTTAATTATAAATATAATAAGATTTCCTACATAATGGTATTTTATTTATAATTTTTAGACACTGAAAAATTTAAAATATATATGACACAATAATGATGTAATATTTTCCCTATTAACGAAAGAATCAAATAATTGGTATTATAAATTTGTAAATAAATATAATTTGGAGGTTTTGATGACATCCACGAATTTTAAATGTTAATATGACATGTTATTATTTCTTAAATTAATTTTATTCGAATTAATAATGTTGTTAAGACTTTAACAAAAATCAATTATTAAATATTGTCAAAATTGACATAAAAGAGATTTTAAAAAATATATTATATTATTAATTGATATTATATTTCTTAAAATATAAGGTTTAGAAAAAGGAAGTATATAATTATAGGTGTATCATTAATGGACCATTTGGGGGTCTCTTTATTTATATAGTAAGTTTATTAACTATATATTATAAAACAACAATGTGACATGGTAAGTGTTAAACTAATTAACCAAGAGTTAAAACTACAAGATAAGTTTAATATAACAACCCAAACCTATATATAATATGTTTGTTTATAGTATTTCGTCCCATCCCCACCTTATAATTTTAATAATAAACTTTCGAGACATTAGAAACCGAATATGAATTTATTATAAATTAATAATTTAGGATTTTCCTAAAGAACCCATCCTCCCCCTTATAAAAGGACACCACTTCTAACCAATTCTTACCACCTTAAAAGCCTTTTAGATCGGCCAACCACTACCCAAATACTCTCTCAAAATCCATAAATTCAACCTAGAGGCATTATTTTTATCATAAAGACATTCTAATGAGCCATTTTGATCAAATCAAAAGGAAGAACCCGAAGAAGAGGTAATGTTTTCACCACCATTTTTCAATTTCATTTCTTCTTCCACTTCTTCTTTCTCTGTTATTTGCATTCTAAAATAATAACTCCAGTATATTCTAAATACTGTGATGTTATTATAAGTTTGGTACAACCATATTCAGTATTCTATACATCCTTTTAATGACATGTCACCATATGTGCGTACGTACGGCTTACCGTCTCCACGTCGTGGTGTAATTGTTATTCACAATATTAATATTTGGATGGGAACAATAATGATGTGTAATTCATGTAAATAATAAATATAAAATTATAATGATTCTGTAAATATTATATACCATCCAATTATATATTATTTTAATATCAAAAGAATGATATTGTCGCTCATGCGTACGTACGGACTACCGTCTCCACGAAGGCGATGAGATTCATTCCCCATCGTATCCATTCAAGTCTAATACTCATTTGATGATTAAAAATAATGTTTAAGGAAATGATATAATTTTGGATATGAATAATATACAATCGTATCCATAACTAACATGGCTTATATAACAAAACATATAAAAGGAAATGAGTAAGTTAACACCAGAAACGATGATAATACAAAGATATTATTAACAAAGCAGTGTTAAAAGATCATATATGATATCATATTAATTTATATGATTCTTGAATAACATAATAAAACTTATTTCACCGTTATACAGGAGTTTAACCTACCCTCAACCAAGGAAAAGTACAAGGTAAGTGTTATTACACAATCTCTTCATTATATGAGGTTGTTTATACGTAATTATATACAAGGATCTATTTATCATCCACATCCTTGTTTATTAAAAATGTATTTCAAAACATTCTCACTATTTTAAAAAATATGGGTTAAAGTCATTTATACCCTTTTTTTTACTTTTTATACGATGTTTATAAAGGAATCTTTCCGTCGTTTTCTAAACAAGTTCATTTTTAACCTTTTCAACAGAATTAAGGTAAGAATGTCTTTTTAACTTATACAGTGGGTGTGGATATTTTCCATCATTATAAAATCTTTGAATCTTCCCTTACAAGCTTATAAGAATATTTTCAATGTAAATGGTTTCTTTTATATATATGTGACTTTTAAATGATTTCAAAAAAAGAGATATTTCTCTCAAATAGTTTTGATTTCATCTATGTCAACATCTTTTGTTAAATTATACACTTGTTTGAAGTTGATTTATTATGATACAAATATTCCATATTTTATTTAAGGTTTTGTGATATGTTTGACTATGGATGAGTTATTTTTTATGCCATTAACGGTTTATGATTAATTTTTTGGAATTTCATATGATAGTTTTAATACGAATGTTTACGTTTTATTTCATCCTCTTCTTAAGATGAATGTGTTGGACTAGTATGTTCCGGGTTGGGTTCCGGTTACAGCAGACCCTCTGGGTTGGTGTCCGATTATTAGAGGCACTCCGGGTTGGTGTCCGGCTATTATAGGCACTTCGGGTTGGTGTCCGTTTATTAGAGGCACTCCGGGTTGGTGTCTGGTTATGAGAGGCACTCCGTGTTGGAGTTCGGTTACAAAGGCTCTCCAGGTTGGGTTTTGGTTACAGTTATACCTTAGGTCTTGGCACGATGCCTTGACACAGAAATTACAGTTCGGCATTATGCATTCCCTTGTTAAGAAAGTGGTTATTGATTTTTCATGTAATTATTCTATTAGTAGAATATCCGTGTGAATAATTAAATTGAATTATTTTATTTTATCTTTTCCATATTATGATGAAGTTCAACTTCAAAAGTCTTTTATTTTAGTTATGCATTTCCTTAAATGTTTTTTCATATTGATGAAAGTTTCCGTTGTATTGTTATCCTTACTGAGCATCTGAGCTCACCTCTTTATATGTTTTATTTTTCCCAGGATTCCAAGAATTAATTTATGAATGACCTGTAGGGATAGTATGAGGGGTTATAAAGACAAGATTTTGTTGTAGTTTTTTTTTACTTTATGATGTAATGTAATACTTGTGAATATATCTAGTGTTTCCAAGACTACTAAACTAATCGGTCTTTCAAGACTTGATCTATTTTTATCATTCCAATATTATGTAATAATGCACCGACTCTGGGTAACTGGGGTCAGGGCGTTAAAGTTGGTATTATAGAATGTTTAGTACAAACCTTGGAAGCTAGATTTAGATAAACTCTGATTAGAGAACATATACCTAAGATGAACTTTGAGGATTAGTATAGAAGAATTTCCAAGAATTTTGGTATTGTAGTGATTTTGTGAGTTTTCTGAGCAATACATCCTTGTCTGGATACAAGAAGGTAGAGGCGGCTCTGGCACAGATGTACCTAGGGGTAAAACCCAAAAACACCACTTTGAGCTAGACTCAAACGGGAACTAGTGCATGACAAGGGCCTTTCTACACTCTTGGTTACGACACTCCCAGGAGATATGCTTAGGATAATTATCATTTTCATTACAAATCATTATGAATGGTTTATGAATATATACATCCTCAAAGAAATTTTTTTTATGATTATGGATTATATCCAAAAATAGTTCAATTTATTTTAAGTGTCTTACAAGTAATGAATTATGTAATTTGATTCATAAACTAATCTATTTTATGCAATTTTTTAGAAATGGTGCCTAGTGGAAGGAATGGAAACATTATCAATTCATGCACTCCATGTAGGGATTTCCCTCCTGCAAAGATAATTATAGTGAAGCTGGTGATCCAACTGGTTCTAATCAGCTAATCACCATACTGGGACAAATCACTCAGGTTATGAATAATAACATTACCCATATGGAGCACTCTGATCAACAGCGTGGATGATCAATGTTAGACCGCTTCATGAGGCAACAACCACCAACATTCAATGGGAGTACAAATCCCTTAGTAGCTGAGAAATGGATAAATTCCTTATAGAAAATATTCCACGCCTCGGGGAGTAGTGAAAGCGAAAAAGTTATCATGGCGGTTTACCACCTCACTAGAGATGCTGACCAATGGTGGTCACTGATTCAAAACTCAAAGGAAGATGACGAAGTATCATATATGGAATAGAGGGAGATCAAAGATCTTTTCTTAGAAAAATACTTTCCTCGTGACCATCAAGAAGATATGGAAAGGTAATTTCTGAGTCTGAGACAAAAGGAGGATGAGAATGTCGCAAAGTATGAGGGTAATGTTACAATGCTAGAAAGGTATGCTGGAGATTATATATGTAACCCAAGAAGTATGATTGATTGTTTATTTTATGGTTTAAAACCATTTCTTCGTCGAGCATTGATCTCACAATCCTTCTCATCGTACGAAGACATTATCTCATGTGCTATCAAGACAGAAAAGAAATTCTCTAAATCATATGACAATAAGGTAAAACAAGAGAAGAAGAGAACAAATGAGCAAGAGACAGATAAAGGGAAAAAGGGAAAGAAGAATTTTCCATTATGTGAAAATTGTGGCAATAAACACCACAGTACTTACCTAAATGGAATGGGAGTTTGTTACAAATATGGAGAAAAAGGTCACCAGACTCGTGATTGCAAAGGAAAGGAGGCTGTCAATGTTGAATGCTACAACTGTTGAGAAATGGGGAATTAGGCAAATGAATTTCCCAAGCGTCAGGGAAACTTACTTCATAAAAGGCCAAGGGATCAAGGCCAAGCTTATGTTGTTACTATATTTGAAGAGTAATGATTAATGTATTTGCATATTTGGACTCAAGGATTATATTCTACATATGAGAATAACATGATATATATAAGGACTGTACTGCAGTACTTGTTGTTTTCATTACAGTTTTAATATGAACAAGGTAGTCATATTTTCAGTAGGGGACAATAAGTGAAACTTTACTCTGTTTGTAGAATCTGATGTAGCAATTTATTTTTGAGTTTAGATACCTTTTACAGAGAGTCTGGACAGAGGTACATTGGATAACTAAAATGTTTTGGAATGGATTAAATTGAAATTTGGATATTATTGTTCAAGGTTAAAACATTTCTTATGATTATTTATGGAATATTGTGATACTATATTTTTTGCAAAAGGACAACCTGTAGGTCGGGTGATAACCCGTCGCATCGGATAAAGCTGCAGAAATCGAACCGACAACCATAGTGGGACATGCCTTTATTACCTACCACTATCCTATAGGAAGTCCCTAGTTAATAAAAAATATTTTGTCATTATAATGGTATGTGTTAATGATTTTAACCTTATACTATTAGGATAAATATAATTTTTTTTTATCTTTTGGAGTGAATGTTGAGTTTGTGGTAGATATTAATTGAAGGATAAAAAATGTACTTGTCAAGATGTATATATATGTTTATCTTATTCTATGAAGAAATTAATTCTTTAGGGAAGGGATATTAAGACAAAAAATGTGTTATCCTAATACCTTATGTTTTGTTGAACTGATGATATTTTAAATCATCATAGATTGATGGCTTTGAGGCCCTCAATACTATACTTGTTTGTGATTGATGACATCAATCACTCCCTATAAATATTTATGTTTTTCCTCTAATTATGTGTCTATAATTTCCACCAATGTCCTTCTATTTGAAAACCTAATTTTGTGGTGATATTCTCATTTCCCTTTTATTAAAACTAAATTTTATTAACCCTATTTTCGATATGGGTTTTCCACAAAGGTATTTTCTATTTTCAAACTTTTATTTTCAAAGAACAATTTCAAATTACAAGGAAGAAATTATTTTAAGGAGGGGATAATGTTACACCCTAAGCTTCCATGATACATTTCCTTTTGAATAAAGCAATAGATTGCATTGTACGCAACTTTAAGACTCTAACACACCACGACCAATCAAAGTAGCTGTTATGAATAGTAATACCCAATTTCTAAAATTTTATATATTTTATATCTCAAAATTGACTTCATTTTTAGATTTATAATATTGAAATTAGCCTAGGGTAAAATTTTTCTACATTTCGGATAACTTTTATATTTTGATGAATAGTGAAAATTAGTAAATTTTAATTAAAAACCAATTTTTTAATAAAAATAATTAATAGTGATAAATTATGAATTTAAGGGGTTATAAAATATATTAAGAATATATTTTTACCATTTAATACAATTTTGGTCATTCGATAGAATTTTACAATTATACCGGACATAAACAAGTGTAAATCTTTTGATAGTTATTATTTCTTAAAAACACGCTTTTTGTTTTGAGAGTGAGAATTAATTTTAAATTAATTTCTACCACTTCTGTGTTTTGAATTTGGAAAAATGGATTCAATATTTGTAATCATGATGTCCAAATTTTTTAAATAGGTAACTTTTATTTTTAGACTTTTTGAATAATTATTTCGGTAAATATTTTATTTACCATGGTTAATGGGTAAATCCTGTAATTAAGGGTAACAAATAATATTATTATAATAATAAATTACCCTAAAACATGTTTTAACCATATTGGATGATACATGTCCGACCATGGCCATCTTTGAGTCGATTTTGGGACCCTATTGATCCACTTGTATGTGATAATGACACTTTATATTAATTAAGTTAAAGTAAATACAAAATAACATAAGCATATATCTTTTAGAAAAACAATTTTTACCTAGGGTAATATATATTATATTTTTGACTATAAATTTTCATTATAAATATAAAAATACTTCCTACATAATGGTATTTTATTTATAATTTTTATACTTTTAAATATTAAATATATATATGACACAATAATGATGTAATATTTTCCTTATTAATGAAAGAATCAAATAATTTATATTATAAAATGTTAAAATAAATAGAATTTGAATGTTTTCATGACATCCAAGAATTTTATTGGTTAATATAACATGTTATGATTTCTTAAATTAATTTTATTCGAATTAATAATGTTGCTAAGACATTAAAAAAAATCAATTATTAAAACTTTTCAAATTTGACATAATTGATTTTTTAAAACAAATGTTATATTATTAATTGATATTATATTCCTAGAAATCTAAGGTTCAGAAAAAAGGAATTATATAAATATAGGTGTATAATTAATTGACCACATGGGGGTTGCTTTGATGTATATAGTATGTTTATTAACTATATTTTATAAAAATACAAAGTGACATGGTAAGTGTTAAACTAATTAACCAAGAGTTAAAACTAAAGGATATGGTTAATATAATGACCCAAACCATTCTAAAATCTATTGGTTGATATTATTTAGACCCATCCCCACCTTAGACATTGAATAATAAACTATGGATCCATTAAAAACCGAATATGAATTTATTATAAATTAATACTTTACGTTTTTCCTAAAGAGCCCCTCCTCCCAGTTACAAAAGGACACCACTTGTAACCAATTCTTAACACCTTAAAATCCCTTTGGATCAGCCAAAACCTAACCAAATTATCTATAAAATTACATTAATTCAACCTATAGGCCTTAGTTTCATCATAAAGACAACCTAAGGAGCCCTTTTGATCAAATCAAAAGGAAAAACCCAAAGAAGAGGTAATGTTGTCGCCACCCTTTTTCAAGTTCATTTCTTCATCAACTTATTCATTATTTGTTGTTTCCATTCTAAAATAGCAACTCATGTATCTTCTATCTAATTTTATGTTATTATTAATATGGTAAAACCATATTCAATATTTTATTCTTTCGTTGAATGACATGTCACCATACGCGCGTATGTACGGCTTACCGTCTCCACGCCGTGGTGTAATTGTTATTAAAAATATTATTATTTGGATGGGTATAATAATGTTGTGAAATTCATGTAAATAATAAATATGAAATTATAATTTATTTTATATATGATATACCATCCAATTATATATTATTTTAATATCAAAAGAATGATATTGTCACTCGTGCGTACGTACGAACTACCGTCTCCACGAACGCGATGAGATTCATTCCCCATCGTATCCATTCAAGTCAAATTCTCATTTGATGATTAATAATAATGTTTAAAGACTTGATATCATTCTTGTTATGAATAATATACAAACCTATCCATAACAAACATGGCTTATATAACCAAACATATAAAAGAAAATGAGTAAGTTAACACCCGAAATGAAGATAATACAAAGATATTATTAACAAAGCAGTGTTAAAAGATCATATATGATATCATATTAATGTTTATGATTCTTTTGTAACTTAATAACAATTATTTTACCATTATACAGGAGGTTAACCTACCCTCAACCAAGGAAAAGTACAAGGTAAGGGTTATTTCATAATCTCTTCATTATCTGAGGTTGTTTATACGTAATTATCTACTGGGACCTCTTTATCATCCACATCCATGTTTCATAAAAATGTATTTCAAAACAATATTAATATTTTACATAATATGGGTTAAATTCATTTATAACCTTGTTTGAGTATTTATAAGAAGTTTATAATGTAATCTTTCCATTATTTTCCAAACAATGTCCTTTTTAACCTTTTGGACAGATTAAGGTAAGAATGGCTTTTTAACTTATACGGCGGGTGTGGATATTTTCCTACATTATAAAATATTTGAAGCTTCCCTTAAAAACTTATATGAATAATTTCAATGTAAATTTTTTCTTTTATAATTATTTTACTTTTAAATTATTTCAAAAAAAGAGATATTTCTCTCAAATAGTTTTGATTTCATCTATGTCAACATCATTTGATAAATTTTACACTTGTTTGAAGTTTATTTATTATGATACAAATATTCCATATTGTATTTATAGTTTTGTGATATGATTGACTATGGATGAGTTATTTTTATTCCATTAATGTTTTATGATTAATTTTTTGTCATTTCTTATTCTAGTTTTAATATGAAGGTTTACATTATATTTCATCCTCTTCTTAAGATGAATGTGTTAGAGTAGTATGTTCTGGGTTGGGGTCCTATTAAAGCAGACACTCCAGGTTTGTGTCCGTTTATTAGAGTCACTCCAGGTTGGTGTCAGGTTATTAGAGGCACTCTGGGTTGGTGTCCGGTTATTAGAGGCACTCCGGTTTGGTGTCCGGTTATTAGAGGAACTCCGGGTTGGTGTACGGTTATTAGAGGAACTCCGGGTTGGTATCCGATTATTAGAGGCACTCCGAGTTGGAGTCCGGTTACAGAGGCTCTCTGGGTTGGGTTCTAGTTACAGTTATCCCTTACGTCTTGGCACGAGGCCTTGACACAGAAATTAAAGTTTGGCATTATGCATTCCCTTGTTATAAAAGTGGTTATTGATATTTCATGTGATTATTCAATTAGTAGAATATCCAAGTGAATAATTAAATGGAATTATTTCATTTTATGTTTTCCATATTATGATTAAGTTCATGTTTAAAAGGCTTTTGTTTTAGTTATACATTTCCTTAAATGTTTATACTTATTTAAGAAAGTTTCTGATGTATTGTTATCCTTTCTGAGCATCTGAGCTCACCCCTTTCTATGTCTTATTTTTTCCAGGATTCAAAGAATTAATTTATGAATGACCTGCAGGGATAGTATGAGGGGATATTAATACAAGATGTTGTTGTAGTTTTTTTACTTTATGATGTAATGTAAGACTTATGAATATATCTCGTGTTTCCAAGACTACAAAACTAATTGGTCTTTCGAGACTTGAACTTTTGTGATCATGACAATGTAATGTAATAATGCACCAACTCTGGGTAATCGGGGTCAGGGCGTTACAAAAAACTCCTAGGTCTAGAAATATTTGATGAAATGGTGGAGAAGGTTAAGAACATCCCGTAACACATTAAAGCTGCTCAGAGTCAACAAAATAGATACGTTGATAGTTGTTGATGAGACATAGTGTTTGATGTCGAAGACAAGGTATTCCTCTGTATATCACTTTGTAAGAGAGTTATGATATTTGGGTAGAATTTAAATCATAGTCCATGGTACAGATTCCCTTTTTTATCCTTGATCATGTTAGATCAATGGCCTATTGACTAGCACTTCCACCGAACCTATCTCAAGTACATGATGTATTCCAAGTATCACTCTTGAGGAAGTACATACCTGACCCATCACATGTACTCAATCTAGAGGTGGTACCATTGGATAATGACGTATCTTATGAAGAGAATCCAATGAAGATCTTATATTGTAGGGAAAAATTTCTACAAAAAATGTCAATTCCCCTTCTCAAGGTGTTCTGGAAAAACCACAAGTTTGATTGAGTATCGTCGGAATTAGAGGAAGTGATGAAGCATAGTTTCCCTCATATATTTAATTGTGGAAAAGGATTTTTCGAGGGTAAAATTTCATAAGTGGGGATGATTGTAATGACCTAAACATTTATTAATTAAAATTCATCGTGATCTAATTAAATGTCTTAATATGTAAAATGGTTATATAACATATTCAATTCCTTGGTTTTATGTTTTTTTATTTTAAAATACCATTAAGAATTGTTACTTTGGATAATATAGTAATTGAGAAGTGAAAACATGATTAGTATAAATATAGGGATTAAACCAATAAAATTTACTCAGACGAAGGAAGTGTCGGCCTCGTCTAGTAGAATATCTCCATACAAAACCCATTTTTAAAGCTTAGAAAGGAGGTTGTGTCACAGGGCTTTTCTCTTGACCAAGCGCAATCCAAACAACAACCTATTAAGCATTAATGGAACCTCCTACAAGAGAAGTGGATGTTGATAGAGATTACCACCTGAGCAATGTTATCTTACCACCCCAAGAGTATGTCACCATCTCACACCTTACCCTTAAGTCTAATTCTGGTGTTATAAGGGGTTATGTAACAAGACCCTATCAATATGATTATGTGCATTATTTCTGTATAGAATAAATAATTTACATTTATTTTAATATTGTTACTTTTTAAGTAGTTTTTAAAACACAAATAGTATTATTTTAAGTTAATATTCAACTAAGAAATATATTTTGATAAATTAATGTATTTTTTAATTAAATAATATTTTAATAAAATATTAATAATAAATTACGTTTTTAAAATATAAAGGATTGAATATTTTTTATGAAAACAATTGTAATTTTTTGTAAGGTTTGAAAACTATTTTTATCAAAATCCATCATTTTTCTATAAAATTTGGGTTTTTATTTTCAAAATAAAAAATTCACATATTTAGAAAATTATTTAGATAAAATGGACATTATTTTTGAAATAAGGACATTAAAATTATCCAACGGTTAATTTTTCATAAATTTACAAGATAGATGTGATTTTGTATAAAACTTTAATACCGTTTAAATATAAAATGTGTTTTATGACATCATAATTATAAAATAATGATTTATTTTGCAATGCCTTAGTGGACCTTCCAAGTCTTATAAAACATTTTAAAATTTTAAAATGATTTCCTTGAGAGTGTGACTCACCTCCACATAAGAAAGCCCATTATTTTAATAATTTATCCTATTGGCCATAAAAAATATTTTTTTCTACTCCCCTTTGGCCAAAACCGTGGGGAAAATATGGGATGGTTTGTGGTTTTGATTAGATTAATGTATAGTCTGAAAAAAACCTAAATAATAAATAATTCCCTATTCTTTCTTATATTAACCCATTTAATATCTCATTCCTCTTCACTCAAACCATTGGGATCTAGACAAATCCCCACCCTCCTCTCTCTATAATCCTCCCAAGGTATCCCAAGCTCCCAAGAAGCCACACTCAAGCCTCTCCCAAGCCTTTCGGATCACACTTCCATGTAATGGATTTCTTCCTTTCTCATTTTTTTCCATGTTTCTTTATTTTTTTATTCCCTTTTTTTAATAAAAAATATTGGGGTATGATTTTAAAAGTCCACCATACATCCCTCCATATGTTTTATAGATGTGATTCCTATTTATGTCTCACTAATCCCTCCCATGTACACCCATTACCAAGACGAAATTTCATATGATTTATTCCTTTTCTCGTCATTCTTCATGTTTAATTATTATGTTACACCTTATATTTCCAAATTTCATATGTTGGTAAATGTATCTATATGTCCCCCTTACGTTCCATTTCATGTAAATATGACATGATACCCCTTTCTCTCTAATCAATCATTTTTAAGAATTTTTATGTCACACTATTATACTGCTGAAATTGCACAGTGATTTTCCCAGCCAAATCATTTTGTAGGGAATACCATACCCATGTCTCTATCATGGGTATTCAACATTATGCACATATACATTTTTTATGGTACGTACATGTATTTATTACACTTTCTTTAATAATGGAATAACTTATGATGTTGAATGATTCCATGATATATGATCCATGTGGAACAATTATGCATGAAATGAAATGTTTATAAAGGGTGCACCATGATAGCGCTCAAATTCATTTGGTAAAGATTAGTGTCATGATACCTCATGTGTAATGAGTTTTGACTCATGATAATTCATGTCCAATGAGGGTTTGATCATTTTAATTCATGTGCAATGAGGTTTTACTCATACACCATGTGAAATGAGCCTTAGCTCATTCAAATATCATGTTAAATGTTGTTTCCACATTTCCACATTATGATAATAAAGTTATTTCATGACTTTTTGTTCATGTTTCTTTTGTTCTCCATTTATATTCCTATTTTCTAATATGTACTATGTTTTTCATTTTATTTCATGTTTACTCCCTTAGGGGGATTTATATCTGACCCTTTTTTATACATGTCCTCAGGTTATCCCATGAAATGTAATGTACCAAGGAATGTTGTGTTCATGTATAATAAGTTATCAATAAAGATTTTTATGTTTTATTTTCTAAGTTGTTATGTAATTTTCCTTATTTCACAAGACACTAGACCTCTGGATCCTAAGTGTTATCTTAAGTGAATGTTTATATAATAAACATTGTTTATGTGTGTAATAAAATGAAAGGTTCTAATAATACAAATATTATATCTTAAAATCTTCCTCCCCCCTATAAAAATTCATCCACAAATTTACCTCTGACATGTGGTCTAGAATCCTCTGAGAATAACTACGACCATGTAGAACATACATCATCCTCCCACTCCCATGTTTCATCCTGTAAACGATAGTGTTTTCACAACACCCATACTTGAGTGACGTACCATCCTCATAAAATATTTTTCACCCTTTGAATGATATTAACAAGGTAATCCTTGGTGGAAGCATCTACCTATAACTCTACCTAAGATAGTTGTTTATTTTATAATGGATATGAGTGATAACAGTGGAGTTGAGATATATTTAAAACATTGTTCATACCCCAGTACCTATGAGGTAACATTAACTTATATGTTATAGGCCTGGCTCTCCTCAAAAACTATAATAGTCAAATATATCATGGTAAAATATTAATCAGTCTCATTATCCTTCTCTATCCTAGCCTCTATGAGATTTGTAAAAATACCTGACCACTGACCTCAAACTCCAATGGTAATTGACAGTTATTAACATAAGACATCTATTAAGACTATATAGTACCCAGAAGCATTCTAATCAACATCAATTAGTTGTAAGTCTCATGAACAATATAAGGTCCCAGTAAATCTATCTCACTTTCCCCTAACTAGAATAGTGGTGATCAGTATGGCCTACTGTAAAAATTCTCATAAGGTTACATCTTTATAGTCACCTGATATCTATTCCTATAGGTGAAACCAGCAAGGGTAATTTTCCTCTACCAAGATCCATCAAAATCTATGATCCACAGTCACAACATGTCCTCAAGAACTCAAATCATGTGCTCTAACTGTACATCAATATGAGGGTATTATGTTATGCTCATAAAAACCTATGTACCCAAATCCCTCTTCAAAATATACTATAAATGAGACATAAATAGGGAATCCCTATATGAAAGAATATTACGAAGGACCCTATGAAGCCAAAATATCTCATATATATATATATATATATATATATATATATATCCTACCATGATCACTCACCTAGAATGTCTCCCCAATTTATAGGAAATAAAAACATTAAATAGCTTATCAATGATAAACTATTCAGCATCAATACCTTAATGTGACCTCAGAAAACCAATCATGTAATTCATCACAACCCCATCCCATTTCCACATAGAAATGGGTATCTAATGTAAAATTACTTATATACTCTAATGTTTTCCTTTATATTTTGATAGGTTGAATGCATCGTAACAAAACTAGCTACCTCAAGTTTCATACGCGGCCACCAGTAATGACAGTGTAAGTTGCAATATAACTTAGGGAAACTGGGTTGTACTACACAAACTGAGGCATAAAATCCCTACATTATCTCCTCAAGTATTTCCATAGGAACACAAACACAACCCTGGGGATGAATAATTTCATCCTCTCATATAGTCCAACCAGGAAGTGGTTCCTCACCCACCACACTCTCTTATAGGACTAGTCCATCTGAATCTGATGGATCCCTCATACTTAGATTATATATCAGGGTTGAGGGCACATCTAAGGATGAAATAAATTTCTCCCCATAACTATATTTTACCTAAAATTGCATCTCTAAAATGAAATACATATACTTACATGCATTAATGGGCTCTAGAACTAAATATATTTGAGTCATCCAATATAGTGTGTTGGCCACAAAATTACATTTTCTTTGTTTATAGACAAGATCGAAGTCAAAATATTTTAGGTACTCAACCAAAATTCACTGCCACAGATTCAGATAATGATGTTTGAATATATACTTGAGGCATTTGGGGTATGTGTAAACCAAAAAAATAATATCCCAAAAAATATTGTCTCCAACAGCGCATGGAAAGAAAAACTACAGCCCACTCTAGTACTTTCATCATTTAATTCCTCTCATGTGGCCTCAACTACTGAGATCTGTATACAATGACTCTATCCCCCAGCATCAAAATATTTCTTATCCTGATACCTTGTGTGTCGCAATACATAGTTTATCTCCTGGTAGTATCTTCATGAATCTGGACTGGCATCGAATTCAATCCCCCTTTCAATAGTTAAAAGGATGTATCACAAGTATCTAACCATAAAAACTTCACACCCTTATTAGTTATTCCCATCAAAGTGGAATCTATTGGTGAGATGTAATTTTTGAATTTATTACAATATCCATCCTACCCATTGAAACTCCATATATCAAACACCTTCTTAGGTTTCTCCAAGGAAACTAATGCACTCACACTCTCTAGGTCTATGTACACTAATGTATCTAAGATAATATCAACCATGAAGTGAATATTATCCATATATAAGTGGCATATTTTGATCTTATAATATAACTAATGCTCTGTTAGTGTATCAAAAACATTCTAATTTTTTTTTTCATGTTCGTTTCGATTGTAAGAATTCACTATGATATCATCCAAAAAAATACTACAAACTAATATTGATATGGATTGAACACTCAGTTCCCCAACTCCATGAAAACTACTAGTATGTTCATGAGACCGAATGGCATAACCAAATATTCATATAGATTATACCTACTATGAAAATCTTTACAATGTATGTCTATATGTCTAACATTCACCTGATCATATTTAGATATCAAATCAACATTCAAGAACACCTCATCTCCTCAGATCTGATAGAAATGGAAAACTATTTTTGACAGGTTGTATGGGTCCTGATCCATTAAATTGTTCAATTTATGCTAATCCACACATAACTAAAATGTATCATTCTCATTTTCCTTAAAAAGGACTGGTGAACCACATAGATAAGTATTATTTCAGATAAATCCATTTTCCTCTCTGACCTCTAGAATCCTCTTGATCTACTAGAACTGCACTTTAATCATCTTATAAGGAGAAATGGATACTGGTGAATCTCCTAGAACTGGCTTGATGGATAACTCTACCTCTCTCTCTCCAGAAGTTAATTAGAAAATTCATTCAGTAAAACTTACATAAAATGATTGACCACTAGAGTTAAATCATCATGACGTGTTCCCTGATCATCCATATATAAACTGAGATTATGGGATGTCATCCCACCCTTCCCAAGATGATTAGGACAATCTCAGCTTATTAGGACATCACATTCACCCTTGTGAATAGAAAACCATCCCTCTAGAAATGTGAAAGTTACCCTATGGGGATAGAAATCTACATGGGCTTGATAAGTAACTACCCAATCCATCCTTAGTATGATGTCAAACCCAATCATCTTATGGAAATATATATTCAATATTAAGTGACAACCACTAATAATAATTGGTTACACTTTTCACTAGAGTACACCCTCCATTCTAATTACAAAGAGAGTACCCAAGGTCTTAAGGCCATCAGAAAACTATATAAGGAGCCCATGGTTCTTAACCATAGGTATATATATATATAAATATGTGATTCACCTATATCAAAAAAAGCAGCATATACAAGAGTATAGTCTATTAATATTTCACCTCTCACTGTAGATGGTTAGACGCTCTACACCTCAAGTGTATGTTTTATGGAATATATCTTACTTGAACGGCGGCCCAGTTATACTGTAACATCCCAAGTAAGTAATGAAAAATAGATATTTTTATCTATGTCTATTTATGAATTAGATAGTGATTTAGAGGTTTAAAAAGAGAATAAATCCAATCTTAAGCATGGAATACACTAATATTTTTAAAAGATTGTTTTGCTGCCTTTTGATGGAAAACCATTTTTAGATAAAACTTTTGACAATTTTATAAACTCTATTTGTCAAAATAAACATATTATTTATGATTGGGAAATGGAAATTTACATTGGATAATTTTTTGGTATTTTTCTGACAATATTCGCATTTTAATGAATAGTGAAAAAATACTGCATTTTACATCAAAATAGCTTTTTCATCTAATTTAATTATATTGCTAGATTATCTTTTTAATTGGTCCTAAAGTGTAATTATAATATGTTTTTACAATTTAATCCAATGGTGGTAATTAGGATTAATTTTACTTTGGAATTGGGCATAAACAAGTGCCAAACATTTCATAGATATTGTTTCTAAAAAACCTGCTATTTGTTTTGAAAATGGGAATTATTTTTAAATTAATTATTGCAATTTCTTTGTTTGGAATTTGGTAAAATGGATTTTATATTTGGAATCAGAAGGTACAAATTATGTAATCAGGACTCTTTTGTTTTTTGACATTATGAATAGTAAGGACGGTAATTATCTTTAATTATCTTGATTAATTAGTAATCAGGTAGTTAAGGATTATAAAATAATATCATAATAATAACAAATGACCCCAAAATATGTCCTCATGCTACTGGTTGTGTCATGGCCTACCATGGTATACCTTGTGCCAAACCTGGGGACCCCATGGAATCACTTTTGTGAGATAATGACTTTTTATCATTTTATTTTTAAAGAAAGTTAAATATAACAAAGAATGTATCACCTGAGTAAAAAAAAATTAATTTTGTATAAATAAATGATATATTGGACTATAAATAGTAATCAGAAAGATAAAAATATTTACTACATCATAGTATTTTTTATAATTTTTAGACAATAAATAAATTAAATTATTTATGACATCATGATGATGTGGTGATTACCTCATTAATGAATGATTTAAATAAAATGAAAAGATAATGTTAAAATATAAAACATACACTTTTCAAAGAATAATTGGATGAGTATATTTCGAACCCTTATCACCTTATCCTTGAAATACATCAATGTGGGACCTTTAAAATCCGAAACTCATTTGAAAATAAATTAACATTTTATACCATTCCAAGAGTGCCCCTCCTCTCCTCTTATAAAAGGCCCCCACCTCTACCTACTTACCCACACTTCTCAAGCCATTGGATCGGCCAAGATCTGCTCATTTAATCTCTCCACATCCCTCTATTAATCCTAGAAGCCTTACCTTAGGCAGAAAGCTCTTCAAGAAACCCTTTCGGTTCTAACCAAGAGGAGTTACCCAATTTAAAGGTAAAGAATTCTCTAATGTTCTTTTGTTTTATTTTGCTTCTCCAACCCCATAAACTCTTTTTAATCGTTTATTTTGTATAAAAATCAATATTTTCAATATACTAGTATGTTTTCATAATAATTATTCGAGCTACACTTACACACACCTACATCTAATGGTTAAAGAACATACTGTTTCTGTGGATGGTGAATTTCTGCCTCACGAAACGATGATTGTTCAATATTATTATAACACCTTCAAAAGTGTCCATTAATATGTCACGATATATATATATGATATATAATATGTTTATTTTTTCCTTAATCTTCTTTATTTTTAATTTATGGCACACCTTTATGGCTTACATTTTGGGTATACGTGATATCTTCATTTTAGCAATGCGGACTACCGCCCCCTCAAAGTGATTTGATTCGTTAATTCCATATGTGGGATGTATAAACGATGGAATTAAGGATATTATATTTTGTATTATATTGGAATTATAATATACCTTTATATAATTGTTATTCCATTCCATAAAATACGAAATAGAAATGAAAGTAGCGTTCACGCGTACGTACGACTTACCATCTCCATTAACGGTGCATTTAATTTCTTACCTATAAATGTTATGTAATATTATAAATTCATGAATATACTAGATATATATGATATATATGATATCTATATCATGAATATAATTCTGGATATAATGGATATTTTAGCCCATGAACAACATGTAATTATAAGAATTCCATTTTTGACTCAAGTACCAATGATCGATAAAATGACCATTATTAAATTAAATAATTACATAGTGTTCAAAACAGGGTAATAAGTGATATAAAAGGAATAATGAACTTTATAAAGGTTCTTAATCAAGAAGAAATTAACTCAAGTTTATTATTTAGGACTTTAAAGAACGATCGAGTCAAGTCAGACACGAGGTATGGGACTTCGTCTCAATCTCCTTTCATTGAGGCATATTTTGTTTTATACACAAATTTCTTTTATACGGTGTATAAACCCCTTTTACGTTTACATTTATTCAAAAAAAATACTTTATATATGAAGCATTTACTAAACGACAATAGGGAATATTTTTTTGTCGTACGTATTCGGCGACAACGACTTCTCCCCCACCGTGACCATTATTTGAGCTTTAGCTTCCTCTACAAGCCATAATTTTTTAAAAAAATTGAAAAATAAATACCATGTTTTAATTTTCTTTTATTTTTGTATTGAAAATGGTTTTCATAATGTTTTTATTATATCAATGTGTTGTATTGATATCTTGTGATTGAAATGTGGAAATCTTATTTTTTACTTTATGCATGTTTTATGTGATACGATTATGTTATGGTTCTTGGAAATTGTTATGAAGATGTTTAGTTCGGTAATAAACTAAGGGCAGGTGAGCCCGATATATCTCTCCAATGCATTGGGTAACGCAAAGCGGTTAAACATTAAAGTTTCCCTGAAGAGATTTAGGGAATATATTATGATGGGTATTCCAAACATAACCATGAGGGTTACTCCCTAGGTAAGAATGTTATGAATACCTCAAGTTACCTTTATGTCTTATGATTTCTATGATTTATTCATGATTTCATGTGGTATGTTAAAATTCTTATGTTTTATGAGTGAAGTATGATTTCATACATGGACTAATGTTTTCATTTCAAACTTTTATATCCCTTAATGAGATTTTTATGCTCATCCCATGTTTTTGAAATGTTTTTCATAGGTCAAGGGAATAGTACATGATGTGATGATGGTGTCAAGAATGTGTCATGAAAGAATCCATGTTTTATTTTAAATATGTTTCTGTTGATGGGAAAAATGAGTACTATATTTTATGTAACCACTTTTTTTAAATGTTGAATGTAATGCATGATTTATGATCTAATTCTCTAAAACTCTAATCCTGAAAAGATCCTCAATGTGTAATCTTGTAATAACTCAAGATTAAGTAATGTTTAAGGCGGGGGTCTTATAGTTGGTATCAGAGGTCAGTTTAGATAACATTAGGCGTTAGAAATCTATAAAATGATTATCCAAAAATATTTTTTATTGTAAAATTGAAATGATATAGCATTTTAAGATTACCATGCTGCTTCATTTAAGACATGTTTGTTCAGAATGGTTTTCTGTAGAGGAAACAGGGAAGTAGTGCTAGGAAGGCATACAGAAAGAAACGACCTTCCGAATTAGCATCCTGAGATGGTCGAAATTGTAAATGAACAGTTTGTTGCAGTAATGGTGCAGTTGACTCATGCGATAAATGGTGGTGGTATCCATGCATGAGATTAGCCCAATTAGCTGCAGAGGAACATGTTAGTGGTGGAACATTTCATGAGGAAACATCCCCCAGCATTCAGAGGATCATATGACCCTGTGCAAGTGGAAGGGTTGATTAAATCACTGTATAAGATTTTCAATATAATGGGGTTTTCATAAAATCAAATGTTTAGTCTTGTTATTTACTGTTTGGAGGGTGAATCAGATCTGTGGTGGTCGATGGTTAAAAATATAAGGGACGTTGATGAGATTTATTCTCTCGACGGGGATGAATTCAAATGTATGTCTCTTGAGAAGTATTTTCCTAAGGATGTTTGAGATAAGATGAAAAAAAATTCTTGGAATTAAGGTAAGAGGATGACTCAGTGGATGATTATGAAGAAAGGTTCACTCGGTTGGCAAGGTATGCTCTAAATTTTATCGGAGACCTTGATAGTAAAATCAATTGTTTTCACTTAGGATTAAAGCCAAAATATCGAAGGGATTTAGATTATAATGAGTTCAAGAGTAATGAAAATATATTTCGATGTGATGAGAAGGTAGAAGTGGAGTTTGATGATGATCAACTGTTCTATAACAACCAGCAGAAGAAGAGACCGAGGTGGCAGGATATAGGAAGGAATTCTTCAAAAAGGTCTGAGGGTAAGAAAACTAAGTATCCAGTTTGTGATAAATGTGGTAAAAGTCATGATGGGGAATGTCTTCTGAATTCTGTAAAGTGCTATTGATGCGGTAAGATGGTATATCAGGCTCATGATTTCACTGAAAAAGATCAGGGTGATGGTAAGACCAAATTTGATTTATAGTTAGTGAAATGTTTTAAGTGCAATCAGATGGGTCACTATGAAAATTAGTGTCTGAAAAAGAGCTCGAGTGATGGGAAGCAGTTAGACTACAAGAATAAAGGGGTGGTGAAATCCTTTGAAACTACTTCAATATATGTCGGGCCATCAAATGAAGTTTTATTAGGTACTTTTTTTGTTTTTTCTGATTATTCCATTGTGTTGTTTGATTCGCGGTCTACACATTCTTTCATCTCTGAAAAATTTTCTAGTAAAATGGGAATACCATCTCAGGAAATGACTCCTGAACTTGTGGTAAAAACTCCTGGGGGAAATGTTGAGGCAAAAAGAATTTATAAGAATCTTCCTATCCTTATCTGTGGAAAAAACCTACTTGAAAACCTTATTGTTTTACCTCTAGCAGAGCTTGATGTTATCCTGGGTATGGATTGGCTCTCTATTTACCATGCTAAGATTGAATGTAGAGCTAAAGAATTTTCTTTTCAGAAATACTTTCATTTTGTGTACAAGAATGAACCCTTACTATTGATAACATATCAAGAGGCTGAGAAACTTTTAAAAGACAGAAATGAATGTTACTTTGCACATATTGTTGAAAACAAGGGAACTGTTCAGATTAATGATGTGCCAGTGGTAAATGAGTATCCTGATGATTTTCCTGATGATTTTCCTTGAATAATACCATATTGGGAAGTTGTGTTTACTATTGAATTAGTTCCTAATGCTAAGCCAATTTCAAAACCCCCTTATCGAATGGCTCAAATTGAACTTTTAGAGTTGAAGGAGAAATTACAAGATTTATTAGAGAAGGGTTTCATTCGACCTAGCACATCACCATGGGGTGCTCCTATTTTATGTTTTAAAAATAAAGATGGTTAAATGAGACTTTTCATTGATTATAGAGCCTTGAATAAAATCACTATTAAGAACAAATATCCTTTGCCTCATATCAATGATTTGTTTGATCAGATCCAGGGAGCTCAGCTTTTTTCAAAGATTGACCTGAGATCGGGGTACCATCAGTTGAAGGTAAAGGAAGCAGATATTCCGAAGACCATGTTTCGTACAAGATATGGACATTATAAATTTGTATTAATGCTTTTGGTCTAACCAATGCACCTGTTCTATTCATGGACCTTATGAATATAATTTTCCATGAGTTCTTGGATAGGTTTGTGGTTGTTTTCCTTGATGATATTTTGGTGTTTTCTAAAAGTAAATAGGAGCATGAAAGATATTTAAGGGTTATTTTGAAAACCTTCAAAGAAAAAAAATTGTATGGTAAATTCATCAAGAGTGGGTTTTGGTTGCAACAAATTTCTTTCCTTGGTCACATTGTTTCTAAAGATAGGATAACTGTTGATCCTGCAAAAACAATGGTTGTTGAAGAATGGCCAAGACCCACAAATTTAACTAATATTCATAGATTCCATGGTTTGGAAGGCTATGAATGAAGGTTTGTTAGAAATTTCTCCCTGTTATCTAGTCTAATGACAAAGCTAACTCGGAAGGGTGTTAAGTTTATCTGTACAAAAGAATGTGATGATTTTTTTTATGAACTGAAAAGAAGATTGTTGAATGCTACAGTTTTGGAACTACCTTCTAGGAATGGTGAGTTTGTTATATATAGTGATTATTCATTGAAAGGAATTGGTTGCATCCTAATGCATAATGATCATGTAATTTCTTATGCTTCATGACAGTTGAAAACTCATGAGTTAAATTACCCTATACATGATTTGGAATTAACTGCTGTTGTTTTCGCTTTAAAAATTTAGAGGCATCAATTGTATGGAGTAAAGTGTGAAATATATACAGATCACAAAAGTTTAAAATATATATTCACTCAAAAATAATTGAACATGAGACATAGGAGATGGCTACAATTAATCAAAGATTACGATTGTAAAGTTCATTACCATCCAGGAAAAACAAATAAAGTGGCTGATGCTTTGAGTCAAAAAAGTAATGCTTCATTAACAATGTTGTGTTTGGAACGTGATCCTTTGGTTAAGGATTTGATGAAATTTGTCATATAAGTTCTTGGTGTAGGATTTACTTCTGTTTTGTTTCAGGTATCAGTGAAATATTGTCTATCAAAAATAATTAAGCAAGCACAGAAGCAAGACAGCGAGTTGTAGAAAAAGGTAGAGCTGGTTCAGAAGGGTAAGTTTCCTGAATTAAACATTGATAATGATTGTGTTTTGAGATTTTGGAAGAGATTGTGTGTTCTGTGTGATTCAAAGATGAAGAGAGAGTTTTTATGTGAAGCTCATAGTTCTTCATTTTCAGTTCATCCAGGCATTACTAAGATGTATATAGATCTTCGAGAATATTACTGGTGGGACGGAATGAAAAGAGACATTGCTGATTTTACTATGAAGTGTTTGACTTGTCAATAGGTTAAAGCAGAGTGGCAGTTACCGAAAGGGATGATTCAGCCTTTACTAATGCCAGAGTAGAAATGGGAGAATATATCTATAGACTTTGTAGTGGGATTTTCAAAGACACCTCGAGGTAAAAATGAAATCTTGGTTATTATTGATCGCTTGACTAAATCTACTCATTTCTTTGCTATACGAGATACTTTTTCCCTAGCTCAACTTTCCCGTTCGTATCTTAAAGAGATAGTCAGGTTACATGGAGTTCCTCTCTCCATTGTATCTGACTGTGATCCCTGGTTCACTTCTAAATTTTGGAAAGCCCTTCATAAGTCATTGGGTACTGAATTAAATTTTAGTACAGCTTTTCATCCTCAATAAGATGGGCAGTCAGAATGAACAATTCAGACTTTGGAGGAATGCTACGTGCTTGTTTGATGGATTATTAGGGAAGTTTGGACCAACATCTTTCTTTGGTTGAGTTTTCGTATAATAACAGTTTTCATTCCAGTATACAGATGCCACCATTTGAAGTATTATATGGGAAGCGGTGTCAAACACCAGCTTTTTGGGATGAAGTAGGTGAAAGGAAGGTGATGGGACCAGAGTTGGTAGAAGAGTTTGCAGAAAAAATTCAGCTGATATAGAAACACATGAGAACAGCTCAGAGTAGGCAGAAGCTTTTTGTGGACAACAAGAGGAAGGATCCCTCTTTTGAGGTAGGTGATCATGTTTTTTTCAAAGTTTCACCATGGAAAAGTGTGATGCAATTCGGTAAGAAAGGAAAGCTGAGTCCCAGGTTCATTGGACCATATGAAATTCTGGAGAGTGTTGGATCAGTTTCATACCTATTGGCTTTAACTCAGAGTTATCTTAGGTACACAATGTTTTTCATGTTTCAATGTTAATGAAGTACATTCCAGATTCATCTCATGTTTTGACTCCAGAGGTAGTTCAGCTGGAAGAGAATCTATCTTATGAGGAACAACATGTCCAGATTCTTGACCACAGGGAGCAATTGTTGCGGAAAAATGTGATTCATCATGTAAAGGTTTTGTGGAAAAACCATATGAGTGAAGAGGAAACATTAGAATCTGAAAATGCAATGAGGGATAAATACCCCCACTTATTCGTTAAGTAAATAAATTGCGGGGATTTAATTTTCTAAAGGTGGGAAGGATGTAACATCCCAAGTAAGTAATGAATAATAGATATTTTTTTCTATGTTTATTTATGATTTAGATAGTTTTTTAGAGACTTAAATGAGAATAAATCCAATCTTAAGCATCGAATACACTAATATTTTTAAAAGATTGATTTACTACCTTTTGATGGAAACCCATTTTTAAATAAAACATTTGACAATTTTATAAGCACTATTTGTCAAAATAAAAATATTATTTATGATTGGGACATTTAAATTTACATTGTATAATTTTTTGGTATTTTTCTGACAATATTCATTTATTAATGAATAGTGAAAAAATACTGCATTTTACATCAAAACTACTTTTTCATATAATTTAATTATATGGTTAGATTATATTTTTAATTGGTATTAAAGTGTAATTAGAATATTTTTTTACCATTTAATCTAATGGTGGTAATTAAGATTAATTTCACTTTGGAATTGGGTATAAACAAGTGTCAAACTTTTCAAAGATATTGTTTCTAAAAAACCCGCTATTTGTTTTGACAATGGGAATTATTTTAAAATTAATTATTGCAATTTCTGTGTTTGGAATTTGGTAACATGGATTAAATATTTGGAATCATGTGGTCCAAATTATTTAATCAAAACTCTTTTTTGGACGTTATGAATAGTAACGACGGTAATTATCTTTAATTATCTTGATTAATTAGTAATCTGATAGTTAGGGATAATAAACTAATATCATAATAATAACAAATGACCCCAAAACATGTCCTAATTCTACTAGTTGTGTCATGGACGGCCATTGGATTGCTTGTAAAAAACTTGGGGACCCCATGGAATCACTTTTATGTTATAATGACTTTTTATCATTTTATGTTTAAAGAAAGTTAAATATAACAATGAAAGTCTCACCTGAGTAAAACATTTTTAATTTTGTCTAATTAAATGATATATTGGAATATAAATAGTCATTGGAAAGATAAAAATATTTCCTACATCATAGTATTTTTTACAATTTTTAGACAATAAATAAATTAAATTATTTATGACATCATGATGATGCAGCAATTACCTCATTAATGAACAATTTAAATAAAATGAAAAGATAATGTAAAATCTAAGACTTACACTTGTAAAAGACATATTGGATGAGTATATTTCGAACCCTTATCACCTTATCCTCGAAATACATCAATGTGGGACCTTTAAAATCCAAAACTCATTTGAAAATAAAGTATCATTTTATACCTTTCCAAGAGTGCCCGTCCTCACCTCTTATAAAAGGCCCCCACCTCTACCTCCTTACACACACTTCTCAAGACATTTTCTCAGTCAATATCTGCTCATTTTATCTCTCCACATCCCTCTCTTAATCCTATAAGCCTTACCTTAGGCTGAAATCTCTTCAATAAATCCTTTCGGTTCAAACCAATAAGAGTTACCCGATTTAAAGGTAAAGACTTCTCTAATGTTCTTTTATATTATTTTGCTTCTCCAACCCCCTAAACTCTTTTTATTCATTTCTTTTGTAACAACCCCAGTATGTTCAACATACTAGGATTTTGTTATAATAATTATTCAAGATACACTTATACACACCTTCATCTAATGATTAAAGAATATACTGTTTCTGTGGATGGTGAATTTCTACCTCATGAAACGGTGATTGTTCAATATTCTTATAACACATTCAAAGGTGGCCATTAAGATGTCACTATATTAATATATGATATATAATATGTTTATGTTTTCCTCAAGCTTCTGTATTTTTCATTTATGGCATACCTTTATCGCTTCCCTTATGGTTATACGTGATATATTCATTTTAGGATGTGCGGACTACCGCCCCCTCAAAATGATTTGATTTGTTAATGCCATATGTGGAATGTATAAAGGTTGTAATTAATGATATTATATATGATATTATACTGTAATTATAATATAACTTTATATCATTATGATTCCATTCCATAAAATACAAAATAGAAATGAAAGTAGCGTTCATGTGTACGTACGGCTTACCGTCTCCATGAACGGTGCATTTCATTTCTTACCTCTAAATGTTATGTAATATTATAAATTAATGTATATACAAGATATATATTATATATATGATATCTACATCATGAATATAATTCTGGATATAATGGATATTTTACCCCATGAACAACATGTAATTATAAGAAGTCCATTTTTGACTCATGTACCAATGATCGACAAAACGACCATTATTAACATAAATAATTACATAGTGTTAAAAACATGGTATTAAGTGATATAAAAGGAATAATGAACTTGAAAAAGGTTCTTAAGAAAGTATAAATTAACTCAAGTTTATTATTCAGAATGTTAAACAACGATCGAGTCAAGTCGAACCCGAGGTATGGGACATCGTCTCAATCTCCTTTCATTGAGGCATATTTTGTTTTATACACAAATTTATTTTATATGGTGTATAAACCCCTTTGACTTTTACATTTATTCAAAAGGAATCTTTTTTATATGAAGCATTTTCTAAAATACAAAAGGGAATGTTTTTTTGTCGTACGTATGCGGCGACAACGACTTCTCCGCCGTCGTGACGATTATTTGAGCTTCAGCTTCCTCTACAAGCCATAATTTTTTTTAAAAAATGAAAAATAAATACCATGTTTTACTTTTATTTTATTTTGGTATTGAAAATGGTTTTCATAATGTTTTTATTATATAAATGTGTTGTATTAATATCTTGTGATTGAAATGTGGAAATGTTTTGTTTCCTTTATGCAAGTTTTATGTGATACGATTATGTTATGGTTCTTGTGCATTGTTATGAAGATGGGTGGTTCCATGATAAACTAAGGGCGGGTAAGCTAGATATAGATCTCTATTGAATTGGGTAACGTGAAGGGGTTAAACGTTAATGTTTCTCTGAAGCGATTTAGGGAATATACTGTGATGGGTATTACAAACGTAACCATGAGGGTTACCCCCTACGTAAGAATGTTATGAATGCCTCAAGTTACCTTTAGGTCTTATGATTTCTATGATTTATTCATAATTTGATGAGGTATGTTAAAATGCATATGTTTTATGAGTAAAGTATGATTTCATACATTGACTAATGTTTTCATTTCATACTTTTATATCCCTTACTAAGCTTTTTATGCTCATCCCATGTTTTAGAAATGTTTTTCACAGGTCAAGGGAAAGGTACATGATTTGATGATACTGTCAAGGAAGTGTCATGAAAGAAACCATGTTTTGTTTTAAATATGTTTCCTTTGATGGGAAAAATGAGTAACATATTTTATGTAACCACTTTGTTTAAATGTGGAATGTAATGCATGATTTATGATCTAATTCTCAAAAACTATAAACTTCAAAAGATCCTCAATGTGTAATCTTTTAATAATTCAATATTAAGTAATGCTTAAGGCTGGGTCCTTATATATACAGCATCCCTACATGGCGAAATTGCACTCTACTGTCTAGGTATAACTGGTTAATGTCATACTCAGCCATGAACACCCCCTCATCTTGAATTATTGGTACTACTACAGCTCCCTACATTAAATAGATCTATGAACCCCTCTCCTAAACCTTGTGTTAGAGCTGACCCCATCCACTAACAACAGGAGGGAATTTCCTATAAAAGTTTTCCACATATCCCATCCTATTACAAGCTCAACACTCAACTATTTCTTAATTACACTAATTCCTATCATGTCCCCTTCCTCCACACTAATAATTGAAAATTTCACTACCATCACTAATAATATGGCTGATACTCATCTCTGGAGTGGCCTTAAAACATCACTACCTCCCAAAAGAAGCTAAACCAATATGTTAGGAGGCTGAAATTCCCTTCCTTGTACCCCCAACATCCCTTAGATTTGGCTCCATAATCAGTTCCCAATACACTATCTACGTGATAATCATCAATATGAACATGCTTACCTGATATTGATTGGAATATCTGAGACCTTCCTCAATGCATCTTTCCTTTGTTTCCACATTAGAAAGATATATCATTGAAAACACTGAAACTATATAAATTGTGATGAATATTCCATAAATGTCATCACGCCCTACCCTAGATGCATAAACTCATTGGACAAATTTTATCTAAGAGTCTTAGGGAAAAATTATTCATAAAATATAGGTTATAAATTAACCAAACCATATCTTGTAGCATGTCATCCTTATTAAAAACATTCCATTAGTGACTTTCTTACCCTCGAAGAATATAAGTCATGATCTTTACTCTCCTCTCAGGAGGTGTCTTCAGATACTAGAATATTAATATCATAGTCTCAATCCATAGCTCAGAATCACGTAGTCCTCACTCTAACAAAAACATGGGAGGATGAATCTACTAGAAAACATGTTTAACCTCTTCCGCAGACAAGGTAGAATGAGGTGCTCCCTAAAAAGTCATCATATAGTGTAAAAACCCCTCCTGTGACTATGACTCATCCCCTATGTCTTGTAAAACTATATATGATGAAACTACAACTATAAGAGGATCCACTAGTATCTTATGGGCCACTATCTCCAGAGCAAGGTCGTTGTCACCAACCATGCGTACAATTGGAGGTCATGGTGTTCTTAAGTATCTATAATGGTAAACATATACCTCATAAATATTGATAATCGAGGATTGAATATTAATATATGGGACAGTCCAAAACATCCTATAAACACATTGTACCCCTTTGAGTAATCTAAAATCCATTACTGGGTAAAAAAAATTATTCTTAAACATCAATAGCATTGGGGACCCAGGGTGTGTGTGGGGGGAGACTATTATCTCATGTAATATTTTAGCATAGTGGTAGAAATCATATAGATCAATATAGGAAGTAAATAAAAAACCAAACATAAGATAAACATAAATTATTGGAATATATAAACAGTATCAGAAATAATCTCATATACAAAATTATGACGAAACATTTTATGTCTCTTACAAGCACTTATAAGAGGAATACATGCATGATTACAATTCATGTGTCAAGATACCAAAAATATAGAAATAATTATCCCTGGTAGAATCATGATCCTTAGCTCAGTCTTCTTCCCCCTAGATCCCAATAATAACACAAATTCAAGCATCAAACTATTGATGATTTCCACGATTCCTACCTACATCAATATAGTCTATCTATCTATACTACAACATTAAAAATAGAGGTTGAGATAACACTCATTATTACACGACCAATGGTGTTGATAAAAAATTCAGGTTGTGAAATATAATATTAAGTTTTGTGAATGTATATTATAGATATAGAAAAAATACAAGTGGTATTCCGATGGAAAAATTGATAAAATTAATTTAAACTATCAAGCCAATAAGGATCTCTGTAAAACAAGTGTCAACCTACTATAACATGGAAGCTATAATGAAAAGTAGAAATAACCACCATGGACACTCCATATAGCAGAGTGTGTCAATTCAACCATGACCAGCCCATAAAACCTAGAGAATCATATAAACCATGACCACACCATATACTGTAAATCATCCATCATGGCCACAACACAAAATGTTATGTGTCAACCCCATGGGGTTTGATCCAAAATTTATAAGACCATGAAATCCTCGTCAAATCCAATGAGCATATTGATGAAATCTTTGAAAGACATTCATGGGGTAAAAGAAGTTATCAACAGACTATGTCTATTATAATCCTAAGAAAGCCCGATCTAAGGGGTATCAAGGCCCATGGAATCTAATGGAATCATGAATTTGGGTGAAATCTAATCCAAGGTGTCTGGTACCTCTATCAAGATACACTAGAGAACCATCCATGGAATCTGCTGAAAATAATGATCCATGGTAAACCAACCAAGGCATAAAATACCATTTCAAATCATTATCTATTTTCATATATTATATTGGGTTTAATTATGTTTCATTAATTCATCCAACTCATATTAAAAAATTCTATAAAATCCAAATAACCAATTCAAATATTTTATATCATTTTAACACAACGAAATTTTTCAATCCATGACATAATATATAAATTTAGTTCAATTCAATTTATAAAGGTCTTCATAAAACTAGGAAAGATTGTGCACACCCCACACATTGTATAACAATGGGAAAAAGTATGGTAACACACCATGGGAAGCCTAGGTTGGGAAAACAACCTACAATAATATCTAATGTACTCATTAGAAACCTTAAAAGGTTCCAGTTCATTCAATTCACATATTTAATAAATTTATGGTGTGCCTAAGGAAATCTTGGCATTCATCACAAATACAACAAACCATATAAAAAAACGAAACATGATGGAAAGGTATATACCACCTAGCATAGGATCGTAGTAGATAACAGATCTATAATCTTCTTCTGATTCAATCCATATTAGAAGAAAAATGAAGTATGGGTGATAATCCTAAAAATAGGGCATATTATCTCACAAAAAAATAGTGTGTCTGACATAAATACAAACAAAGAATGGCATGAGAGGAATAGAGATCTTACATGAATATATTTGTCAAGAAAAAAGATGGGAGAAATGGTGTTTGGATCAATTATTTGGAGCCATGCATATATTTTTTCTTCTTTGGATGTTATTGGTCATGAGAAGCAGGTTCAAGGATTTTGTCCAAAAAATAGATTCCCTACCACTATTTTTGAAAATTGAACTCTATAATTTTCAAGGACTATAAATGATTTACATGTCTTATAATGATTGAAGCCTTCCTTCATGGGAAAACCCATTACATGATAATAAATGTTCTTCTATGGTCATTGTATATCTTGTATTGAATACAAGTCAGGTATTCAAATTACATAGTGTATAATGTCTCTGTAGTGATCATATATCCATTCTTCCTCTTCCTTTCCAAAAAACTACCAAACTGACCCACGAACCAACATTGGTTCTAATAAAAAAGAGAATTAAAATAGGTTTAATTAGAAATAAAAGAATTTTTACCTCAATAAAAACCTTGTATCATACTGATATATTCCCCCAATATAGTTTCTATCAAATAAATGAATACATTTAGAGAATTTGTTCATTGGAATCAAATTCATCACATTCCATATAAATTACTTCTTGTTTGTTTTTATATATCTATTTGGAAAGATAAAAATAATTTAAAATTCATATATGTCAATAAATGAATCAATATCATTGATTTATAATACAATTAATGGATTTAGAATATATTTCTCTTCAATATATTTTATTTTTTGGACATATTTCTTTTCATGTAATAATGATTTTAAATGAACTACGCTAGAATTTTAAAATATTATTATTTAACATAATAGTTATCAACTAGATATTGTATTGGTGTGTATAAATAGTACTAACTAAAATTTAAAAAATTAGTTTTTACGCATTTATATAAGGAATTAATTTGTCATCAATTTTTTATAAATTAAAATAAAATAAATTTAGTGTAAAAAAGATATGGTTTAGTAAAATAACTATTTTATTTACATAGTGTGTTTTTAAATTAAAAAATTAAATTAAAATCTGTTGATTAATTATTTTAAGTCAATTTTTAGGAAATATATCCAATAAACTATTTAACCATTCATCTAATCTAATTGACATGGTAAGGAATTAAGGTAAACTCAATTTGATACTTAAAATTCATTTTTCAAAAATACTGCTTTGTTTTGTTTTTCACACTTGTTTTATAATGAATTACTATCACATATACAAATTTATTCTTATAAAATTGGCTTCATATTTTTTATCAAAATTAATAATTTTATTAAATAATGTATGCTTAATTTTTTTACATAATGAATAGAAAAAATTGTAAAATTTGGTTACTGTGGTTATAGATAAAAAGAGTTAAACGGGGGGTATCCTAAATGATAGTATTTAAAATATAAAAAAAGAAATAAATTTATTTTATTTATTTATGGTATTTTTAATTTATCCTTATACTATTATAATATTTTCCATTTTGGAGATACATTACATGAGTAATACATTAATTTCTTTTAATGTTTTGAAAAATTCCATGTGTGTCCTCTCCCACCCTTAAAAATGGATACCTCATATTCTCTCCTCTTCACACATCCTAAGAGTTATACATCAGAAAATAACCTCCTAAATCAATTTTTGCATTCCCTCCCCATATCCTATAGTTCCTTTCATGATCATAGTACCATCTATTCATGTATTAAGGTGTAATCTAAAAGGCTTCTCAATGAATATGTTTAACTCTTAACTGATTACATTCAATTTTATTCATTCTTACTCCTAAAAAATATATGGTATCCATTTTAAATTTTTAATTTATTTTTAATCAATATAATTAATTATTTATTTGATAATATATTGATGATTTTATTTCTCCTTTCTACCAGACAAGAATTGAAAGTATCACTCAAGTGTACGTGAGGACAAGCACCTCCAACTATCGATATGATTCATTTTCCATCACCATAATTTATAGATTTTAATTATGATGTATTTAATATATATATATATATATATATATATCTGATATATATGAAATAATTATTATTGTATAATAATAAATTATTATCTACCTAATTAATGTTACATCCATCATTAAACGACTACATCACTTCTGTTCCCGTGTAGATTACTACCTCCATAAATTTATGAGATTTTTTTTCATTTCCCATTTACATAGATGGTAATAAGGATTGATTTAGTGGATATATATGATTTTTATGATCTGATAATAATATAATAATTTGGAATCATAATTTACTTTTCTTTAATTTCATCCATCATAAATTGAAAACATCACTCGTGTATACCTACAAAATACCACCTCCATAAAGTAAAGTAAATAATTTCTCACTACCTATTTTTATATATGTTTATTATAAATGATTAATGATTTATAGATGTTATGATTATATAATTAGTAATATTATATATGAGATGAAACCATGACCACTTTGAAGGTATGGGGTCCACCTACCCAAAACACGCACAGATGATTGAATAGTTTTCAACCCGATGTTCATTTTAAGAAATAATTTTTAAAAATAGGATAAATGGAAAATATAATGGAAAGAGACAATGTAATTTAAGTAGGAATATATTTATAATAAAACTAATATATTATACACGATATTTCAACATGTAATAAGCAATAAGAGGCTTGAGGTATGATGTTAAGTACATAATAGCATTTCTTTTAGGGATTATCTATACAAAAATTATATTAAGAGAAATTATATGGATTTTATTATTCAAAAACCTTATTTTTTATTCAAATATGTTTATATATTGTGTTTTTAGGTATTATAAAAATTTTATTCTATTTGGTATATAAAATTATTAAGAATTTGTTAATGAAAAGTAGACCTTATTTTCATTATGGTCAAAGAATTTTTTTCATCTATTTCCATTCTCTTTATTGTTTTTTATGAAAGTTCATACCTATACATGAATTATTTTGAAATTAAAATTTCTCTAAAATTTAATTTTTTTAAAAAAATAAAGGATTATTTCAAAAAAAATTATGAATAATTTATTTTGTACCTCTTAAAAATGTGTGGAATAAATGTTTTCTTTAAATGAAGAAGTCAGAAATAGAATTTCCTACCATCATGGTAATTGTTTTTTTAGGCTTACATTAAAAAATTATTTCATTATTTTCAAAAAAAATTATTTTCTAAATATTTCATGAAATTGTAGATAATATTTTATCAAAATTGAAATATATTTTCCCATATTTTTAATGAATGAATTGAATGATATTTTAATGGTATTTTTGATCATTTTTAAAATCATTTAGGTATTTTTATGATGTACTAGGGATAATATCTTATGTTATGCCTAGTTTAATTCTATTTATTTATTATGATGATAATGATTTTTGTATAAATCAATGAATCACATTTATTTATATTTGTTTAATTAATATATAATGAAACCTTAATAAAAAAATTCTCAAGTGTTATGATGTGTTCGAGTGATGGAATTTTTATAGAAAATATTTTATATCCAAGAATTCTTATATATTGATATAATGAATTATTTATCATCTTGAGGAACACATATCTACAGTTATCATTATGTGAAGGGTGTTCCGACACTTATATATCCCTCTGATGAATTGGGTAATGATGGAAAAGTTTAGAGTCACTTAATAGACAATGGATTTAATAAACTCATATGATATTTCAAAGTTTACTACATTGATGATACTCTTACTAAAATGTTGGAAATAACTTTATAGGAACATATATTTTGGTACTTTTTCCATAATTATATTATTAGGAGTTAAAATTTTATATAGAAGTCATTTTATATGTTTATGTGTAATTAATTAACTTTTTTCTTTTGCTTATGATAATATCCTAGGCATCATGATTGATTGGTGGCAATTTCATGCACTTATGACTGATGGATTTTTTATATCAAAAATCCTTATATCATGACTTATGATTAATTATATTTTTCTAATTAGGAATGATTATTTCAATTTTTATCATGTTCTCATAACCTTTTTCTTATTTGTTTCTCACCAATGATCTTTTATATTATATCCTATATTTACCCTTATAGAGAGTCTAAGTTCCCTATTTATTATATTTCCCTTCCTTATGTTATAAATAAATTATTTAAGTAGGGTATGTCTAAGAAATGTAGTATATAAGAATATCATCATGTAAAATGTTTAGTATTTTTCATGAAATGTGATTATTTATATATATATACACTAAATACTATAAACCATTATAGTTACAGGGCGAGTTATGTTATTATATGTATTGAATATTCATCTAAAATTATATAATACGTATGTTTAAAATGTTCAGGTCAACACAGTTGGTTTTAAAGAAGGTTTTTTTAGATATTAGTATTAGATAACTTTTTTTAAAATCAATGGGATAAGTCTATGTATAAGAAAATAACATATTACTATATTAAATTGGAGATTATGTTTTTTACTAGAAAATGAATCTCATTCTAAATTATAAAAATTGGATTCGGGTGGGGCAAGGATTCACCCAGGGGTATCAACATTGAAAGTGATATATTAGGTATTAACTTAATCCTTATAGGTATATGATGAGTGGTAATAAGAATACCCATCTAAATAGACACACATGTAGGATATTCCTGGGATAATTAACATTTTATTTATAAACTATTTTGAAGTATTGGAATAGATTATGATTGTGAATGACCATCAGTAAACCTATGGTTTCATAGATTGGGAAGAAGGTATCATGATTTAGAGATCCATTGAATTATTTTTCATGATTACATGGTGAATCGAAATAATTATTTTTTCTCACAAAAAAAAATTAGTCTTTGTTAATATTTGGAACTAGGGGGAATCTTGTTAATTTTGAATATGATAGGTAATGAAATTCTCATACTCTTGAGAGAACTAGTCAAATGGGAGATAGGATTTGAAATTATAAAGATATGATGACCCAAATCTCTCAATATATGAACTATAACATGAATCATTATGGTCTCCCAGTTATCCTAACAAATAAACAACTCACTATTAATTCTTTTATATAGATATATATGTCTTCATTAAGCGTTTTCTATGATCCACTAATAGATGAGAAATATATCAGTACAACTAAAAATATATCTTTCATTATCCACTGTCATGAAACTGAAAAATAATTCTTATCAATGTATCATTTGGAAGTTGATTCCAATAAATGATGTACTCTTATCAAGAATTTGAGACAAGAGGAAGAAATTGACTCTAGAAATGGAAATATTTTAAGAACATATTTTTCAAAAGTTATTTTTAATAAACTCTTCCCATGAAAATTGAAAGTGAATTTCAGGAATTAAATCCTAAGGATGATAAATCCATTAGTCTCTAGTGGTAAAATTTAACATTACATGAAAGGTATGGTTCTGATTTTATCATTATTCGAGAAAGAAAATTTGATTGATACATTACTAGATTGAGACCAAGTAATCTAAAGGATTTGAATGGAAGATAATTTGATAACTATATAGAATATTTTTTCTATAAACATAAAATTATAAATTTTAAACTCTCAGTTTTATTGTGGTTTAGGTTGATGAAATAATAAAAATAGAATTCTTGGAAATTCTAATAAAAATTATATAAAGAAATGAAAATTAATTCTCAATTATTTCAAAAGTGTGGAAAGAAGCATGGAGAAAATAAAATTTTGGTGTTTGGTAAAATTATTAACATTATAAAAGAGGGAAAAATGTAAAATAATATAGAAATATTATGAATAGTCCATTCAATGAATGTAGAGGTGAAATACCTCCAATAAAAGTGCCACCCATAGTCCAATTCTATAACTATATAGAGTAAGAAAATTTATCCAATCAATGCACAAATCTAGATTATAATGATGAAAATCATATTCAAAAACATCTCAATAAAAGAGATAAAGGAAAAGAATAAGTGATCACAACTTCTGAATTAGGTCATGAGAAATATAAGTATAAATGTACACTTACCATCCACACTAGAACTGAAAATATTTTATATGAATCTTGATCTACCCACCCTTTTCTTCATAAATAATTTTATAAGTGTATAACATATCCACCATAATTATTATATATTGATTATGTAGTAAAAAAATTAACTATACAATTATCATATCTCATTTTTAAAGTTCATTTTTGATATAATTTTGTGGTAAAATGATTCCTTCAAATCTTGTGATTCTCACAGAAGTTTAGTATTATGTAATTTTGGAAAAGTATTGGATCTCTCCATATTTAACCCATATAAATTTTCATGTAAGGGATGTAATGTTTTATATTTAAATTTATACTATGAATATCTTTTGGTGTGAGTGTTAGTAAGAACATTAAATGGATCTTACTGCCATTTTATGGGTCATTAAAAATAATCGTGAGGGTTATTTATCTCAAATGTTTTTGGAGATACTCAATATCAAATAAACACTTATATTTCAAGATTGTGTTGATTTATTTTAAAATAATTTCCTATTTTTCCCCTAATACAGAAAATTTAGTTTTAAATGTATCTCATCCTAGTGTTAAAAGTATTTCAAAAACTCCATATAAAATGGCCTCGAATTGAGCAGTCATATTTGAAGAAGAAACTTTAGGGTAATCTGGAAAAAGGATACATATTCCCTAGTGCTTAAAAATGAGTTGAACCTATTATTTTTGTTAAAATTAAATATGTTTCAATGTGTATTTTCATTTATTATTGATAACATAAAAATATTTCTATAAAGGAAAAATATTGTCTACTTTCTATTGATGAATTTTTTGATCAACTGCTTGGAACTCAATACTTTTCCAATATTGACCTTTCTTATGGATATCATCAATTGATGTTAATGAAGATATATCCAAAACATACATATACATGAGGTATGAAAAATATGTATGTATAGTGATTCCATTTGGACTTACCAATGTCCTAGTTATCTTAATGGATCTTATTAATAGAATATTTAAAAATTACCCTGATCTGTGTTTGTTAGTATTTATAGATGATATTTATATATATTAAAAGATAAATGAGACACATGGATATCATAAAAATTTTGTGATTTAGACATTATGGAATAAGAATTTTTTGGCTAAATTTACTAATTATGAATTGTTTTCTATAGAAATTTTATTTTTTTCATTATAAAACCACATGTGAGGGTATATAAATGGATCCTTCAATGACAGAAGTTATAGAAAAGTGGTTCAATCCAAACATAGTGACAATAATATATAGTTTTATTGGTTTGATTGGGTAAAAAAATTATTTTTGATATATTTTTCATGGTACAATAATCTACTATCTAATTTGACTATGAAGAGATCCAAGATCTGTTAGACATGTGAATGTGAGGAAAATTTAAAGGAGCTCAAAAAAGGATGGTTAGTGCACATGAACTTACATAACCATATAATAGAGAAGTGTTTTTATTTTTTAGTCATTCATAAAAGAATGGATTGAGAGGTTTTATCATATAAAAAGATATGGTGGTATACTATTCAACATAAAAAATGAGAAAAAATAAGAAAAAATACCAGAAATGTGATTTTGTGTTAGCAGAAGTAATTTTTACATTGAAAATATGGAGGGATTATATTTTTGAAGAAAATTGTGATATATATACTAATTTTAAAATCATAAATTATATATTCACAATTAAACATTTTAATATGTTTTAAAGGATATAGTTTGATTTGATAAATTATTATCATTGCACAATACACTATCACAATGTGAAGTCAACCAAGGTTGCTGATACTCAAATTAGTAAATACCATTCTATATTTTTCATGATAAGGATTGGATGTGATCAAATATGTATGTTTTATAGAAGTTAAATCTTCTAATAATTAAGAAATATGGTAGATCATATCTTTCTTATATATAATTTCATCTATTCATCCATGTGAGGAATAAAGGGGAACAAAAAGAGGGTTTGAAACTATAGAAGAAAGTGATAAATGTTCCTAAGATCATTAATTATATGTTGAAATGATGATGTTTTAGAAATTAATATGTTTCTTATCAATTCTTGACTTGGAGAAGGAGTTTTTGGATGAATCTTAGAGTTAATCGTTTTCTATTCATTCTAGAAGATTGAAGATGTATAAGGATATAAAGGTGTATTTCTTGTTTTATAACATGAAAGGGTATATCACATATTATGTATCTCAATACCTATTATTTTAGTAATTTATGTAATACAAAAAATATAATAAGTGGTAGTTAAAACCATTACTTAAACCATAATGTAAATGGGAAAAAATTGTAATGGATTTCATTTTCTGACTCCCCAAAACATCTAAGGGGTGTGATGTTATTTGGGTTATTGTTGATCACCATACAAATACAAAATGATTAATTTCCATTAGATAATATCTCTCCCTATAATAGATTCCAAATTAATAAATTAATGATGTAAATATATTTCATGGACTACAACACATAGTTGTATCTAATGGAGATCCCGGATTACATTTATGTTTTGGAGAATTCATCGGTGGGATCTTGTTATAGAGTTAAGATTCAGTATTATATATCATCCTTATATGGATTTTCAATATGATATGGCCATTTAAACACCTGAATATAGGCTGATATCATATTATATGGATTCTAAATGCAGTATGGATCAACACCTTTATATTGTCAAAAAAATTACACGAATTTATTTTACTTGAAAATATAGATGGCTCTTTTTTAAGCTCCCTATTAAAGGTAGTGTGGAACTCCAATGATCTGGGATATAGCTTCAGAAAAAAAATCAATTATTACTAGATCAATACTTGTAAATTTTATAGAGGGTTATAGCTATTCAAGATGGAATTATGGTAACTAAAATTAACATAAATGTTATACAAACACTAATTTGAAAGAACTATCATTTTATGTTAGTGAAAAGGAATTAAAATGATTTCAAACATAGAAGTAGTTTATGTGTATTAGAAATAAGGTAAAACTATGACCTATATATATTAGTCCCATTGAAATTTATGATTATGTCAGGAGAGTTTCTTATCAACTGGAACATCCACCCAATCTCTCTCTTGTCCACGTTGTTTTCCATGATTCTCTCCTATGGAAGTTCATATTTTATCTGTCACATATAATAATATTAGAGTAAATACCACTACTGGATGAACTCTATTGTGAGGAATAGTTGGCGTAGATTATTGATCAAATATAGGAAGTTCTTATAAATAATACCGCTCAACATGTCACGGTTTTATTGTGATACCATAAATTTATGGAAGGTTTGTGGGAAACCAATGTTGTGATGAAGTAGAATGATCTTAATTTGTTTGTATTAGAGTGAATGAATTTTGAGGAATATATTTTTACAAGGTAGTATAATCTGAAACCCAAAGAATATATTATTATTTATTTTTAATAAATTTTATTTCTTTGATATCTTACATTACATGCAACACTGAGTTTAAAATAATATAGATATACTATTAAAATATTACAATTTATATTGGAAATTACTAACTTTTCATTAGATTGGAATGTATGAATTATACTAAAAAATTATAAAAAAAATATTCTGGACATATTTTAAATATAATTCATTGATTACCAATTTTTTAGTAATGATGCTAAAATCATTTGAAGTTAAAAATAGATTATTTTCTAAAAACTATTTTTATACACACAATGTGTCTTAATATTAATAAATTAAATTAATATATATTAGTAAATTATTTTTATTAAATTATTATATAATACTTTCAACAAAATATTTTAAAATTTATATAATATTTTTTACATGTTAATTTTTGGGGATGAATTCAATTTTATTTTTATAAAATAATTTTTGTAATAACGACTTTATTGCATTTTCCACGGTTTTTAAAACTAAATTAAATCCACTAAAATTAATTGAATCGGGTAAAATGTATCAGAGATTTGGAATGATAATAATTAATATTATTGAGTATGTTAACATTAATTTTATGTTCCTATTTACATCTAAAAATAGTATTGTTTTGTTACAATAGTAATGGTTAAAAAGTGTTCACCAGGTGATTAACCTAAGAGATAAAGTTTAAAATTTCATAAAACAATTGAATTATTTTTATTTTTTTATTTTATATCTATATTATACCATATATATTTTAATTTTTTACATTTAGGTTACACTCTACTTGAGTAAAACATTAACATTTTTTAGTCTTTTAAAAAATTTAAATTCCGACCACTCCCTCCATTATAAAAGGATACCACTTTCCCTCTCTTCCTCGCACTAAATTATCCTTATATATGAGGAAATACCTAAACTAATACCTTAAAAAACTATCTCCTTATTTCCTAGAGGGAATTTTTTCTTATAAAAACATCTTTTTATTGAATAAGGTTTAATCCAAATATGTTTTCTCAAAAAATTGTTATAGTTCTTAATCGAGTGCTTCCTATTTTTTCTACTTCAAAATCCAATAAATCATTGTTATCCATTATATAATAATTAATTATGTAAATTAAATATAAATAATTTTTATTATTATGTTGGTTTAACCATTTTTTCACCACTTTTCAATCAAATGGGAAATGAATTTATTTTTCATTCATAGGTGTGGACTACCTCCACCATATGGTGATATAAATCATTTTTCATCTCCATAATTCTTGTATGGTTATTATAATGGATTTATTTATTATATATTATTTTTTGGAATTAATTATTCCTCATTGATTGTAATATCTTATCTACCTACTTACCTTTCCATATTTTGGGAGAAATATACTGGCACGTACAAACATGTGAACTACCACCTCCACAAGGTGTAGTGATTTTGTTCATTTACACATTAAATGTATAACAGTGCAGGTATATTTAAGGAATATATATGGTTTTAATGGTATAATAACCATTATTTATAGTTTAACTATAATTTTCCTCCTTTTATATTCATCCATAAAAAATTTAAAACATCACCCATGCATATGTTCAGACTACTGTGTCCACGAAGTGATGTAATTCAATTTTCACCACTACATTTTATGAATTGGTCGAAAATTTTATATGATGAATAAATATTATTAATATTTAGTAATTATTATTATATAAATTAGGAAACCAAGACCAAGGTTAATGTTCCAGAATGATTAAACTGGAACATTCATTGAATATACACTAATTCCCACCGGATTGACCATTTTAGGGAAGAATTATTAATAAATGGATAACTGAAAATTATAAAGTATTTATACATATTAAGTTATATATAAACATGGTTATTTAATATATGAATAATAAATATACATTTATTGAAAATTAAAATGTAATGTGTAATAATAAAAATGGAGTTGTGGTATGGGGTATATGGTAAAATCTCACATCCATGCCGGCTTACCTATGCTAAATTTCTATTGAGGAAAATTACTGGGATATTATCCTACAAATAAAAAATTTATTTTTTTCCTATATTTATTTCTATATTTTATTATTAATTAGTACCAATTTATTATATTTTATACATAAAATAAATAAGATAATTGTCTTTAATAAAAGGTTGATCGTATTTCTTCTTTATTTAGTAAACTTTTTCTTCCATGTCCATACTCTTCAAAATTATTTTATCTTTATTCTTAACTATACTAAAACTCTTTTAGAACAAAATTTCACTACCTTTATATCTATTTGAAATTTTTTATAAATTATTTTGTCTTAAAAATTTCAATCAAGTCATTTTCTAATTTTTACCAATGGGTGAAATTAATTTTTTTCTTTTAATGCATATGAAATGAATGGATTTTACTCCAGTCATTAACTTTATTTTAATTGAATATTCTTTTAAATGTTTCCTTACTTATTTTAAATGAAAATTAATTTCTCCTTATTCTTTTTATTTTAAAATATAATGGTAAAAAATAAAATGAAACATTAATATGTTTTTAAAAAATGATTTGAATGATATTTTAAATGTATTTTTCATCAATGTCACCTTATTTAAAGAATTTTATTCATATATCCGGATATGAACTTATTATAACATCCATTTAATTTATTTGGATAGTTTATGATTATTATTAATTAAGGATGATTCTATGAAACCCATTTCTTTCCCATGGGTTAATATAGTTAGGATGGATATTTGGTGAAAGTTGTTTATTTTCCACTGATTATTCTATTATGGAATAATGAAATTTTTATGAAAATAAGTTCCCTTATACGTGTTATTATATGGTGATATGATGAATGTTTTATAATTTCATGGTAGAAATATGTATGGTTTTAATTATTTGATGGGTGGTACGAGAATTTAATATCCCTCCAATTCATTGGTTAAAGATGAAAAATATGAGAATATCCTAGAAAATGATGGAAATAATAAAAACATACAGTATGAAATAGTTTCTGATAAGAATGTCACTTCTAGTAAAATTTTATAAATAATAAATAGTCATTTCAATTATTGGATATTTTCCCTATTTATTTTCTTAGGAGTGAAACTTGAAAAAGGAAGTGATTTAATGTTTTTATGTGTTTCCCACAAATTTTTTTATAATAATTATGATTTTATTTCTTGTTTCATTATTGATTATTTATGATTTCATAAAATTTTTACTTATGTATTTTTTTTAAAAATAAATATTCCATGATTTAAGATTAATGATCACTGACGGATTTGGTATAACTATTTTAAGTAAGGATTATTTTCTCCAAATATTATTCTTATTTTATAAATACTTACGAAATTTGGTTGATATATTTTATTCTTACCATCATTGAGAATTTGATATTACCATTTATTTTTTTTATTTCCTCAGGTTATGAAAGAATGTTTTAAGTAGGAAAAAATCAAAATGTTTATAGTATAAGATGGTCACTTTGGTATATATTAATGATCTTTCCTGATAAAATATGATTAAAGCATCTATTCTCCAAATACCCTAAACCATTATGGTTGTAGTATAACTTCCCAAAACCCATACTCCTATATCTGCTTCAAAAAACAAAATCATTACATTTATATATCTGATACTGATAAATATGGTATAATTTTATCCATCCAAAACATACAACATCAAATAGAAATACTAGGTCACTTACATAATAGATGGACTTTTATATTTATATTTTTATATTATTAAGAAAAACTCTTATATAACAATACTATAGTAATTGAGTGATAATTTTTTACACAATACCCAGATTTTAATTCTCCATATTAATTTTTCATCATTGTTCACAACCAACCTTAAACCCTTTGAAAAATAATCTAAAATGATGGATGATGATAAAAATATCAATAAGGTACATATTAAATAAAGAAAATAAACTTGTTACTACATTTTAAAACCATGATATCATATAAGAAAGTTTTCATGTAACATAATAATTGTTTGGAAAAAATAGTCATTTATGTATATAATAAATTAGATTTACTACCCCTAGTTTATCAAAAAAACATTTAATTTGAAAATATAAAGGTAAAATAATAACCATGATGGTTTCTTGTAAAACATGAGAACCCATGAAAAATATTTTCTTAAAATCATACCTTTAACCATTATGCTGCATAATAATTTATTTATATAAATGTTCATTAGATTACATTCTGAAATTAAAATATATCAATGAAAATTAATTTCAATGTTTAAATAAATAATTTTAGTATATTGGGAAAACATATTCATAATACCCTTACAAGAACCCTTATTTGAACCCATACAAATTGAATAAAATACTTGGTTAATTCAAATATATATCTTTAGAGAACATAATAATTACCCAACGCATTAGAGGACTATATGAGGCTCATCCCAAAACATAAATAATTTTTAAGGACCATAAAAAATGTCATCAACCTAAAATATTGTATTTACATCATCAAAATCATACAATTATGATTTTGAACCCATATCCAAAAATCATTTTGTATCATTGCATAAAATTTTTAAGTTAATCGTTTCTATTGATAAAATTTAATAAAAAATTTCAAAATATTGGGAAGAATATTATATTTGAAAATAAATATGTATATTTTTATTATAAACATCTTAATAAATTATGTTTTTTATAGAGTTAAATTAAATTAATGTCATATAAATTAAAAATAATGTTTTCACACCTTTAATAAAAATCACCCCATTCCAAAAATGGAAAGAATGTTATTGGTTGATCCCATGAATATAAAATAGAAGATAATATAAAAATACTTTTATAAAATATTTAGGATTATATATTTTCAGCTATATTAAAATTTAATATGAATATTTATAGATAAGATAAATAGATAAGTGGAATTATTAAAATCATTGAAAACAATTTTAATGATTATCTATTTTCAAGAGAATAACTTTACAGATATATTCCATAACTCCTATGTGATGATGTTACATTAAATTTTTATATTCTTGATAAAATATTAATACATTATTCTACAATCATTAAATAATTTATTTCCTTTATCTCAATGACATATTATATTAATTAATTGGTTTATTCCATGTTGAGTATTTTGAGGATGTTAGGATCACAATTTCAAAATGATTTTAGTGTGTTGATTATGGTAAAATTGATTATTAATCCTTAATATATAGAAAATTAGAAATTAAATTATTATTATTTTAGAAATTTAATTTAATTTCGGTATAATTCATGAACATCATAAATGAAAAACTAATCACATCACTTCATAGAGGTGTTAGTCTATAGGCACACAAAAATAACATTATCAAATTTCAATGGATTGAAAGGTATGGAAATAGATGATAAAATGTCATTCCAAAAAAATATCATGAATATTTTATATATTAATTACATTTATCATAATAACCATCCTCTATAGGTAGTGATGAAAAAAAACACATCACTCCTAGGAGGTGGTTGTCCTCACACTTTCATGGACGATGATCTAGTTCTCTATATGATAGAAAATAAGATGAATATATTGGTGAAATTAACATAATAACATCTTTTTATAATATATCTACTGATTTTTTCTTATTGGAATATATTGGACCAAATTAATGATATAAAATGAAGAACTAAAATGAAAGAGATTGGTTAAAATGATTACCTTCTCTTTGAGAGACCTCTTGTGGATTTCATCTTAATGATTCTATAGATTGTATTTGGGTATAGAAAACCCACAGAAATAATTATAAGAATGTTATGAATATATTTTCTCAATTATTTTTCATGATATGTGGCTCAATATATTTTTTATAATGAAGGATATGTGGTGTATTTTTATAATGAAATAAATGACACACTTGTAATAACAAAAAACATTTAAATAAAATAAATTATTTTTATGTGAGTTTGGAACCATGAATAAAAAATATCAAATATAATATTGGTTGAGGTTAAACTAATTTAAAAAAAATTATTGTGATTTTTATGTGGATTTTTAACCTTATATTTGAGTTTAACACCTAGGATAACCAATTTTAACCTTAAATAAGGTAACAAATATTTTAATACAAATATATTATAAATTTACTTATAAGGGATAAATCGGTTCCAAAATTGATCATTTGATGAAATTTTATACCAAATATTATCCCCCATTTACACTTTAAATAATATTATCGTATCAAAATAATTTAATAATACATTATTTAACATAATATTTCATTAAATTAATTTTAACTACTATTCAAATATTTTTATTTTAAAACCATCAAGATAGGTATGTAATTCATATTTAAAATCATTCAAAAACAATTATACATTATAATTAATTATAAAATTCATATGAAAACATAATTTATCCAAAAAATACTATTTTTTATTTTTTATCATTTATTTTGATTTTTATACTGCCTTCATTGACACTATTTTGACATTGTATAATCATTTAAGAAATTCTACTATATATAAATAATAAAAATCAACTACCATAATAATAAATAAATTAGTTGTATTCAAAATATGATTTTATTTTCTATCATGATATCTTTGTATCCCTATGAACATATAATATAAATTAAAATAAAAAACTGATATTTTGGAATTTTTATTCACATAAAATTATATTAAGGTCTTTATAAAATAAAAATGACACTAAAATTAAATATTTTAGTATATATTTAGTATTTTATAGTAATATAATTATATAATAGAAAAACATTAACTTATATATATTTTTACAGTCTTGTAAAATTATTTTTTACCTTAGTTTCCAGATTTACTCTTACTCAGGTGACAAATATTTTCCACTTTTACTATTTATTATGAAAAAATAAAGTTGGCCTATTTAACAAATATAAAAATTAAGATTCATAATATTTATCCCATTATAAAAAATTAAATATCTATAGGTTAATGAAACTACTTTACTAGAAGTACACAAAAATGCATAAAAAATGTTAAAAATTCTAGATTTAAGAATATAAATCATTTCTCCTTGAAATCAATTAAGAAATTTTTTTACATGATTATTTTGTATTAATACTAAAAATTTATATTTATTATAATTTTTCATCAATACAAAATATAATTTTACATTACAATTATTACATTCAATGAAAAGATACAATGATTTTTTTAATTAGAATAAAATATAATTCATATTCATAAAATTCATGTATGGGATCCCAAATTCAACAAAATGTTCTAAAATAAATCATATGAATCCAATAAAAAAATTTGTTGAAAAAATGGTTTTAAAATTTTTAATTCATTCTTATATCATAATAATTTCATAAAATTTATAGTGTTTGGAAAATCAAAACATTCACATTCTCTAAAATATTAATCCTTTTGAAAAAGTACTAAGAATTTCATCCTAATATATTTTTTATATTCAGATTTTAAAAAATATATTCTTTTTATCAAATAAATCTTATAAATGTTAAATAATTATGTATAATATTATTTCCCAGTAATCAATAGAAACCATTTTTTACAAAAACTTATTTTTGAAGCATAAAAGGAATTTACTAAAAATTGAGTTCAAGATTTCGAATCATTTACCAATAAATTTTTTTAGTATGGAATATATATATATATATATATATATCATTATGTGGTTACTCGTATTCATACATTCCATTTCAATGACATGGTTATGTCAATCATTTTTAAATAATTCAGTTTTTGTTGCTCAGTGTTTCAAATCATTTATTCTATTAAATTTAGTCTTATATTAAAATATCAGTGTGTTACACTAGGGGAGTGTTTTATTAAGATTTTTAATGAATATTTATCTAAAATAATGTAATATATTTGTATGAAATTATTAGGACATCTCACGGAATTTTTGTCAGTGACTATGTTGTTGTATCCCATGTCATTTGCCTATAACACAATACGATAAAGAATAATCATGGTATTTCATTTAATCTTATGATATGAGCACATTGTAAAATATGATATGCATTTCATCCATACTACATCTCATGACTCTTAAGATTTCATACAATATGATATTCTGGATTTTAGTGTACTTTCCAAAATATCCAAATCACGTTGAGATTTCATAATGACTTTATGAAAAACTCCATAACTATTTTTGAATCCAATAAAAACACTTCTAGGTACTATTTTTTGAAAAAATATTCATTTTGAAAAAAAAACATCATATAAAATTTGATACTTATCCTAAGTATTAACTATGTGACCCTCTGGGATTTTATATCATTGAATGTAAACATGAAATCTGAATTTCATATATGTATGTAAATCATGACTTATATAAAAAAATAAGTAATTCTACGATATAAAGTGGTCCTGTGTGGACTCAATCAAACATTCACATATATCAATATGAAATTTTCCATGAAAATTTATGTCATTTGCATCATATATATTTCTAAAATATATTTCTCTTTGACATAGAGTTAAAAATAACTAGGGATCATGCCACTCTAGAATAATTTAACTAATACATTCATTATTATTCAAAATAAACTATTCAAGTACCAGAATACATTTTTTTCAATCATATAGTAGAGGAACACTATTGAAAAAGTCTTTATTCAAAAATTTCATTAATTTAATTTTGGTTCTAATGTTCAAAAACTCTCACATCATTGTAACTAATTAATTTTTTAATTTAATTTTAGGAAATTACTATTCAAGTAAATATTTATTCTAGAATTATATTCAAGTCTTTAATCTATATGGAGTATTTTTTGAAGCATTTGGAACATTTTTTTAGCATAATCTGGAAACATTGTACATACCATACGTATGTAAATGTAAAGTGCGGTTGGAACCCTATATTTAAAAAATCATGTATAGAATATATACCATACATTGTTCAGAAAGTATGGTTAGTGAACCCTACATTCAAAAGAATCTATATGTTTGAGAAACAAAACCTATGGTACATGAGTCCTAATTTTGTATTCAAACCTATATTTGGTGTTTTTTCATTTTATGAAGCAACAAAGATTTTTACTATTCAATAATGGAGTTTTAAATATATGATATTAATCTTTATTTCTACCACATTCTTGATGGTCAATAAGATCTATTCAAATAACATTTACAGCTGATTCAAAGTCTCGTTATGATTGTTTTAAAGGCTCATATTAAACAATGTAAATTGTTATTATTTTTATGAGAAGTAATGACCTCTCATGAATATATTTGAACCCAAAATATTCATGATTTAAATTGTGATATTTTTGACATTGGTTTGACCTGGAGTGTTCGACCTAAAATATAAATATCGAGATTCAATTCATCAAAACAATTGTTGAAAATATTGAAAATGTTATATACGTAAAAAATTATGTGTCATTTCTTTCATATCTACAATTTTGAGATATACATGTTGTTATATGTCATCTCATTATTGCTTCTATTATTGTTGTCACCACTACTACACTTTATCGACATATATTATTCTAAAAAATCATGAAATATTTTATAAGATATAGACTTTGGAGACAAACCTGTTTTAACATCTATCTTGTGTTTTATCTATCACTATTTTAAGAAAGCCTACACGGCACTGAAGATCTATTTTCAACTATTCATTATTGAAGATCTAAACACATCAATAAATTGTTTCTATGGTTCTGAATTTTAATCTGTATTATCAAAATAATCAATCTCAATTTATTTGGTGGATTTTTTGCTACTAGTATATAGTCAGGGGAATTTTTCAACATCCTACACAAAGCTATGGTTTTTTATTTCCCTATAAAAGAACCATAATGTCCTTAAATCTTTTTTGTAAAGGTGTCAACTGGATGCACATAGTTTTTGATTAATGATCTTATTATAAGTGGACCTAGTGAAAATCAACATGCTCATGGAGTTAAGAATTTTTAGAGTTGAATAATATATATTTGTTCCATAAACCATTGTACATCTTTATTTTCATTTCTATTATTTATTTCCACTAATAGTTCATAATTAAGATAATTGTAAATGTTCTCTACTAATCAGGAGAGGTGTTCTGAATTATCAATATTTTTGAAATACACAACTCACACCCTCTTGTGTAGTTATCTTCATCATCACCATCTTAACCCAATTATTGGTATCAATGGTAGGGCTCTTCTGGTATGTTTAATTTCCTAAAATTATTTTACCTATCTGATATAAACATGTGGTACTCAAAAGGCTCTAACAAGCTTGAGTAAAATATTCTGATGATGATTTATGAAAATGGATTTTTCTATAGAAGGTATGCTTATAATCCATGATCGGTATTTTAATGGATATAATTATAGATTCTAAAAATATTGTGTGAACATATATCTGAAAATTCATTGAATATGGTTTTATTTTATGGAAAATAATCCTTTATAAATTAAAATGGAAGATTTAGAAATTTGGACTAATGATCATGAATGGGAATATTATCTAAATTCAAAATCAATGAATGCTATTTTTTGTAGTTTAAGAGCTGATGTATTGAATTGAATACTGTAATTTCTCACTACATATGTGATGTAAAGATTTTTAATTTTTCATATAAATGAATAGAGTACATCAGAAAATTATGTTAAATTTCTCGAAAATTAACATTTACTACTTTTAGAACTTGTGAGGATGAAACAATCACCCATATGAATGGAAAGTTGATAAAAATCATCAATGATGTTTCTACCTTTTGAAATCTAATTTCACAATCATAGCAAGTGTTAAAATTAAATAGAGTACTACCCCCTAATTTTAATCGAATTTTAATTTCCATATGTTGATCTACACCTGTAAAAAATTCAGTTATGAAGGAGTTGATTCAAACTCTAATGGTGTATGAAGGTGAGATGCTAGATGAAGCTGAAAACCATATGAAACATGAAGAATATTCTCTCAAAACTACTGTGGATGAATTGTCTAATTAAAATCATCTGAATCTGGATAATGATTTATCAGATAAAGCTAATTATCTTGAAAAAAATATATAAGTAAGAAGAAAAGGAATGATGAAAATAGATAATGGGAGTGAAAGGGAAAATGTCATACAAAGGAAAATTGTCATTTACTAAAATCACAATGGAAATCATACTACAAAAGAAAAGGAAATAGAATTGTGATGTCTACCTGGATTAATACTTCTGGTTCACATACTGGATCTTCTGAAGATTTTGTTTTTAAATATATAAAGAAAATAGTATTTTTAACGGCACATACAAATCACAAGATACAATCAAATTACATTCAAAACATCAGTTGTGAGAAACAATATTAGGATGAATTAGAAAATTATTTTTTTATTCTATAAAACATCTATGAATCTTTAAATCAATTTAATATAAATATTTTAAAATAATATGATATTTTTCATTGAGATAAAAATATAAAAACAAATTATAGATTTAAAATAGGTTTCTTCTAAATCTTATGATTTACAAGATACAAAAACTAATGTACTATTAGTTGAAGTTTATAAAATTGATTTAATCTAATTTAAAAATAATTTAATTTTTTTGAATATAACTTAGTAATTTTCTTCTGTAAAATGTTAAAATTATTCAATATCTTTTTTCCAATGAAAATGAAACATCATATTTAATGTCACAACCTGACGTTTCATCTTCTTTTTTAAAATTAAATATAAACAAACCATCTCCCATAAAATATATTGTACAAATGTATCTGGAAAACCAGTTGTAGCGAGATGAAGAGATCAAATTCATCATGTTTAAAGGAATTTCATCCTTGAAAAGAGATTAAATGTAGCCCCTGTGATTTTTTATAATATCAGACTATTTCTTATGTTGGATATTCATTTGAAAAGTACTCTAATGTAAATAAAGAAGTTCAAAGTCCTAAAGAACCAGAAATCTATTCTTCCCAATTATCTAATGAAAATATTCTATTCAAAGTCAGTACACTGAATGAGGAAAAATAAAATCTTCAAGATAAGTTATATGAATCTAAATGTTGTATAAAGATCTAAAAATCATCATAATCAAAAATGGTTATCAATTTAATACAAAAAGTAGTATCATAATATGAATGAAATTTTGATCTTGAAAGTATATTGTGATGCTTTCGATGAATAAATGAAATGAAAAATGGAGTTGCAAAAAAAGATATTACAAATATATATATCTTAATAGGTTGATGTTGTTTTTGGTCAAATAGTGTGTCTCTTCTTCCTATCAATGAACATATGATGTTAAAAACAAATTAAAAGAATTATAAAGATTCTTATATTCACTAAGTGACAAAGTTAAATGTTTGGAATGGTTGGATGAACCATCCACTTCTTTAAAAACATTTTTATTTTTTGTTTATTTAATATCAATGCACAATTATAAAATTATATTTTCTATAAAAAATATTTTTTATCATTTAAATTATAGAGTATTTTTTAATTCATCTTATAAGATCATTTATTTTATATTTAAATTAACTAAGAATAATAAATCCTTTTATTTTATGTAAAAATGTTTTGATAATTGTGAAAGAATATTCTTTTCCTAATTCCTTGAGTATCCAATATTCTAATATTTGTTGTTATTTTTAGAGAAAATAATAAATTTATCATGCTCCTTGATTTATTATTATATATTTTTAGCATAAATGTTGGGAGGACTCATTTTATAAAGTATACTCTTATCATTATGATGTTAAAAATGTGGAAAAGATTCATGATGTTTTTAATTTAATTTTTTCATGGATAATTTTATATATAATTCTTTAGTATGTATTTTATAATAATTTTAGGGTAATGTTTTTTTATAAAGTCTATAATTTAGGGGGATAATTTATTTTGATGTCATCTAGCCTATATTAATTAAATGTTGTACGGATGTTTTTTATCCTTTTTAAGAAGTTTTTATCTATAAAAGAAAAATTATATAGTGGGATTACAAGGGAGATTTTTCATATATATATTGTATTATATCACATAAGGGAGAGAAGTTTGTTATTTTTATTTTTCCAAAAAGTCTACTTCAACATGGTTATTGACAAAGGTTTTGTAATAATAAAAAAGGGGGATATTTTTGAGCATGTGTTGATTCAATAGTTTCATTAATTTTGTTTTGGTTTTGATTCTCATAAATGCCCACATTAGTGTTACTAATGTATTTTATTTTAAGATAATTTTATGAAATTAATATTCCTGGAAATATTTATTCTATAATTATATCCAACTCTTAAATCTATGAGTAATATTCATTGAAGTATTCAAAACATGTTTTAGCAAATTTTGGAAACATTGTTCATACCCTATGTGTGGATACATAACATATAGAAGGAACCCTATGTGTGGAAAAGCATGTATGAAATATATACCCCACATTGTTAGGAATGTATGGTTAAGGAACCCTACATTTGGAAGAAACCCTATGTTTGAGGAAAAAATATATGGTATATCAACCATAAATTTATATTCAATCCTATATTTGGTTTTTTTTCATTTTATGGAGGAACTCAAGATTTTAATATTCTGTGAAGGAGTTTTAAATCTATTATTTCTAAAACAATCTTGGTTATCACTAAGATATCATAAAATCTCACTTAAAACTAATTCAAATGAACTTTATGAGTTTTTTAGTGTCTGATTTTCAATGGATTAAATCGTTACTATTTTTACAGGATATTTAGATGCCTCCTAAATATTGTTGAATTTAAATTATTCTCGATTTACATTGAGATATTTATGGAGTGGGTTTAACCTAGACTGATTGACCTACAATATAAATATTGAGGCACACTTCTTAAAAAAGGTGGTGAAAATATCGAAAAAATGATATACATACAAAACCATGTGTCATTGCTTTAAAAACTACACTTTAGAGACATACCAGTTTTGATATATCATCTCACTATTTCTACTGCTATTATTTTCGCTGGTACTTGAAGTTCCCAGCTCAATGTGAATCACTGAGAGGGGGAGGGGGTGAATCAGTGATCCCTTTTAATTTTCTTACTAATTGATTATTTTCAATTAAACCTCTATGGCTGGTTAAAGCCTTGATCCACTCTTCTTGTGTCTCTAATCCTTACCTCGAATGATGCTATAAATGTAAAGGCACTAAACCCAAGGATTTACAAGGTTTGGATCAAATACCTATGCCATATTGTGTTGGATATTCACCCCAATGTAGATTCCCCACTATAATTCAGTTAGTAATTACATTGATTGAAACGGAGTCCCAATATATCTGTCTAGAGTCCCAAAGGAGGTTCCTTATACTGCTTCCCATAGTGTTACTAGTATCCCACTGGCCTACTTTAGAGTCCCATTGAAGACTTATTCTCCTCCCTGAATCTCACAGGGGTCTTCAAGATCTCAAGTCACACTATCAACTTTTTTCTTTAATACATTATTTTATTCACTATAGATGATCTTCGAATCATCCCACACAGTCTTTCTTAATCACACTTTCTTGTGTATCTCATCATGAATCATTAATAGCCTTTGGTAAGGTCTATTGTCCTTGCTCAATAATTCTAATCACTTCACTGATCAGTGCTCCAATCAACAATTATCAGGAAATTATGTCTTCTTCTGATGAAGGCTTCGCCTCACTGAGATGTGTGCCAATGGTGCACACAAAATTTTAATGAATATTAATATTCAATAATGATCTTTCACATAATCAGTAATGTATTTATTCATGGATTCTAAATTATTGAAAACTCTAAGAGAATAGATTCTTTAATTCAGTCTGGATTCAGTCTTAGTTCTCATTCACTTCATGAAAATATTGCATGGGATCCAATACCTCTATTATTTGGATATCTCAGTTTCTTTTTCTTTAGTGAAATAATGGAATGAACTAAGACTTATCCTTATTTTCTTGGTAATAATCACATACAATAATGTGATTATTCAAAAATTCATGATCAGATCACATGGAATCATTTTAATTGATTATGATTCATGCAAGACGTTCATGGAATTGATTCCTCTTGTTTATACACGTTCACTAACAATAATGATTCTTATTTTATGTGTCTTCACATGTGCAATTGCATTAATACATGCACAATTTCCTTCTTCGCTCTTTCTTGTGTTAAAACCACAATGGGTATGACTGTTTCAGCACACAAAATTCCTTTTTAATTTTTCTCACATAATATCACACATGCTCTTTTTTATTTTTTATTTTCACACCCACACTCACACTTATTATTTGATTTAGGATCAATATGGTTGTGTGTCTTCAATACCGAATGGATGATCTTCTTTATGTGTGTTCATTATTCTTTCTTCCACTTTCTGATTCACATGTGCACAAACTATATTTTATGTTCTTTTCTTGCACATGAACTCCACCGTGCATGAACCCTTCCTTTTCATCATCTTTCACACACAACCCAAATTGGTATGTGGATGGTGTATCAGTTGGTTCTTCTTCTCAAGAGGTTATCAAATCCTTTGCCTCATGCATGTGTTTATTTTTGTGAAAACACAAGGCCTCAGGTTCTTCTTCTTTATGTAAAATAGGAGGGAACGCTTCTTCTTCATCTTGAAAAATAGGTATCATGGGTCTTCCAAGCATAAAGAATGGGGAACATCTTCATATTACCAAGGATATTCTTAGATCTATCTTCAAAATTGCACAATAAGGGTGCATAGGCACCAATTGTATGTCTGCAGATTCTTTTTCACGCACAAAGAACGATGAGGGTTTGAAGGAACCAATCGTGTGTTCAGCTTCACTCGTAATCATGGGTGATTCATACATTTTCTATTTTCACTAGGAATGTGTGGGACTCCTTTATTCAAGGGATGAATGGTATTCCTTATTCATGTAAGATATGTGCAACTCTTCTTCTTCACATTAATAGGTTCATAGAAAACCTTCAACCTAACAGGAATGAGAGGGGTTTGTGGTTACCCTCTTTCATTAGAGAAACTAGGGCTACTTTCTTTGTGAATGGAATCGTAATGTTTTGGATTGGCGGGACCACCCATTAGAGGCAGAGGATACGTGTTTAAATCCATGTATCTCTTATGAAGATATGGGCATTGAATTCCTGGGATCTTTGGATTTGGTGATTTCAAACATGGATATGAGATACACGACATATCTCAGTTTCATTAAATTCAACTAGGGTTCCTCATTTCAGGTGAACACTTCACATTCATGCATATAAGAAAAAATGCATCACCAACATCGAATGACATGGCCTCGACCACTTCATTTCCTCTCAGGCTATGTGGATTTCTCATTTCAGTCACATGCATGAAACATTTAATTCATGAATGTTTTCGATTCATCTAGAGGATCTCTCTAGGCTTGACTAGATCTCGAATGTTGGTAAAAGTCATGAGATCATTTTTTAACTTCATCACTAGTTTTCGAGTGGAGATTTGGTGTCCCGTGTTTCAAGAAAACCTCAACGGAGAGATCACACAGCACTTATTTAAACCCAAACCACGATGATCAGTTGGATGACCTAGATGCATATGATCAATCTCACGATTGATCAGACGGTAGACCACGTTTCACTAAGTGATCAATGTTTGAGATTAGTTTTGTGGTTTTAAAAACATGTCCCACATCGAAACACATTACTCATTTCATCTTCTTTAAGTAACATGTTGCGGTAGCATGTCACAAAAATATTACCATCTCCCTCCATGGTAACGACCCCTTCTATATTCTGCCGGCACACTCTTAGCGCCCAATATGCTTCCTCGAGGAACTCTCATAGCGCCCACACTGCACTGGATCACCACCTTCAGGCACCTATAGGCATATATACATCCCGCATGTACCTCATGCGGGCTGGCTTCGAGGCCATCCCCTTGGGTGCGGTAGACCCTCGGGTCCCTCATATGCCTTGTGTGAGGGCTTCATCTGGCCTTCAAGATTGACCCTAATTTTTTATTAAACATTAATACTATGTAGTTAATATAAAATCCAATATGAATTCCTCTGTAAAATGAAAAATCATCCTTCTTCATTCAAAGACAATGCATGGTTCGTTTCTTCTACTTCAACGTCAAGCATCATCCATTCCTTTCTTTTCGATCATAATTTACAAATGATCTTCAATATGTTGTTTTGATCCAATAATGGACGATACATAGATCATTGGATTATTCCTCATGCATTAGGTAATAATGCATGGCTTCTCCTTTTTGTAAGTTATGTGTTCTCCATTAACACATATATTAATCATTGAGGAGCTGCACAATAATCATTTGATATTATAAGTGTCATCCACTTAGATTCAATGGATGGATCATCATTTATATCCTCATGAAATTGAGTATTTCATGGACTTGTTTAAGTGTTGTTACAATGTATCACTTTGATACATGTTTCGAAACTTAAGATCAGTTCTATAATCATCATATTTAATAATCATAGATTATTAATCAAGTGTAGTATTAAATAATTTTAATCAACAACAATTCTCCAAGGATTCAACAACTTCTTCATCAATACATTTCATTCACATGTTTACTTCTCATTGACAACAAATGTGACTCTTATGCCTTTAAATCCATATCAACAAAATAAATGCAACTCATATGCTCTTCAATCTCACCCATTTTATTTTTTTGTCGATATCACTTAACCGCACTTTGAATGGGTTAATATGTGTGCCAATATTTTCTACCCCTTATTGGAAAAAAAATGCAATGGTGTTAGTGGGATTTATTCAAAAACATGTCATCCTTATTTAAATAATATATTTTGGAATGTTTCTGAGAGAGTGATGATGTGACATGGTTCACTATGAAAAGAGCCTTCTGTTAGTCAACTCTTATTGTAGTTGGGATATCCCCATCTAGAAAATAAGATATATATGACCAAAGTTCTCATTGATGTTTATAAACAACCATACATGTGATATCATGATCAGAATAGTTCAATTTTTGACCAAGGGATTGGAGATAATATAATTTATCATTGAAATGGAAAATCATGCACATACTTCACCAAACATATTAAAAAGGTAATGTGAAAGATAAATATCCCAATTTCATCCCATGTTTTAATTAATCTAGCACTCCCACATAAATTTCATGATAAATTAGATTAAGAAAAAGAGATTAATATGTGATTGGAATACCCCAGTTTTAGATTCTTAAGATGATATGAATTTCAATGGTTTATCTTAACATAATACTTGATATCATCTCCTTCATTTTTTATCCCCATCAAGGGGTTAACTCCATTTTAATTACCATGTTGTAGAATATCATTATATAATCTTGAAGATATGTATGTTGATAAACTTCAACTTTAGATCACATTGAGTAATTATCAAATCATGAATAATGATTCCAAGTTGTAGTTCTCCACTTTCCTAATCCAATTATTTTCTTGAGTATCACCTTCACCTTTAATTACCTGAAATGTAAGCACATGTATAAAATAAAAATACAAGGGAATAAGATGGAACACTTGTGAGCCTCTTAATAGAAGCTTTAGGGCTGTTATTTTTCTCTCAACCAAGGAACTCCTTCCTTAACTACTCTAATGTGTCTGGTACTCTTCATGCCAATGTCTCATCTCAATTTTACATTTTGATAATTTATTTCCAGCATGGACACTTTACTTTCATTTACCTTCAACTTCTGTGGATTTTTTCCCTTTTCTTATGAAACTAGTGGTGTAGAATTCATGGGGCATGATTTTCAATTGTTAGCATCTCCATTTAGACTGGTAAAACTGTTATACATTATTTTACATGATTTCCATCCTTCTCGCACCTTCTACATACTATTGGTGAAATACATGGGTTATAATGTTTTGAGAACCTCTCATGAAATTTGAATTTTCCTTCATTAGGTATGACATGTTTCCCTTTTTTCCATTGAATTAGCTAGTACTTCATCTCCATCTCTTTGTAGTTATGTAGCAATTTGAAATTTATAGGCCATATAAATGAACACTCCTTATTAAAATTTTATGAATTGGAGCTTCCACATGGCTTCAGCATTGACTTCATGTTATCTATCTTAGGCAGATTATTATCTTCAGAAATATCTTCCATCAATCACATCTTCTTCTGGATTGATTACCCTTTTAGTTTTAGCTTTCTTTCATTCATTTCTATGTTTTGTTTGTAGTGATCCATGATATGACCTTTCATTCAATGGTAGAAGAATATTTTATTTGTTGAGATTATATTCTTGGAATCCATCTTCAAGTTCTTCTTTGGAATTGTTTGTTTCAAAGTTTTCTTAACTTTAGTTTTTTTCATATTCTCAATAGAATACTTTTCAACTCTTTTTCCATTATCTTGCCTTTGTTGTGGTATATGATTCTTATGAACTGCCTGAGGAATGGTAGGAATAAACCTTAACTCATCGTAACTCTGACCACCTCTGTGGCAATTATAATAGAAATCTTCAAGATATTCATATCTGTTCTTGATGGAAAAATTCCTTTTCATCTATTTTTTCTTCCATTCCTTTGCAGGATGCTTCATTTCTTCCCATCTACTTTCCCTGAATGTAGGCCTTCCACAGTTTTTTTATGCTGACATGTTATGCTAGAAATATTGGTCTTAATTCCCAAATATCCAAAGATACCAACAATATCTAACAAATCACCTGATTTTACTTGTTGCATCAATCTAGCTGGATTTAGTGCATTGTTGTATCTAGAATTTTCTTTCTTTATTTAGAGAATATATTTGGGAGTTATTCCTTTTAGTAATCCAAGAAACCATCTTTTAAATTCTAATGGATGTATCCACATTTTTATCAGTGTACATCTTCCCAACATTTGGTTTTGAACATGTACTTGTAGATGAAACTGCATTAGTAAAAACCGAACTAATTGGGTTACGGGATACCTTCTTCTTAAGGATGTCTCCCTTAAATTAGAGTATGATCTAATGTTCCTTTTGGAATCATGCACCTCAATGAAAACATGAGTGGCAACATCTCTTCATTCATCTGATTGGGATGTTTCAGCTTGGGGTGATTACTAATATTTCAATTTCTCCTATAATTCTAAACATTTCATGTTGAGAGATTTCTTATCATCCACAATTTATCTCATCTTACATTCACAATTACACTTTAGAATTGTAATTTTTTTTTCATGAACAATTCGCAATTGTTTCAAAGAGATTTCATGCTCTTTTAGCTTGTTGGGTTTTTCTTCTCGTTGAGTAGCTTTGACAACAATAAAAAAAATTGAAACTTTTCAAATTCATGGAAATCTTCTACAAATACAATATCAAAGAATTATTTCTCACAAATACTTCCCCTCAATTAATCAATAACATGAGCATGACTTTCATTGCAAAGAGAAATAGTTTGTTCCTTTTAATTCACTAGTTTTGTGAGAGTGTTGGATATGACACATTTTTATAAGGATTTTTCCATGGAATTATCTTCTTTTTCTAGCTATAATTTTTCATCTTTAGGATTACTAAGGTTTGCAGAAATATTCTTGCCACTTCTATATAGACATTCATCATAAGATCATGGAGTACATATTTAAGATCGCTATTTGATCAATCATCATAATAGTTTGAACATGCTTCATCAGAAGAATAATAAGTATTGTCACATGTTGTACCTTTCAGATTACCTTCAGTAGAAGGTGTCTCTTCATTAGTAGTAAATTTTTCTTCATCATCATTTTAGATTTCTTCTTTCTATTTTTCTGAGTCTTAGCACAAATCTCCATTTGATATTTCTCACTCATTTTAAAAAAATTCCACTTCATAAAGACTCCCTTGGATCTTTTAGAGGTGACCTTCCATATGATACCTGTTGAAGTGCCCATATTAGTGTGAATCACAGAGAGGGGGAAGGGGTTAATCTGTGATCCCATTGAATATTTTTAGGAATTTATTATTTTCTATTAAACCTATCCAGATGTTTAAAGGCTCAATCCACTCTTCTTAGGTCTCTCATCCTTACCTCGAATGATGCTGTAAATTTAAAGGCACTAAACACAAGTATTTTCAAGGTTTAGTTCAAAGACCTACTCTTTGTTGTGTTTTTTATTCACTCAAACAAAGATTCTCCATTATAATTATTTTAGTAATTAAAATGGTCAATACATAGCCTCACTATATCTCTCCTAAGTCCCACAGGAGGATCCTTATATTGTTCCAACTAGTGTTACCATAGTCTCACTATCCTGCTTTAGAATCCCACTAAAGACTTCTTCTCCACCTTGAATATCACATGGGTCTTCTCACACTCGATTCATAGATTCAGCTTCCTTATTTAAGTTATTCTTTGATTCATTGTTGATGTTCTTATAATATTCCATCACATTCTTGTTGAATTACACTAGCCTCTATATATATTCTAGATTCTTCAGAAACCTTTGGTAGGTTCTGTTTTCCTTGCTCAATAATTCTAATCACTTTTCTGATCATTTATGTTCAACAATTCTCAATTAATTCATTCTTCTTCTGATAAAGACCTGACCTCACTGATATGTGTTCCATTGGTGCACACAACATCTTGAAGAATTTTAATATGCATGAATGATCTTGCACAATATCAGTAGTGTATTTCTTCTTTGATTCTCAATTACTGAAAACTCATATAGAATAGATTCTTTAATTCAGTCTGGCTTCAGTATCAGTTTTCATTCACTTCATCGATGGATTGCATGGCATTCAATAAATATTGTATTTGGATATCTTAGTTTTTAAATATTTAGTGCAATAACTGGATGCACTACGACTTTTCCTTGTCTTCTTTGCAATAATCACATACACTTATGTGATTATTCAAACAAAGAATATCATCTCACTTGGCATCATCAGAATTGATTATGTTTCATGCATGAGGTGCAAGGCATTTCATGTTCTTTTTTACATGCATACACTAACAATCTTGATTTTTCTTTTAAGTGTATTCACATGTGAATGTGAATTCATGCATGTACAATTTCATTATTCACTCTTTCTTGTGTGAAACCCCCAATGGGTATAACTCTTTGACCACAAACACTTCCTTTTTCCTTTTTATCACTTAATATCACACACACTATTTTTCTTCAGATATTTGCACACACACACTTATTATTTGATTTAGGTTAAATATGGTTGTGAGTCTTCAAGCCCGAATGGAAGATATTATTTATGTGTGTTCATTCTTCTTTCTTCATATTTCATCTTCACATGTGCACAACCACTATATTTTATTTTCTTTGTGTGCACATGAACTCCACCATGCATGCACCCTTCTTTTTCTTCTTTTTCCATGCACAACCCTAATGGGTATGTGGATGGTGTATGTGTTAGTTTTTCTTCTCAAGACATTCTTAAAGCCTCGACCTCTTGCATGTGTTCTTTTTTTTGAAAACACAACGCCTCAGGTTCGTATTCTTTATAAAAAACAAAAGGACATGGTTCTTCTTATTTGTCAAAACCAGTGATCACGGGTCTTCAACACATCAATAGTGTATAAATACTTCACATAACTAAAGATGTTCTTCATTATGTATTCGTAAGAGCACAACAAGGGTGAATAGGCACCAATTGTATGCCAGCAGAATCTTCTTCACGCATGAAGCACATTGAGGGGTTGAAGGAACCTGTCGCGTGTTCCGCTTCCTTTGCAAACCAAGGTGGTTCTTACATCCTCTCTTTGAGAAAGGGATGTGTGGGACTCCATTTCTCAAGGGATTCATGGTATTCCTTCTTCCCACAAGAGATATGTTACTCTTCTTATTCATGTAGCCGGTCTACTTGGAAAACCTTCTTCCTTTCATGAAGTAGAGGGGTTCGTCGTTGCTCTATTTATTTGGAGAAACAGGAGCTCCTTTCTCCAAGAATGGTAGCAGGTGGTTTTAGCTTGGAGGTACTCATTTTATATGTAGAGGATATCTATTTAAATCCATGTATATTCTATGAATATCAAGGCAGTGAATGCCTATGATCTTTGGATTTGATGATTTCAAATTTGGATTTGAGATACACTGCATATCTCGGTTTCTTTCTGTTCAACCTGGGTTCGTAATTTCACATAAACACCTCAAATTCATTCATGAATGAAAAACATCTTCTCGAACATCAAATGAAACTGCCTTGGAAAAATTATTTTCACTTGGCCTACATTGATTTCTCATTTTAGTCACATGCATGAAACTATTTATCCATGCATGTGTTCGGTTCACCCAAACGATCTCGATGGACAAGATCAGAGCTCAAAGGTTGTCTAGAGTCATGAGATCATCATTCGTCTTCATCGCTGCTTTGCGGGTGGATCTTGGGTGTCCAGAGCTTTAAGAAAACCTCGACGAAGAGATCGGATGGTGCTCATTTAATCCAAAACTGTGGTGATCAGTTGGATGGCCTAGATGGGTGGGATCAATCTTGCTATTGATCAGATGATAGATTGCGTGTTGTTGAGGGATAAACGGTTGATAATAGTTCCACGGTTTGAAAAACATGACCCACATCGAAACTCACCGCTTGTTTTGGCTTCTATAAATAACAAGTTTTAGCAGAATATCGGCTAAATTATCCCATCTCCCTCCATGGTTCTGCCACATACCGTATTCTGTGGGAGCACTCTTAGCTCCCACAATGCTTCCTCCAGGAGCACTCCTAGTGCCCATGCTGCACGGGTTCACCACCATGTAACACCTACAGACATATACATGGCCCGCATGCACCTCTTTTGGGTTTCCTTTGAGGCTTTCCCCTTGGGTGCGGTAGACCCTCAGGTCCCGCATATGCCTTGGGTGAGGGATTTAGCTGGCCTTCAAGATTGGCCCTTATTTTTTGGTAAAGGAAACTGCTAAGTAGTTAGTATAAAAAGAAGTATGAATTCCTCCTTAAAATTACAAACCATCCTTATTCATTCAAAGCCCACGCATGCTTCCTTTCTTCTTCTTCAACATCAAGCATCATCCATTACTTTCTTTTAGATCATAAATTACAAATGATCGTGAAAATGTTCTTTTGATCCAATAATGGATGATGTATGGATAATTTTTTAATTCCTCTTGCATAACGTAATAATGCATGGATTATCCTTTTTGCGAGGCATTTTTTCTCTATTAACACATATATTATTCCTTGAGAATCAGCACAAAAAATCATCTGATATTGTAAATGTCATCCACTTAGATTCAATGGATGAATCTTCACTTCTTTCCCCAGGCAGTTGAGTATTGAATGGACTTCTTCAAGTGTTGTAATAAAGTATCTATTTGATACAAGTCTTGGAACATAATATCAGTTCTATAATTATCATATTTTATCCCCTTGTATAATTTATCAAGTGTAGTATTCAATTCTTTGAATCAACGACAATTATCTAAGGCTTCACCAACTTCTTCATCAATACCTTTCATTCACATATTTATTTCACATGGAAGACAAATGTAAATCTTATGCACTTCAATCCATATTGACAATAAATGAAACTCATATGCAATTCACTACTTCACTTTATCATTATATATTATTTTCCCTTAATGGTGATGTATTTTATAATAGATACACATTGGATACATACAAGTTTTAGCATATGAATCATGTTTTATCAATCATTGTTTAGAGAAATAATACATGAAATGGTACATTAAAATTCTTTTGTTCATTATAGAATATCTTAATACGACATTCAGTTTTTACAAAAACTATACATTTTAATATTTATTCTCAACTAAATCAATCTCTATTTATTTGGTGGATTTTCAGCTGCTATGAATCAGTCGTGGATAAGTGTCAACAACCTAGAGTTACCTGTGGTTTTGTGATTCCCTGTAGAAGAACCATAAGACTCTATAAATCCTTGTTGTAAAGGTTCCAACTACTTACAATCAGATGTTGATCAATGGTATTAGGATAATAGTACCTAGTGAAAATCACCATGCTCATGGAGATGAATGTTAGTGGATTGTACTAAGGGATATTTGTTCTATTGATCACTAAACATCATTGTGATCATTTCTTTTATTTATTTCCACTACTCACACATATTTAATAGAAAAGAAAAGGTTTTTTCTAATCAAGATAGTTGTTCTAAACTATTAATATTTAAAAAATAATAATTCACCCCATTTATGTCTATTTATCTTCATCATCACTATCTTCACCCAATAAACACATAACATATCTTTCATCGAAGTATCTGATCATATCACATGTCACCCAACTAATAATTTTCATGAATTTCCTCAATCTAATTCAATCAAAGTCCGGGATGTCATTTCCTGACATACGAGTGAAAAACTCTCATCATGGATGACCTCTAACCAATTACATGATCATAAATATTCCAAACCAACCCCTAATTATGTAATATTGAAATATTCTTTATGAATGGTATCAAATTACGAAGGTTTTCAAAGTAGGTATCTCACGAATATAAAGTCATAGGGTTTAATAAGAAGTGCACACCCCTATGTATATCAGTAACTACTTGACATGGCTTCAGATATTAATTTTTTAGTCAGTTCATGTAATAAAGTTCAAATTATTACCTCTTGAATATATTATTCATATCATATATACAAATATTTGAAATAAAAACTTGATTCTACTTATGATATGCATAATATATCATACAGAACAAAATATTGTATGATGGTCATAGATTTGGGAAAAACTAAAGATACATATTAAGGGAATATTATCATTCCACTATTCTTGTAAAACAACTTTTCACACATGTTAAGGAATGAAAAACATGATTTTCCTTACTATAAATTTATGACATATTATAAAATCATTATATCCAGTATTGTATTTTTCGTATACGGAGAGATTTAATATGACCCTCTCGTTTTTCCATTAGTAGTTATTTTGAAAATGGATCCACTAAATTATCTATAGTATCAACATAAAATATCATTAAATTTCCGCTATTAATGATTTAATTAATTAGATGGAATTTTTGAATGATTTGTTTGGACTGTTGGTGAGATCGAGGTTCCATGAGTTGAGAAAAAAAATCAATGACTGTTAAAGAAAATCTTAATTACTCAATTGATGCTAGTATCCACATAAAGTTCATAAATGATAATCATAATCAATATTGATTATTTATCAACATCTCAGGAAATAATATATTTTAACTATATTTTTGAGTCCCCTATAGTGGCTTATTTGGAACTCTTCCAATAGATAACTCCCTCATTTTGAAAAACCATGAATCCAAATTGACATATCATATCATATTTGTTAAATTAGAAACTATAATTTATGTATATCATTACTCATAGCTCATCCACTCCTAAAAATTACAAGAATATATCCTTAGTTATTCTTATGTACTTAAGAATGTTCTTGGAAACAACCTAGTGAATCCCTCTATAATTGTATTGGTATCTACTTATTTTGATCCAATAATAAGATGCATTTATCTAAGTAAACAACATAGAATAACTAATATTTTCTATGTAAAATTCATTTTTAATTACAAACATCCATTCTAAATATTCTAATTGATCATTAATATTCCTAATATTCATACTATAAATCATAGGTAAGCACCAATTTATTGATTTATCTATACTGTACCTATATATAAATTCACTAATATATATGTTCTTAATTAATCTATAAAACCTATTAATTCAATCTATATAAATATTAATACTTAGAATGTAGGATTTTTAATCTATTTCATTCATTGAGAAGAATTTTCCTAACCAAAAATTTATGTATGGTATATTGAAGACATTATTTCTATGAAGATTTTCTTCTTTGACCTACAATATCTTCAATACAACTATGCTCATATTCACCAAATTATACAAATAAGAATCATTATTTTTCTTCATGAAACTATACTATTTTAATATATTATCCAACTATATGTTAAAACTCTACTAGTGTTTCTAAAATACATAATCGGTTTATCATAATGTATAAATATTTTCATGCTCATCTGAACATCAAAACCTTTGGGCTGTATCATATACACAACAATGAGTAATTCACATTAGAAAAATTTTATTTTGTGTCCATTTGATATATCTCATAATCAAATAGAGATTCTTTGTTATCAAATAAATTAATTTACTTCCTCACAAAAATTGGTGATTTCATTTCTTTATAATAAATATTGATAATTTTTTCAAAATTTTACAACAATTTCTCTTCCATTAGTATCCACTTTACCACCATTTATAGTTTTCCACTACACAAAAACTTTCACCATATGTTTATAACCCCTTCAATTGAATCCACCATGTTCAAATCATTATTACAATACATATTTCCTATTTTGAATTCTAATAGTTTTTTCAACCACACAGAATCCTAATTCTCAATGGGAATATTAGTAGGCACTAGGTTTTCCACTTATGAAAATTGTCATCATTTTCCTCAAGAAATAATTATCTATTGAGATCATAGAAAATCTTAGGAAACCTTCTAGTTTATATGTAACCGGATTTAGTTCTTCTTCCATAATTTTTATGGAACCGACCCAGCCTCCATTGTAGGAACACTTCCTATTTGTTGGTCCTGAACATCTCTAAGTTCAACTATCATCTCACTAACCCCAAGAATTATATATCCCATCTCAATAAATATTCCTCCTCATCCAAGAAACATTTTATGCTCAGTATTATTATAGAAATTACATCATGTAGTTTCCTTGGTAAAACCGACCAGTAATATTTTTTCTGAATTAGGATCATGCTTTTAAGAATACAAATGGAATTAAAGTTCTTCACAACAACCAATCATCATAAATTATAAAATGGGATATTTCTCATACGAAATATCATATAGTTTAATTATTAATACTTTAAATGGAAAATGGATTAGTATAAATATTATTGTTTTTGTATCATAACCTTGTAATGATATAAGAAGCTCACACTAACTCATTGTTGACTAAACCCGGTGTAATAGGGTATGATTCCTCCCTTAAAAAACACCATTTAACGGTTTCATTCTATGGATAGTATGTTACAGATCAATTACATAATATCTTATATGATCATTAATTTCTTACATTAATTATTCAACACCTCAATCTAATTTAATTATCATAACACTTCTCCCAAGTTAATTTTGTACTTCGTTATGAAACTATATGGTCTTTTAAAAAGATTCATACTTATGAATCATAAAAACACATAACCATAACAACTGAATTGATCAGTAAAAGTAATGAAGTTCCTAAACCCAACACTTTATTGTGTACTTTTTTCACCATATACATCACTAAGTGTAAGATCCAAAAACATACTATCCCTTTCACGTTTCCCATTAAAAGGTTGTTTTGTAATTTTTCTATTTAAATATGATTTAACATTACGAAATGATTTATAATAAAATGGAATTAAAAATTTATCTATATTGATTCACTTAATGAGTTTCTCATTTATATATCCACTGATAAAATTCCAAAGGTAGGTTATAATTGAATTAACATTGACCATCATTCTCTAAACTATATAAAAAGGATTATTCATACCTAGAATTTATAATCCTTTTACCATATTCAAAATTCCATAAAAAATTTCATTCCTACATACCAAATAACTCTTGTTCTAAATAACTTAGTAAAATCTATTCTTTTCTAAATAATATATAAATATAAAATTTATGTTTATGGATGGAAAAAATTAATCTTTTTAAAATTTTGGAAGTAATCCACCTAGTATAAATAGCTCATAAGAACCAAATTTTAATTTAATAATACATTCCCTGTTTTTGACCCTAATATCTACTTCATAACATTCAAATTTTATCCTATATATGAGTCCATTTTATCATAAAAATTGTGTGATACCCACCTAGTATAAAATACCCATGCGATAGGGTTTGAGAAATTGATCTCTATAACATTCATAATCAGATTCAATGAATTATTCTTTTTGAGAACACTTCTCATCTTCATATACCCAAATATGGTATTTTTAGACCTTACCCTAGAGGGATTTAAAATTGATGTATAAGATGCATGTTATAATCTCAAACAAATAGGTATCTATAGTTGTGTATCATGTTTAATACATTTTTATCATGGTATATTTAAGAAAATACACTCAATAAAAATAGTTACCCCAAAAAACATATCCATTTAGTGATCCCCTATCCAAATTACACTATATAATGATTCCTATATGGATCTTATCTCACTATTATGTTATTTAAGTGGGGAGTCATACCAATAGTATCGACATTCTATACCCCTTTTCTTATTTTAAACAAGTCACATTAAAGGTAGTTTGAAGCCCAAAAAGACATAAATCCATTAATAGATCATGAAGGAACCTACTCAACACTTAGAAAAATATAAATAATGATCATTGAAAACACTGTGGAACCCATCAATATCTCTTCGTATCAGAGTTACTACTTCCAAACATGGAGTAAAAGATAAAAAACAACCAGTAAAGAATAAAAATTAAATAACACAACCTTAGAAAAAATCCAAATAGTATTCCAAATCCAATAGATGTATGATCCACATATGTTCTAGCCAAATTCCAAATGAAACACTATGCTAGTTTAGTGCTTCCCCTATGCAGTCTATCATCATTTTTTAACCTAGAGAAAACACCAATAATGGGAAACTATAATTAATAGGGCCACCTAATACTTTTTGACCTTACAAAAAATAAACCTAGGTTTCCTTAGTATTGAATAACAAACCTAGTTGGATGATCGATTCCTTGATAAGTTTCTTTTTAGAACAAATATCAAACTATGTATTTGAGGGTTTTTCTAAATAAGTCTCTCAAATTAAATATGCATCACATTAATACTAAATTTATAATAATGGTATATTATAATATTACTATTAACTTATGTTTTCTACCTTCATTTATTCATTCTTCTAATTATTCCTCATGGAATCATTTTTCCATCTAAAATAATTAAAATGATCACAACTTTTTAATATGTAATATTTCATACAATAGTTTGTGTTAATCACTGAAAAATTCATTACAAAAACATTCATACATATGAAAATATATATTTTTCCTATGTTATATGATAATTTCATTTAATGGTATAGAATTATATGATATTTTTGTTCTCTACATTTTTGAACCTATATCCATAGATAGCCAACCACCACTATTCTTGTACAAGGCAGAATCCTTATCACGAACCAGACCAGGTACCCAAGTAACCCGATAACCAAGCCAACATTGAAATGTCCCAAAGGGCATTCCTGATCCCAATGGGTGGGAAACTAACACCTGGAATTATAAAATATGTAATTGGGAACTAATTTCCAACAAAACATAGTGGACGTAAAAGAAGTAAAACAATATTCATATCAAAAGAAAAATCCACTGGGAGTAAACCACCAGAATATAAAAAAGGCATGAAAGATCAATCTACTACAACCCAATGTACTAAATGGTAAAACTATCCCCAAGGTCCCTAAGTACACAACTCACCAAGACCACAGCTCAGCAGCTGGATCCACCTCTAAGAGATCCATTCTCTTTGCTCAAACCTGGAAGAAGAAACTCAACAAACACCCGAAGGAAAAGAAGGGTGTGATCCCAAGCCTAGTAGTATACCACCAATTATTCCATAAAAGATTCCAAATATAGATTATCCATTAAAAATATTTCAATTTTCATGGAAAACATTTTTGGAAAATAAAATGCATATTTAAACAAAACATTTTATATATTTTCAAAATGATGGAACCATACTTTTAAAGCATAAGGTTTTTTACCAATGATGAAACACTTATAAAACAATTGATTAAATAGAAAATTTATATAAAATGATTTATATAAATTCATAAGGCATGTAAAGTATTTTGAATAACGTTGGAATACATTTATATCTCAAATATAAATAATTAAGCAAGAAACATTATCATCTACCAAATGGTATGATAGTATTAACCAGCTATAGGATTACATACTCCCTAAGTGGACACAACAAAATGAGTATACTCACATCCCTATGAAACTTCCTAGAGGTGACTCATCACCCTCCCATCATGGATATGACCCACTATAAGAATGTTATAGAACATTTTCATAGCATAGATTATATCCAAATAACTCACTAACTACATAAAGATTGCATGTTCGCTTACATGATTGGATGTTTATTTTAAGACTCCTTAAAATACAAAAAATATCATTCTTCCATTTCAATAATTCCAATTTTATTCCACTAAAAACCAAAATAAGTTTTATTCAAAAACATTCCTCCTTCACAAGATAAATCCAGTAGGATTCTATCAAATCATTTTAATCCATTTTCATGAGTTTTAAATCCATTAAAAACCAATTACTTATGTTCCGAAATTCATTTTCAAAATTAAATTCAATAATTTAATAGAAAACATTTCCATCAAATCCATAATTTAAAACAACTAATTTACACAAACCCATCCCAATTCAATGTAATTATGGGTTTTCTTAATTTCATTTCCAAAATGATTTCAAATCTCCCAATTCACAAGAATTGGGTTTTATCAAATAAGATGAAATAAATTTTAAGAAATTGAATTTAAATCAGTAATTGGAATAAATAAAGAAATACAATGGTAATAAAATTGTTTATATTAGGATGAAACCACCTACCTCAATGGTTGGTTCGCACACTCCCGCAACATAATTCACTAACAATGAAAACCCATAATGCCAATGATGGACCTATAATAAAATCCATGCATCTTAATGTTGATCCAAATATAAACAAAAGTCATTAGAGGGAGAGAGGAAACATACATACCTCAAAGAATAACACCCTATATTCCATGACCAGTGTAGGAAAAGGCACCCAGAATGAGACCTCATGGAAGATCTAGAAGAAACCAATAAAAAACATCTATCTTAGGTTAATGTATCTGGAATTTCAAAGATAGTGTTATACTATGATCAACTGAAATGAAGAACCGGTAAGAACGCATACCTAGAGAGACACACCACAGTAGTAATGATGATATAAACTCAATTAGAATGACCATGAAGGAGGGTCACCTCTAAAAAATGACTAGGTAGGGTTCTTGTTAGAGAACCAAGAGGTCTAGAAAGAAAATATCGAGTGAAACATCAAAATATGTGACTCAAAGTTGGGTGCGTACTAGGTCACGATGTGTACCCAAGGGTCATGATGTGTAGTAAAGATGGATAAGTAACTACAAAAAAATCACCTTAGGTTAAAAATTGAAAAAAAATTCCAGTCCTGTTGTTTAGGCCCCAGTCACGACATGTACCTGCTCTACAACCTGCAGAAAAACCATAAACCCACTTCTAAGAACTTTGAACCAAAAGGAAACTTAAAGAGGGTAAACTTATGATCAAGGTAATAGGATGTTTTAACCACCCCACCTTAAAAAAAATCTACCTCAAATAATCCTATGAAGTAGCTTCCATGCCAAAGAGATGAATCAACCACCACCTCATTAGTTCCTCATGATAACAAATCTAATGACTATTATATCCATGCTTTTATAGTACATTAACCAAAGGTATCATCCTCCCAAAAATTACATTGTATTTATAATCAACTGTCCTGACCAGTCACGTAGTCAAAGATAAATCAAGGTTGATCTCAAGATCACTCCAGTTCAAAATGTGAGATAGATCAAATAGATACTTTCTCAACTATGATATGTGGAACACATTATCTATCAACATTAGTTCTTTTGGGTGTTACAAATGGTATGAAGTCTTCCTCGCATTCTCAAGAACCTAGAAATGTCCCACAAAGTGAGGATAAAACTTCCAATATCTCCCAAGCCATTGATGACCCAACCGGGGTGAAAATTTTAAGAACACCTGATCAGCAACTAAAATCTCCAACGGTCTACGAAGTCTTTTAGTATATGACATATATCATCTTTGGGATATCAACATCACATAATGAATCAGATGAATCTTATATATTATCTCTTTTACTATAATTAGTTTAAAAAATAACATTCACCAACATCCAACCAACACAAAGTAGATTTAGAAGGATGGACATAAAAGGACTCAAAAGTATTTATTATGATCATAGAATGGTAACTTCCATTTTAAGAAAACTCCACAATCCCTTAGTTATCATCCAAACCCCCACTGAATTTGAGAACACAGGAACGAAGCATATCCTCAAGAATTTGTTTTTCTCTTTCTATTTGGACATCCATCCTTGGATGGCACGTTATAATCAATTGGACCTGAGATACCTGTGCCTCCAAAAGGCCTATCCAAATTTGAGATTTAAACTGAGGATCCCTATGCATATGAACAATCTATTTCTTTTAGAGACTTCCTAACTCCTCAACCTTCACTGTATCTCGATTTTCTATAATGTGATCTGGATTTGTCAACCTATTGATCACAACCAAAATAGTATTTATCTTTCTTTGGGTATGATGAAATTCAACCCCAAAGTATATAGAGATCTCATACCACATCCATGTAGGGACTGTAATTGGTTGATGTAAACATGAAGGTTTCTGATGCTCAGCCTTAACCTGATTGTACATTTTGAAATGAGAAACAAACTCAGAAATGTATTATCTCATTCCAAGCTACTAGAACTAACATCACACACTACATAACATATTTTGTGGTTCCTGGGTGCATAGACCACTGGGAGTTAGGGAAATCTCCCATCATAGCCTACCATGTAGATAATGTCACAATGAAGTGGTTATTATAACATAGAACACCCTCATTGGAGAATTACCATAGGGAAACTATATCTCCACTATAAAGGGATTCTCTAATTCTATATAACTCATTATAAAACTATTGATCTTGAAGAATAATCTTGAGAATATAATATTTAAACTGAACACATACCAATTTAACCTCATCCCCTTCCTTTAGAACTCCCATATGCATCTATGAAAAGTGGACTATCATATTCAACTCTATTGAGGATTCTTTCACTGCCTAGGTTGGATGTTTTCTTACACAACACATCTGCAACATCATTCCCTTTCCTTGGGGTATAGGCGATTTCAATGTCAAAGGATTGAAGGTACTCTACCCAATGCCTCTGCTGATGATTCAAATATTTTTTAGACAAGATATAACAGAGGATTTTCTGGTCTTAATATACCATAAAACCTTCAAAAAAAGGTATTGTGACAAAAATTAAGTGTGTGCATCACTACTGAAAGTTCTAGGTCATGGTTGGGATAATTATTCACATGTGGACTAAGATGATTGGATCAATATGATGACACATGATAACCATACAAGTTTCACCCCAATCTAAGTCAGAGTAGTCACTATAGAAACCATCTTTGGGAATTATTCCATGAACCAATGGTAATATTCGGTTATGGAAAAGATTATTTGCATCATGAAGACACTCCGTGGTTTCTCCAAACAATATTCACCTTCTGAGGATCAACTAATATAACATGATCAAACATGACGTGTACCAAAAATTTCACTTCCCAAATCCAAAAAATCTCACATTTAAAGCTTGGAATAAATGAAGCGACATCATAGCAGATTCAAAACTGCTCTCAGATATTGCACATGATCCTCCTTATACATGGATTAGAAAATAATATCTTCCACAATGACCACCACAAAGGTATCCAGAAACTCATGGAAAATGTTTTTCATTAAGGCCATGAAAAGTGCATGAGAACTTTTTAAACCAAAGGTCATGAAATTTTACTCATAGTGGCCATACCAACTCTGAATGACAGTTTTTTTAATGTTAGATTATTTTATCCTCAACTTATGGTAACCAGATCAATGGTCGATCTTTGTAAACCACATCTCGTATTTAAACTGATCCAATAGATCACCAATATGAGGTAACAGATAATATTTCTATATAAAAACTCAACTGGGATTTAGATAATCAACATATAAGAAAATAGAAACATAATAATTCTTAGAGATGAGTATTGTAACTAACCTAGGTGACACACTTGGATGGATAATTCCTTTCTCAAGAATATCAACCATCTAGGACTTCGAGTCTTTTAGTTTAGCTGGAGTCATTTAGTAAAAGTTAATAGAAACTGGTTGAAATCTAAGAATTAAATCAATAAAAACTCAACCTCTCTCACTTGTATTAGACCAGATAATTACAAAGGAAATGCATTAGAAAACATGGTGGCAACTAGAGGAAGATCACCAATAATTGAATTTCTCATGAGCTCAAAAGAAAACACTGATATCACTTTCCCCACCTAAGGATAAGAAGGTCCAGATCTGGTTGTGTTTGGGTCCCATTCTCCTTAGAAGACAAGAGTTACACCAATAGGTGTGGTAAGTGAGACAAGTGAAAGATAACAATCAATTTAAGATTTGTTGCAAATGATCCTATCAATCCTGAATAGTACATAAAGTGATTTAATATCAAGAACCAGATAACTCCATGCAATCTCAGCATCTAATAGAGAGAAGACACAAGTAGAAATATGAAGACCCTACCCTCTCTTTGTACTAAGGGGCATATAATATCAATTTAAATAAATAATTCCTCTATTGGAATATTAGGCCGATTAGTGATACATGTTGAAAAAAATAGTGAGATACACCAATATCAAAAATAGAATTTATTAATGATGATGTTATAGTAATGGTGCAACTCATAGTTATTAGACCCATGTCTGCTTCAATTGGAGACGTTTATAATCTGTGAAGAAGCTTCGTTTTGGAATCCTGTAGATAGAACCCTTTTGAAGGAGAAGAATTGGATTTCCTACAGTTTAAGGAGGAGCTGATGATCATTTCCCACTACACATATAAGAGAAGTGATTGAAGAACCTCTATATGTGTATTGATAGACTGTTGGAACTACAATCCTTGGGTGACTCAGTACAAACCCTCTTTTAATGTCATATCTATACACAGTGTTAGAAAGCCAAATAACTTCCTCCTTGAGTTGAAGGAGGTCTGAAATGATTATTCCATTGAGAACCACCATGGGAATCATCACTCTTTCATTTTTCTTTTGAAGGAAGCAATGCTACCATTGGGAGGAAAAGGAACTCCTATCAACATTGACTTCCCAGCCAGGTCCATCTCAACCATCATCTTCCTATACATCACATTAGTATAAGGGGGAATCATCAGTAATAAGATATGATAATGGATAATAGAAATTTTTTGAGACATTATCCTCTAATTAGATAGACTTTCATGAACTCACCACACTATCTCAATAAGCCAATTTGATTACTCAGTCATGGTTCTGCTAGCGTTATCAAGATAAAAGGAACTCCATAATCATGGACAACACCATTATCTCTAGATTGAACTGATTGGTGAAAATAACCTTGAACAAATTCCACTATAATATCTCATGTTTATTCACCATCGCATCCCACCATCTCTTGTTGTTTCTTTCTTGCATTAAGGTTGGACAGTTCACCTTGATCGTGCCAGGTGTCTCTGAGAACTCAAACAGACGTTCTATCTTGCTGAACCAATCCTCAGCATGATGAGGGTCAGTGGAGCCCTTAATTACGGGGGGATTCTAGCAATGAAAATCTTGTTAATGATTCTAATGAACATCCCCCCGGAGGATCCATTTCTGGAGCCTAAGCTGGAACTGGAAGTGGTTCTTATCCCAAAGCTTGGATAGTGTGAAAGATTACCACAACTCGATTTGAATCAATATCATGATTTTCCAATTTAGATTAAACAATAGCCTCTTCCTATATCTGATTGTCATGTCTTCTCAAAGGAAAGATGTTACACAACATCAACAATTAAAAGGGAAATATCAGAATAACACTCAAACTGAGTTACAAGAGATAATAGAAATTCTCCACAGATGGAAAAAATAGGATTTGGATTCCACTCTATCCAAATATCAATGGGTAATATACTATAACTAATCCACAAGACATATTTCCCTTACTACCCTATGGTTGACATAAGGTTTAGTGCAATGAGAGCTAGCCAGACACTCAATCACAACTGCCCCCAAAGTCATGAAAAGATACTCAAATGTATACTCTAATCAAGGAAAGATGTTGAGCATCACCTTTAATACCAATTTTCATGAACCATCCTATTTACCTGGGTAACTCGACAAATAACCCAGCCCTAGAAAGGCCCAATGGGAATTTCCAATCCCCACTAGTTTGATACATTCATCTAAAAACTTACAACATGTAAGTGGGGATGAATTTCCCACAAAACATAGTGGAAGTAAAAGAAGAAAGAAAGTATGCATAACAAAAGAAAGCTCCCCTGGGAGTAACATACTAGAATAAAACCAGGAATGAAAGCCCAAACTACTACAACCTAATGTACTAAAATGGGAAAATAACCCTCAAGGTACCCATGGACACAACTCACCAATACAACGGTTCAACAGCTGGATCCATCTCAATGAGATCCCTTCCCTTTGCTTGAACCAAGAAGATGAAAGTTTAAAAATAGAAAAAGGTAGAAGTAGAGGGTGGGCCTAAGCCTAGTAGGATAACACCAAATATTCCATAGTAGATTCCAAATATAGATTATCCACAAAAATTATTTCCATATTAAAGGTAGACATGTTTTGAAAATCAAAAGCATATTTATGAAAAACATTCTATATATTTTCAAAATAATTGAATGATACTTTTCAAGCACATGATTTTCTATAAAAATATAGAACATTTCTAAAACAATGGATTAAGTAAAACATTTATATAATATAGTTTATATAAATTAAGTAGGCATTTAAGTTAGTTCAAATAATACTGCATACACTTATATATCAAATATAAATAATAAATCGAAAAAATGGTCTTCTACCAAAAAGTATGATTGTATTAAAAACTATAGGATTTCATACTCTCTAAGTGGACATAGAAAAATGAGTATACTAACCTCCCCATCTCACTGGCTAGAGGTGACTCCCCCCCCATCAGGGATGTAACCTGTAATAGGTATTTCATTGAATGTTTTCATAGCATATAGTGTATCCAAATAACTCACCAACTACATAAGGCTAGAATGTTATCTTACATGATTGGAACTTTATTATAATATTGATTAAAATATAATAAATCACATTCATCTATTTCAAAAATGTCAATTTCATTCCATTTAAATCCAAAATATGTTTTATTAAAAAACATACCTTTTCACAAGATAAAACCATAGGGTTTCTATCAAATAATTTTAATCCATTTTCATTTGTTTGAAATACAATCAAATCAAATTACATCCTTTCAACAATTAGTTTTCTCATGTTAATTCAAAATTTTAATTGAAAAAAATCTTATAAAATACACAATTTATGTTCAACAATTTAAATCAATAAATTTCCACAAACCAACCCCAATTCAATGAAATTATATCTTTTGTGAATTTCTTTGCCAAACCCATTTCAAATCTCCCAATTAAATTGAATTTGGTTTAATCAAATCAATTTAAATCATGTTTAAGAAATGGAATTTTAATAAGTAATTGAAATAATTCAAGAAATACAATGGTAATAAGATTGGCCAAATTTGGACAGAACCACCTACCATAAAGCTCAGGTTGCTCACACCCAGAATGAAGTTCAGAAAAAATGAAAATCCCCAATGACAACGATGGCCCTAGAATCAAATCCCCAAAAATTAGTATTGATCCAAATCTTGACACAATAGTTATTTGGGAGAGAGGAAATCCATATACCTTGAAGGGAACACCTTTTTTACCAAGGACAATGAATGAAAAGGCCTCTAGAACGAGATCTCATTATGGATCTTGAAGAAACAAATAAGAAATATACAACATAGATCAAACAGATATGGAACCAAAAAGCTAGGTAACTACTGCAATCAACCACAATAAAGAATTAGAAAAAAAACATTCCTGGAGAGACATACCACAGAAGTAACAATGATCAAAAGTAAATCATATTGATCTAGAAGGAGGGTCACCTCTGAAAAATTAAAAGGTACGATTTTGGTTCAAGAGACATGAGGTTTGGAAACAAAATACCAATAGAAACATCAAAATGCATGAATTAAATCTATGTGTAGGCCATCTCATAACATATACCCAAGGTTCATGACATATAGTCCATGCTGGAGAAGTTACACTAAAAAACCCTTGCCTTAAGATAAAAATGTACAATTTCTTCAGTCATGTCATGAAGGCCCTAGAAACAATGTGTACCTAGGTACATGATAGGTACCTGCTCTACTGCCTATAGAAAAGCCCAAAAACCACTTTTCTGGACTTTGGTCAAAAAGATAACTTAGAAAATGGTAAAACTTACCCAATCACGGTAACGAGATGTTTTAATCCTCCGTCCTAGTGAGAAGTCTAACCCAAAGTTTATATACCCAAGGGTATATTAATTTCATTGAATAATCCATTAAATAATAACTCTAAAACCTAAAATGTGAAAAATAATTTTCAATAACTAAATTCAAGATAAATACATTAATTATAAAATTACACCAACGTTCGTGAAAACAAAATTTTAAATTTACATGCCTGGAATATAATCAATGTAATGAAAATTTATAGGATGAAAATTATCAAATTGAAAAATAAAACATAATATATATATATATTTCATAAAAATATAATAAAAATGAGTATTAATATATAATTAACCTGAAAATAAAAAAATTATTATTTTCTTAAACATGAGACGAAAATAGCACCATTTCATATTTAATTTCTAAATTGAAATACTCTATTTAAAATTCCCTATACTCATGATTTATAAAAAATTATAAACTATAATTAATTACAAAAAAATATATTGTTATATTTTAAATTTATATCATGATTAATGATTGAGAATGGGATTATCAATTGTAATCTGTGTTAGATATTATTTTCTACAATTACTGTTATTATAAGCTTCTAATTATATTTGATGATTTCATTTATATGATAGATAAAACACAATGCTCTATTTTTTCAGAAAATATAGGATTCAATCAAAAGATATGATATCACTTATCATATAACATAGTTTATTATAAGTGTATGGTATCTCATTATATCATACCTTATGATATATAGTCATCTCATACTTTGACTAAACCAAAACCTTAAGCATGGATTCATTATATATGCTAAAATAAGGACCCAAAAACCTTACAATATGATTGTTATTTATAAAACCAATTGAAAAAAATATTTATATTTCAATGATTGTGGCTAAAATAGGACTTCTGGGTTCCAGTGTTCATCAAATGATTGTGGGAGTGGGAGGAAACTCATAATAATTATTTTTCTATGTCTAATGAAATCAACATATGAAAATGAAGAATATAAAATAATGTAATACATTTATTTCATGAAGATTCATATTTTAATCCATGACAAGGTAAAATTGGTAATTATCACTATGATGTATTCGAATGAATCCTTCCTCTGAGGGAATTAAATTGGCCTGAGATCCTTATTCATAAAGAGAGGACATTTATTACTAAAAGGTGTTCTATAAACATCTTAGATGAAAATTAATGAAAAAAATAAGAATTGAAGAGTAGTCTTTCTATATAATAATATGGTCACATATACCACAAAAATGGGTAACATATCCAATTATATAGACTCTATTCAAGGGATGAATATATTTAGTGTGTTAGACCCTTTTCTACCATCTTAAGATATCCAAAAAATGTTACTACCCATTAAAATTTTCATAACCTTTTTAACAATTAAAATGAATACACTATGAATTTATATCAATAAATAAATTATTTTCTTTCATTTATGACTACATTTACTAATCAATAAGAAATTGGAGTAACCATGAACTGACACCCTATATTTTATTCTTATCAAAAACTAACATAAATTCTACTAGTGGTATTAGGATGCCTAATATGATATGGGTATATCATAACTTGTTATATGAATATCATTTAAATTCTATTATATGAATTAAGTTATATCAAAAATTAATTTATTACTTATTGTAGTCAATTTATAATAATATAAGGAAAAGAGGATCCTTAAAAGGATGTAATTTGATCTATTTCTATTTTGATACATCATGTAATAACTCGGATAACATGAGGTTAATTTACTCTCTTACAATGTAATGAGATTAAGGGATATTCATATAAGGTCGATATATAACATGACATTAAATATTATATAAATTGGTTACTGGGTTGGTGCGAGTGGTTTTAGGTTTCCATATTACTTAAATTAGTGTGATCATGATAGGAACATTATATAGTATTCCTATTTTTAGTGTGTTTTTTAGGTGAGCATGGAATTTTTAGATAATAGCATCATGTATAGTGTTTCATAAACACTATTAAGATGGTTAATTGTACCCATCGATTGGGGTTTCGGTGTTGTGGGATCTACATGATGACTTAATGATTCACATTCTATCGTTATAATAAAAATATAATTATTATTACGCAATAATTATATTTTCTATGTTTTTTGAACCATTTTTTATTGTTTATTGTTTATTTAGATATAAAAAATTACATAAAAGATTACATGATTTTTTTGTTGTTGCAGTAAAGAAATGACAACACATTGATCATATGTTGACTTCAACAGTTATTTTAGTGGTTCATGGTTTCAGGTATATTGTCTTTATAGACATTCGGTTATAGATAAAATTAGTATAATTTATCATTTATATTTATCAATGTTGTACATCATTTGTTTTATATAATTATGCTGAATTAATGAGAGGAATATGAAGAAGGTTGTGGTGAATTTTTTGAAAATTGTATCTATTATAAAATAAAAAAAGGTTTTGATATATAAGACAATAAATCAAAAGAAATAGATTCAAATAAGAATATAAATAAGCATATTAAATCCAATATGGTTAAGAAAACTATTGATGAAAATATGGGATTTCCAAAAAATATATATATGAATATGATTATTAGAAAAAGTATAGGAAGAAAAATAAACAAAATTAACTGAATTAGATAATAAAAAATATTCTAGGAAACATTGATTTTTTTATATTATATTGAGAATCTAGAAAAAATATTCAAGCGGTGATGAAAAATGATATAAAATATTTATAGTACACATGATGAAATATGAACATGAGTATATCCATGACTAATATTTTAAGAACCACAATATAATTAGGATGTTAAAATAAGATTTTGATAAGAAAAAATAATGTGAATATGGGTAACTCAAATAGGGAACTAAATATATTTAATAATATAGAACTATCAAATTTAAAGTTGAATAAAAGGAAAAAATTATAAATGACTCATCTAGAAATTATTTTCCATAAGAAATGAATAGTATGGAATCCAATGAAATTTGTCTTGATGCTAAAAACCTTTAAATAAACGAAAATAATACTATGATATAACATTTTTTGGTGAAAACTATGTCAAACATAAGTTGTTTAGGTTACTAGAATAATGAAAAGGAATGTAAAATATTCACTAAAAATATGTAAAATGTTAAGGTTTTTTCATCTAATAGTAAAGTGGATGAACCAACTCCATTGAAACCCAACATAAGGCTATAGTGAATATGAGTGAGACCAAGAAGCCTTTTTTCCATAGGTTATGGAATGGATGCTAACCCTAAAGGTATAAAACATGTGAATGGGAGGAATTACCCTCATAAAATCCTAGGAATAAAAAAACATATACCAAAAAAGACCAAATAATTTCCATTTCCATAAAAGAATTCGCAACCTCAATAATACCTATATATAAAATACACTTGATCAAGAAAAATGAATGTATGTAAGAGATATAAAAACTCAAAATAATCCACCATATCAATAAAATCAATGCGATCACTAGCTTCACTTTTGGTCAATTTATCAAATTAATACTTAATGAAAATTGATTGGGTGACCAATTTGGAGTACGCAGTAGGGACATCCTTCTAAACTAAGAAACATATATTTGGGAAAAATATTAAAGAATAATACATAGTGTAATCATCCCTGAAAAATATATCCATATACATTATAATAAATAATTATTAGAAATTTGGCCACATAACATAATGTTATAAACAATTTCACATCTTCCTCTTTCACCCTCAACATACACTAACATATATACAATAATGAATCCAACCAATTTTATAAAATTGGTAACCATGTAATATATTTAACTCCATCACCATTTCAAAATCAACAAACAACAAGGGAAAAAAATTCACCCCGACTCCCACAAAACAATTCAGAGCTAACCCCAATATAAATGGTAAGTGGGCAAGTATGAAATCTCCACACTGCCTCATAAGGGACATGATAATTGTACACTATCTATAATGCATCATCATCTATCACCTTATTCCATAACTACCCTATATATCCCATTTATTCGTACAAAAATTCCAATCCATATCTATTATTCTACCACCGCATACCACATATCCATTAATATATAACCATATATCATCAAACATATCACCAAATATCTACATTTATAACCATACATTAGTAGGGAAACAGAATCACATATGGAATCATCCTCATTCCCATCCACATTTCTGTACATCCCCCACCCAAAATTATATTTCAACCTCCATCAAATAAAATATACAATATTGTTGGGTATCCAAAACAAAAAGGATATCCGCCTCAGTCCATCCTACTACCTTATCTGAACCCCACAATCTACCTGCACATTTGTACCAAGAAAGGTGCACCAAAAAACCATATATTGTATGTCAAGACATTAAAAACCACCGTATTCATCCACCTCACACCTTTACTACATCCCATTACCAAAACCATATACAAAATATCATTTTATCAACATAGAAACCATTCACGAAACATTAATTTACACAATAGATCATCCTCAATAGTATAACCAAATTTACTAGAAAAAAACCACACAATCAAGAAACTAGCATTTTACTCATTATATTTCAATCCCATTGTTTACCATTTACTAACAATATAAAGTTATTTCTTCCATACATTCCCCATGTTAACCCATTCATTAACCTAGTATATATTTCAGTAAATCTTCACCATAAACTGTACATATTTCATCCATGTTAATACATTTCAATCATTTAATGTTTAATAAATACCCACTACCCTTTATAACATCTATCATACCAACCATTATCTATCAATTAAAACCACAAAAATAATTTACAAAACCCATTATTTATTTAATTCCTACCATCTCCAATACATAACTAGCATATCATCATAGATATTTTTATATCCCAGTATCTTTATATCATGTTTTCTTCCAATAATACATCGGTCAATTAATGAATAATAGATGAACTCTACTTTAATCTTAACAATTTAACCCATAAGATTCAATTCCATCTATCTTTGTAGTACCTTATTTAACTGTTGAAGTTGTTTGATCAATATTCTTGGGGAAGAAAATTGAACCACAACACATCAAGCATAATCATTCAATAATAACTATAACAGCAAAAATTTTAGATTTCAACCATTTCTTTTTCATTTACATTTTAAGTAATTAAAAGCATTTATAGGTTTCAAAATTGATAAAAACTAAAAAACAAGAGAGTAAAAATATCCAGAACTCATAAAAAATAATACAATACATAAAAATATATTAAATAATCAAAACACCCATGAGACACTTCTTCCACTTACATATTCCTTTTAACTAGTTTATTGTCATCATTGTGTATATTATTATTCAAAGATAATTCCATATTCTATTCACTCTCAATATAAGGAAATAAAACCCATAAAATTATAAAAATAATATACTCTAATAGAATGATAAAAAATTTGGAAAGGATCACATCTTAAGAGTTATGAATAGTGTTCAAGATGAAATAAGATGCTTTTAGAAATCCCTTTCCCATCCAATGAATTGTGAGCATTTTTCAATAATAATGAAAAATAGATGATTTTACAGTTGAGAAAACCCAAAGGAAACCTTCTAAAAAATATAAAATAGGGATATTTGTTAATAATTTTACCCATAAATTCTGAAAATGAGATAATATCACTATCACATATTTTCTATAAGAAAAAAAGTAATACATTCCATAATATGGGATAAGATACTCACTTCGGATAGAGGGATCAAGATCTCACAATTACAAAGATGAAGAGTAATTAAATCGTTCTCAAAATATATGTATGGAGGTGCCATCAATTTCTTAATGTTTAATAGAAAATTATGGAATGAGAATATTTTATAGAAACATAATAATTTTTATAAGTTTTGTAATTTCCTAAAACAGTGGTGAAATGGTTTTTTCTATTACACAATGGTGTTAATTTCCAGGAATCTTTATAAATCATATCATCCTTCCCTATATCTCTCCCCTCCATAAATCTCAGTCAAATAACTATAAAATATGAAAAAGGGAGGACCATAATGCAGAAAGTGTCTCTATGTTGTAGCCTGAAAATGTTGGAAATATTCATAGGGCATTGCACCTCAACCACACCGTGAGCTATGCATTGTGGAAATAATACCAAAAAATGAAAAATGGAATCAAATAGCCTAGTATCTATACCAAATACCCAATTACCACACTATAAATCCATTAAATTATCTTAATTCATATTGATACCATAAAAAACCATGTCATAACCAAATTATGAAGGCATAGAGACACGTTAAAAAGGAAGAACTATGAAATACTAAACTCTAGAACTTCATGGCATAATATACTCTCTACAATACAAATAGAAAAATGGAAAATACCAACATAATGATCTAAAATTTTTAAAGAATCCTAAAAATATCTCAACTCCACAACCAAACCAACCACTGAAAAACTGGAAAATAACATGTCCATTATGGAACATTGCATACCTCCAGGCAAAAACATTCCCTCTATCTACTAGAATTCACAATCTAACATCATATATCTTCCCAATCCTTCTATTGGACCCTAAAATCCTTGACATAAATAAATAATGATATTGGATAGTCTTATTCATTACATTTGATACTATAACATTATTCGTGTCCCCAAGAATCAAATCTAGACAAAGAGAAACATCAAATGTCAATGCAAACACTTACCCTATGTGATATCTCTCAAATAGAATAATCTAACTACTAACAAACCTAAGGGGTGAAACATATTATTAACTCTCCCAAAATATATAAAAACATGTGAAAATACTTTTTAATGTATAAGATACCTATGAAATTGAAACACTTCCCTCAAGACAATCTGTACATATCACTTACTATCCATTATGACAAACAACTCCCCATCTAGTACATCATTCACCACAACTTTTTTTGAATGTAGTTAATTCTTAAGACATCCCTACTATCATGTAAAATCACCAAAAAAATGTATGATTATAAAGAAAACAAATTTACATTATCTTTTAATACGCAATCAACACAAACTTCATAATGACTTAAAAATCCACCAAAATGGTTTGAGTGGTGGGAGAAGGTCGACCCCAGGGCATCCCTATAGTTAACCATCTAATTAATTCTAAGAAATAGGTTTGATCCTGAAGAATATATATTAATGATTAATCACATCATTACACAAAAAAAATAGATTAGAGCTCTATAAAACAATAGCACCTCAAGGTACTCAACCCTATTCCCCTAAGACATGGTTTTTATTTTTTAAACTACCTCTATTTCTTATTTTGTAAACCCTATGTCCAATAATATAGAGAAGTCATCTAAACCATTCAATCCACTCAATAAGGACCTCCACTAGGATTTTAAATAATAAATAAACCTCACACTCTTCACCAGGATTATTCATCATTGATAAACCTCTCTTCATAATCTGTACTTTATCTATCACTAATTCTTAAGATTTCAACAAAAATGGTATGGTCGATTATCAAATATCTAGAATTAAGAAATCTATGAAATGTTTCACTCATTCTCCCTTATCAAGAAAAAAATGAAAAAACTAGTTATTAAAATTCATAAAATGGTTCCTAAATATGTGTAATCTCTTATCCCCCAACAGTGTATTATCCCAGCCTAGGAATCCACTAAACAGGCTCCCCTATTAGGGTCACCACATTTCCTTAGGAACCCCTCCCCATATGCTACAAGATGATGACTAGTAGTGAGTGTATAATAGAATACATGGAGAAACTATAAAGCCTTTATCAAAGTAATACAAAACTAATTAAAAATGAAATAAAGGAAAAATAAACAAAAAATCATGACTTACCAACCATTTTCCCAAAACTAGGGACAAGCCCACAACGAAATAGTAAATATGTTATGTCATTTCATACAGTTCTAATAGAAAGGAAAACTGAAAATAATGACAAACTGAAGAATCCATAATATATTTCCTGACTCTAGGTTCAGATACCTCATCCATTAAAAACCCATCCATAATCAAACATCTTGAATATAGCCCCTTCCCTTTCCCTAACCTACAACTATTAAATCAACTGGGGTACCCAATAATAGCCTGAGCAGGGTGTGAGTATAACTTTGTATGCCACCACCAATGGTGCCTCCAAAATATCCACTCCGAATAGATAGTGAATTCATGTACACGATGTATAGTAGGAAAAAAATAAATTGGGTTCCATTAGTTCACCATATTCACATAAACCATTTTCATTGTTTATACCAAGGGTTATGGATTTTCATCATTTACATTGCTGCTAAAGTCGTTTAACTACATTTTATTAGGGGGTAAGTAAAATTCCCTATCTCACTAGAGGAAAAATTTCACAATCTATTATATTGCACTTACCTTTGAGATTAAATCTAGGTAGTCTCATAAAATTCATCAATTAGGGGAATAGACCCTTAGTATAACCCCTTAACTGGTGAATTCTATTAATGGTGTTTAGAGCCTCATTCCAACCCAACCCAGTGGAATATAATCTCAATTCAAAATCCCACACAACACCAAACTATTTTCACATGTTTCACTAACAGATCATCACAAAAAAAATTCCCATGTAAACACTCATTAACACATGCATCATAGTTAAAAATAGCTCATTCAACAAAAATTACATATTCAGACCTTATCCCATTTACACTTGATCGTTTACATTCCATTACCCAATTAAACTATTTATCATTTAAATTATTTATCCATTCAAAAAAAGTTCTTTTAAAATGCATAACATATTTAACCCATCCACATTATAACAAACAACCCCCTGTTCCGTGTAAACCAATAGACATAGTTTCCATCAGATTCATTTTATAATCCATTTTCACGACCCCCTCCCACCAAAGATTCCCCTCCTGAGCTGGCAATGGTGAAAGGGAGATAATGACCCCCGAGTCCCGCCTCCAGTAGGCCCCGGGTTGGCGACTAGCACCAAGGGTATGAGTTTTCACAAATATGGGAGGCATTACCCTTTTTACTATTTTGGATCGGGAAATAGGACAAGTCAACCCCCAAAAAAGGAAAAGAACAAGTGTATATAAATAAATCCAAACCAAGACTACATGCATGTTTAAACAATTTTTTTATAACAAGGTACATGTACAAGGAAGCTCAAAAGTACAATGCCAAAGAAAACAAGAGAACAACTACTGCAACAACTCCAACTGCCCGACTAGTAGGGTCCCGCACGGCCCTGGTAGTCCTCCTGGAAACCTGAAAGTAAACGTAGGGTGAGCATACAAGTATACTCAGTAGGGAAACCTAAAGCTCTCATGCACAAGTGGGGAGACACCCTAAGGTCCCGTGAGAAAACAGAAGAACCAGAAACTAACAAGGAAAAACTATCCACCCAGCCTCACTAGTCACACTCACCAAGTAACACAAAAAAGTTTAGTATATATATAGAACAAAAGTATTGGGTACCCCGAACCATTTCCCACTTAATTAGGTGCTGCTCTTCCTAACGGAAAACGTCCTGATGCTACCACACTCTTCCCGCCCGCACACACCTGGGCCAAACCACGCATCCCGCCCGCACACACCTGGGCCTCACAACCACGCATCTCGCCCGCACACACCTGGGCCACAACCACTAACCCACCCGCAGACACCTGGGCCTCATCCCAAAGGTTCTTGGGAACGGTAAGCCAGCCCGAAGAGTCTTGGGCTAAAGGTCGCCTCTAGCCATCACAGCCTCCGAGACCTACCCGAAGAGTCTTGGGTGTAAGGTCACCTCATGCCATCATAGCCTATGGAAGAAGGAGCAGGAAGGAGCTAGTAACTAAGGGGGAACACCCTCTCCCATAAAATGGGAGTGTTCGGCACTAGGTTCTTGACATGGGTGTGGTGCGACCAAACACAAAGATACAATTATATATATACATATACCAAACACACAGCCCAACCTATGGCTTCTTAAAAGAGAAACTGAGCATGTGCCTCGGCACTGCTACCACGAAGCATGCATCAACAACCAAACAATCATCCCCCAACCCCATTTAGGTTTTCATGTTTCATGCAATGGTTTAACAAAATATTACTACTGGGAAACTATCATCCAGACAAAACCTTTCACAAACATATCCCTGCCATCCACAACCAAGGTTAGGTAAAACGCAAGCAACCACATGCCAATTCATTTACAAAAGATTATCACAACCATACAACATTCCATCATTCATTTATTTCAAAGTTCCACACATAAAACCCTTTCCACACACAAAACATTTCCACGTTTGAAAACACCTTTTACTTCAAAACACTTTTCATAATCAAAACACTTTTCATAAATAAAGGCATTTTCCACAAAACAACCAAACCACCAACATGTTCATTATTCCAACTTTGTTCAACCGGGGTGATCACACAAGGTTTTAATTCTCATTTAATCATCCAGTCTTTACGTGCTTATCCATTTTCCGTGTTTTAACAAAACCAAAAACAAAAATTCAGATATCAATTGCGCACGCAAAGGCCACCAACGGCCTTGATTTTCAGTAGGCAAAGGCCTTCCAATCCAAAATCACAATCAGAAGATAAAGAAACTAGAAGGGAATAGAAACAGCACAAAACCCCAAACCCTTCTTTATTCGGTTATTATCTTTATTTAAAGTTTAACTGCATCCCATGGAACAAAAGAAAAATATACCACCCCGCATGTTGCACCAAAAAGAGAGACGAAGGTAAACCCCTACCTCAAAAGGTCCCAATCACGTCGCTTCCGACGACGTCCTTCGGTGTCCTCCGCCTTCGCCAAACCCGACAAACGCCTCCTAGGATGCAAGCTGGAGAAGTAAGGCCAGAAGGAAAGGTGACAATTCCGGGCTTAGAAGCTTCGTCTCGTCGCTACGATCCTGTGGCCGCTGATGGATCGTAATTCGGAGCTCGGACAAAGAAGTTAGAGGAGGAAGACTTCTTGATCATCCAAGAGTGTCGTCGTGCGAAGAAGAAGCGATTGGTCTGGAAATAATCCACGACCCTTTCTTATATAGGCAACGAATAGGTAAAATAGTATGCAGCGTGTATTGATGAATACACGGTGTGACCGTACACCCGTTACGCGTTTTGACTGGTCAACACACGACACGTCACGCGGTTTCCACACGTTTTAATAATAATGATAATTCTATTAATATGTGGTGTTTCGTTGACCCGAGGCATGAGTCATAAAAAGTAGCTCATTAATGGTCTTAAAATGACCGTCATAAGTTCAGGGTTACGCTGTCACTGACGGATCGTCAATCCGATACCGTATGAGGGAGATACGTTGGATACAAGATCCCGTAATAAGAACAATATTAAATCTATTAATTCACGAGCGTTTCAGGTACCCAATCCGGAAACGCGAAAAAGAAATCTAATATTGGACTCAAAATTTTCGTCTCGTAGTCAGGGTCGCACTGCCACTGACGGTTCGTGAAACCGAGTTCGCACAAAGATGTTATTTTGAAAAAAGTGTTTTATCAACAAAATTAATAATAACAATATTTTATTATTATAATTAATCAATTATTTATTTATTTTTCATAACACCAAAAGCAATCACGTTTTGGAGTCTTCATGGGCGCTAGAATTAAACACCAATTCCTCCTTTTTCATTTATTTGTCTTTTAATTTATTTCTCTTATTATTATTTTTTGTTTCTCTCTCCAATCTATTTTTTTCTTTCATGATTCTCTCCCACCACCAAAAGTGGCGCCTCCCATTTCTTTTACCCCATGTGGAACGCCCCAAACTCCATTCTCACTTCAACTTTATTATTTAAGAAAATTAATAATAATAACACCCATAATTAATGTACTAATTTAATCCCATTAAATTAGTTTACCATGGTTATTAAGTTAAAACCATTCCATTTAATTAAATTCAAATAATTTAATTTACTAACCAAAAATGAAACCCATTTAATTTAATTTACCAATCACACACATATTTCTGTCACCTTTATCATTATTATTTAATTCAATAGTAATAAATCCTCTTTCAATTTCATCAATGGGTCCCCATCATTAACATTAATAATTATTATTATTATTGACACCCATTATTTTCATATAATTACTCCATACATCCCATAATATTATATTCACGCATGGTTGGGAACCACATTCACGTGCCTCTACATGTTATTATTATTATAAAAAATTATTATATAATAATACCCTTTTAATGTTATTAACACAATTCCAACTTTAATTGTGGAGAACCGCACAACGCCTCCTATACAAGGTCACACCCATGCACCCCATGCATTTCATTCCTTTATAATTTATTACATGAGCCTCATTTATTGTAATTTATTCCTTTATAACTTATTCCATGCGCCTCCCATCATTTTATTAAATATATTCGATTTTATTTCTTATATTTTACAATGATTAAATTAAAACCATTTTATCTAATTAACACCAAATATTTTCACGCCACCATTATCAATTATTATTATTATTATTACAACACGTGTCGTGTTTGATCACATCAAATTTTTTTACAAAGAAAAGGACCTGAGAGGTCCGGGCCATTACATCCATGTTAAATTTCAACACATTTATTAAGGGATATATATAATAAAAATTCAATTATACACTTAATATTGTGGTTTCAATGTTCATTGAGTGGCACAGCCCAAGGGTGTCCTGTAACCTAGAAAAATTGACCTCAACACATCCCACGGGGATCATGGAGGTTTCAATTGAAAATTTACCCAATCAAACTATCATTTATACTAAGTAAAATAAAAATGGCCAACACAATTACAAAAAATCGTGATAAAATATAAATAAATAATTGACAAGGCTATAGGATATTACATATAGACCACCTACATTAGTACTGAAGATAAACACCCGCTTAACCGTGGCCTTTGATTCAGAAACAAATTCCCTTTTACAACCCTATATGGAAACCATTGGAAAAAGATATTTTTAGGGTTTCAAAAGGATAAGAACAACTACATGATATCTAATACATAAAAAAGTAATGAAGAGGAGTGTTAGAATCACCTGGATCTTCTATTTTCAATCAAATGTGATCCAAATGGCTTAGAAATAAGGGAGATAAATCCTTGGGAATTTTAGGTGTATTTGGTTCATCACTAGGGTTTCTAGAGGAAGAATAGAGTAGAATATTATGTTAGAATAGTTAAGGTCCAGGTGGGAAATGTTTAAAACCCCACATTGAAATATCTGATTGTTTTAGTAGCACGGTTGGGAAACTATGCTCTAATAGTTTACCACCCTCTATCCAAGAGGGGGTCAGGCCGCACAGCTTATCAGCGATCCTACATGGTTTGAAAGACCTTGGGATGACCATTTGACATGGCTCTATCCAAGCCTGCATGGTTTGGACTCCATCCTTTATCTTTTTCCTTAAACCATGAACCATCCCTAGATTCATGAATGGTTAGGGATCACAGTTAATCCTTACCATGCACTGACAATGAAACATGCACTCGATGACCATTTTTCTCCCCCCTTATGATTCTGAATCGTTAGAACAACCATGAAACTCCTCACATGCTACGAAGCATTTCATCAACCAAAAAAATGGAGGCCTAAATATAAACTTAAATAAGGATACACCTCAACAAAAAATTCATATTCTTAGAACATCCCCACATTATAACAGCTCAACCTCGATTTCACTCTGATGAATCACTATGCATCCCAAGAAAAGAGATTGGTCTAGTGGGCCCACATATCCATCTCCCACTCCCTAGTTTCTTCCTAAAAATTATTATACATATGTAACACTCAAACCAAATGGATGGTCCTATCCCTCAAGTATTTATCACTCTGATCGATAATATGAATCAGAAGTTCCCCTAAGGACTCATCAGCCTTAAGTGTGACATCATCAACATCAATCACATGAGATGGGTCGGGGTGATATTCTCAAAGATGTGACTCTTAAAAAAAGTGGGCATTCCAATGTACCACTATGGAAGAAACAGTTTTTTTTCCCTTGGTCATATCCTCTCCGCAGTCTCAAATAGCCCCATGTACATTGGCGCCAACTTATCCTCATTCCAAATTTTATGGTTTCCCAGCCATAGAGAAATCAGAAGGAACATATGGACACCTACCATAAACTCATGGGGTCAATGAATTTTATTAGAAAATGACTTCTCTCTACACTGAGCCATATCAATAAATTTTCAAATCTATTTCACCTATTCTAATGACTTCAACATGAGACTTAGTCCCAAAAATGAGGATTCCTTGGCCTCCATCCAACATAATGTAGATCTAAATAGACTACTATAGAGCACCTCATATGGTTCTATATGAACCATAGCCTAGTAACAATTTTATAAAAAATATCAATAAGTTCTAAGTTCATTTCCCATGATCCATCAAAGAATAGGACACATTCCCTCAACATGTCTTGTAGTACATAAATTGTTCACTATGATATCCCATCTGTATATGGGTGGGAAGCCATAATCCAGATCAATTGGGTGATAAGTGACTTCAGTAACCCCTTCCAGAAGCATGAATTTAAACATAGCTCATGATATGAAACTATTGTCTATGGATCCACATACAACTATTCTCTCTATGGAACATATGAATCACCCAAATCGTGCAAAGTTAAGTTCTGTCATATTAGAAAGAAATATGCCACTTTTTTCAATCAATCCAAAAATACACATATCACATAATTCATTTTATGAATCCATAGATTACCTACAAAAGATCTATTTTCTCATCATCCCATTTCTATTTTAAAATGGGAAAAGTCTAAAACAATCCATCCAATCACTATTACCCAACCATCACCTATTAACAGATGTATCATCACGTCATGAACCCAGTAACCTTTTTCTTCTTCTTGGTCCACCAATAGTTCCTATGATGATCATGATGCATTTTGGTTAAACCTTGATGAACTAATTTGAATCATTAAACCCATGCATGTACTATTCCCCCTTACAAGTTTTAATTTTCCACATTGACATGAATATAAATGATCTCATCATCATCAATAGTCCAACTAGAATATTCCTCCTTATCTTCAAGACTTTCCTGATATTCCATGAACTCTAAAGACCCTCATTTCCTCTCCTTTTTCTAGCTCAGAAGTTTTGAATCAACTACCAAGGATGCAAGGGTTATCCTCCCTTTCCCAAAATACACCTCCAAATGAATCTCAACAAACAACATCAGTGTCCACCACTCAGAATTGGATTCCTAAACATCTTGGTGTTTATTCTTCAAAATCAAACAATCTGCAACACTTTTCCCCTTTCTTGGCATGTATACTAGCTCAAAATAAAAGGGCAACATATACTCTACCCATATTTTCTGTCAATGATTCAAATCACAATTTGAGAAGATGCACATTAGACTTTAATGATCAGAATATAGAGTAAACCTCTCTCCCAAAAAATAATTTCACCAAATATTTAAGGGAAAAACCACCATATCCAATTTAGTATCATATTTAGGGTAATTTCATTCATGAGGCCTCAGTTGTCAGGACCCATACACCACAACCCTATTATCTTGTATCAAAACTTCCCCAATCCCAATATCTAGTTCATCAAAAAAGAAGTTATACTCTTTAATTGGGTTGGGTAAGATCAAACTCTATGTAGTAGTCATCCACTGAACTAAATCATGGAAATCATTCTTAAATTTCCTTGACCATTAAAACATGATTCCCTTCATTTTCAATCCTTGATGTTGTTCTACCAAATATGAAATTTTTTTATTAAACTTATAGAAAAGCCTATAATACCTTGAAATACATCAAACTTCAAAAAAATAGTTTGATCCCATAATACAATAGCTTTCACTTTCTCTAGGTCCACAGACACCCCTTCCTCAGAGATAATTTGACGTAATAATTGTACCTTGTCAATCTAGAAATGAAACTTGGGTATCACGGTGTATATCCGATGATCTCTTACTGTACATATGAAAATTTGAATATGATTATCCTGATCTTCATGAGTCTTCGAGTACACCAAGATTTCAACCATATGAAACTAAAAAAATTGATCTAGGTACAGTTGAAAGTGTCAACTCATTAGGACCACAAACACTATTGGTTCATTAGTCAACCCGAACGGCGTGATGACAAACTCATACAACCCATACCTTCTCCTGAAATAATCCTATGGTATATTAGAATGTCACATCTTCAGTTGATGATATAAAAATATCAACTCAATCATGGATAAAATAAATTTACCTTTCAACTGGTCAAAAGTAACATTGATTCATGGAATAGGGTATCATTTCATAACTATCATCTAATTTACCATCCTATAATCAACACAAAATCACAAGGATTTGTCATCCTTCATGGAAAATAGAACTAGGGATCCCCAAGTTGAAATACTCAAATGGATAAACCCCTTGTTCCTTATTTCCACTGATTTATTTTTAACATTCTATAGTTCGTCTAGTTCCATTCTGTATAGAAAAATAGAGACTAGTTATTCTCTCAGAAGAAAAGCTATCATGAACTCAACATATCTCTCTGGTGTAATCCATTAGAAGTATTTAGGGAACACACATTAAAACTGATCCACCACAGGAAGAAATTTAAGTGCCTCTACTACCCCACCATCAAGAATAAGACAATCCACTTTGGATGTGAGTTCACCTAACTACTAAAGGACTAGGCTAGCACAGCCTGCTTGGATATCCCATTCCCCATGGAAAACATATGTATTCCCCTCTAAGTATGTGAACATAACCTTATGGGGGTAACAGTTAATATGGTCCCTGTACAACACTATCCAAACCATTCCTAATATCAAATCCAAACCTAACATCTCTAGAAAAATCATGTTCAATAGGAAAAGGCACCCTCCAACTTCAAGGGTACACTCCTTGTATTTCCAAATATCTCTTCTCACACCCCAAATATTGTATCAATAGATATCACCCCACACATATTCTCCACCTCTAGACCCAAAAAAATTACCAAATTGGGTAGATATAAAAGAGTGTGAGGTAGTCGTATCAAATAATGAACTAGAAAGTGTGGAATCTATAATAATCATACCTTAAACTATCGATGGTCTAGACTTTCCACCTCTATAAGTAGGTGGAACTACATGAAGCTGACATGCCCCACTGCCTTGGTCATTGGTTTGTGTTCCTAATGATGTAATACTCTATGGAAGATGATTCCATAGTCCTAGATAACAACATCTAAAACCCCAATCAGTATGGAATGTAGTGCTCCAATTTCCTTCTTGAAATGGGGAAACTAAAATTATTCCTACACTCTATACTGGCCTTGGTCATCCATCATCTCCCAAATATTGAGGGTTCCTACAAAAAATCTTCACATTTCCCATCATTCCACACACTCATCACTCAATTGGTGTTCAGGGACATTGACCAAAAATGTGTGCCGACCTACCACATTTATATAAAAAACTCAATTTCTCCCTTTAGAGGCTGTTTATCTTTTCTAAATACACATTCCACCACTGAACTAGTAAAAACTCTCAATGTCACTCCTCCAGACATCAGAGGTCACACAAATGGATCACAAAACCAAAGTTCCATGTCCACTACAAAAATCCTCCTTGAGATTTACTTTTTAACTAAGGGCCCAATACAATACCTCAACAAACCTAATTAAGAATAATATATTCACTTAGGACCTGATCTCACATCCATGTCTATCCAGGAAATTTACTTCCATCTGCATAATCCCCTGAAAAAGATGGAATAAATCATTGAAAGTTTGTGAAGAATCTAGTATAATCCATCACTATCATAGTACCCTAATTCAAACATAGAAACTCTATAGGCTTCTACTGCTTCAACATATCCTAATAAAAAAGTTCCAAAAACATTTCCAGCAAACCCTTCCACAACATACCCTCTACCTTCTTAGTCTAAACCAATATATCCACCAAACATTTGAAATTTCCCTTGCATCTTGTAATCAGACAACTTGACTCTATTCTTATTTCCACACTCATGAGAAAAATTTGGATGGTTCTGTAGTGTCAAATATCTAGTCATCTCAATCATAGTTGACATAACCTGCTCAGTTTCCCACTCCATCATCTTTATTAAAAAATGAAAGTAATATTGGAACTGCTACTCACATATATTACCCTAGATCACTAAGGTTTCTTTATCTAATTATGGAGGAGAATTCTCAGTGATATCCTCTTTTCTATTAACTAGCACACATTATCGTAGTGGAATTTCTAAACAATTCCAAATGTATATCACAAAACAAATTACATAAAACATCCCTAGTTTGCACAAAATAAGGCTCTACATTATCCATAAACAACTTATTCAACATTCAATATCCTATCAGGTGTTGTCACATTTCTAGCAATACCATCAACCATACCTACTATATACCATGGTCAATATGGTGTAAAACATCTTAGAAAACTATAATTATTTTCCTAAAACATCCTTTTAACCATTTTAACTTTCAAATATGAATTATTCTCTATTAAAAACCTTTACACCTTCACAATGTATTATAGAATGAAGTTTAACTCATTTATAACCTTTCATTAGGCACTATTATTTTACCATTATTTCACATTATTTTCATTTTCCCATTGGTATAATCTTTATTTAACACAAATTTAATCAAATTCTTCAATGAAAGAATAAAATTCATCTTATCCCCCAGGTCCCACACACATTCCCCATGAGTTCATATCATGATTCATGCTATATATATCCCTAGGTTCCAAAAATGATGTTTGAATTCAAAAACTCATACATTTTCAACTTCTAGTAAAATATCATAAAATTGTTAAGCTGCAAAATTGGTGCATCACCTAATGGGGAATATCATTCAACTGTAATAACAAACTCCCATGGTACTTGGGTTTTACAACAAACATGGGTTAGATACATCAATATACAGGCTCATTCACATGTCTTGGAACATCCAAGACTCCCATATCCTATTCAAAAATTTAATGACCACAAAAAATAAAACTCCACTGATCCAATATTGTAACATCCCCATCCCAAAATCCACTAAACCAATGCCCTGATATGGGTCACCACATTGCCTCCAGAATGACTCTCGAAATTCCAGAGGATACTGACTAGCAGTGATGGTTTAATAAAACATGTGGGGAGACTATACCATTTTTATTAGAGTAATCCAATATAGATTCTGTATGAAATAATGGAGACAATAAATAATAAACATGAATTACCAACCATGTTTGCCAAAACTGAGTATAATAACACGGTAAAATAGTAAATATGATATATCTGGTCATACAGTGCCATGTGTAAAAAAACTCAAAAAACACTAAAGTTTCCCCAAAACGGTCCCTGCCCCCATGTTTGGATCACCCATCCATGCACAACACATTCCAAATCAACCTTCTAGAATAGGTCACTTTCCCTAACCAACAACCATGAAATATTCTTGGGTACCTAATGGTGACCCAAGTAGGGTGTGAGTATAATTCAGTAGGCCACAAATAATGGGGCCTAAAAAAATATCCAATATAAATATATAATGTATGAATGTGCTAAATGAGTAAAATGATAAAAAAATGATAAATCTTCATCAATTAGATTACAATATTCAATTGAACCATATTCATCAATTATACCAATGGTTAAAAAATATCATCATTTACACTACAATTGACGTCGGTCAAATACTGTGCCTTAGGGGATAGGTCAAATCCCTTATCTAACTAGGGGAATCATTTCCAAATTAATTACATAACACACAACTTGGAGCCTCATCCCAGGTAGTCCCATCAAATGAAATAATTAGGGGCATAGAGCCTCAGTCTAAATCCCTAACTATTCTATTTTTGGGGTGAGGTTTAGAGCCCCATTCCAACCCAAATCCAGGGCATATAACATCTATTAAATTCCCCTCATACCATTAATCCATTTGAATATCATTTTATAACCACTGATCCTAAATAAATCAATCACATATCATCATTATTAACATATTCATTAGATACAACAATAGTTCATACAACACATATGTCATCTTCATTCCTTAAACAATTTTCACATTCTCATTTGCATTACTTAACCCAATTAAATAATTTAACATTTATTTGAATTATATGATCAAAAAAAATTCCCTTTAAAATGCATATCTAATTTAACACATCAACATTATACAGAATTCCTTATGTCATGTTAACCATTAGACACAATTTCAATTTAGTTCATTTCATAATACAAGTTACATGTCAACACATTTATCAAGGGAACAATGACATAACAATTAAATTATTTTCTTAAAATTTGAATTTGAAATTTAATGGATTGGAACATTGCATGGGGGGTCTATAACCTAGTCAAATTAACCTCAACACATCTGACAGGGATCATGAGGTTTAAAATTAAACATTTACCTAATAAAACTATCATTTCTACCAAGGAATTCCAAATGGGAAACAACAAAACAGGAATCATTACCACATGAATATAAATAATATATAATACTATAGCATATAACATATAGAATGCCTACCCTAGCTTTGAAGATGAATGATCACTTAACATTTTCCTTTGATTTGGAAAAAAAATCCCATTAAATCCTTAGCCTAGAAACTTCTAGAAAATGAGGGTTTTAGGGATTTGGAAGCAAAATAATAATAAAACAATACCTAATTTTGAAAAATGAAGGAATTTAAATGTCAGACTCACTCAGATCTTTGATTTGGAATCAATGATGCTCAAAATGGCTTAGAAATGATGCATATTGATCCTTTGAATGTTTATTGTCATTTGGATAATCACTAGGTATACTGGAGGATGAATGGTGGATAATTATGAGTCAAAAAACTTAAGGCCCAAGGGGAAAAATAGTGAAACCCCACTTTGAAAAATGTCCATAACTTGGCTGCATCATTTCCCAAACCATGCTCTAACCATGGGACACCCTCTATCTAAGAAGGGAATAGTCGTGCACGGCATCTTAATGGGCAATTAAAATTTGAAAAGCATTGTGATGACCATGCAGGGTGGCTCTATCCATGTCTGCACAGTTTTTTCACCCTTCTTGCATATATTATTTAAACCTTTCACCCCTCCTCTAGGAATGTAAAGTTAGGGAACATTATTACTCCTAACCATGTTTCAACCAAGAAACATGCACGCGATGACCATGTTTCTCCCCTCATCTGTGTTTAAACTCCTAGAACAACCCCCAAGACTCCTCACACACTAAGTAAATATTTCATTAATAAAAAAAAGATTCATAAAAAACATAAACAATGATTTACCACAAGAAAATTATTATATCTTAAATATTGAATCCTATAAATATCCTTTATATTATCACACATCTAAACTTATGAAAATAATCCATCTTCATTAATTTAAGAAATACATTCTGTGGAATCTTTTTTGGGATTCCACAACATATTTCCCATCATATTGGAGCCTCCTTCAACATCAAATCAACAAGTAATTCCACTAAAATTATATTCAAATTCTTTACTCACCCAAAAGAAAATATCAACATCTTCTAACCAATGCTCAACATTTAGGCTAGAGGATCCATAAAAAAAATCTTGTACCTCCTACGACTCAAATTTTAGTAATTCACCATTCTAAGATTCCTCATCCTCATTTCTATTCCCAAAATATTATTGGTGTATCAATTGAATATTATTAGATAAGGAAATAAAATTGTAATCGTAAACCATTAAAATTACATCAACCATATATAAAATAACAAAATTTCATTAAAAACAACAAGAAACATATTACCAATCCTAACCAACTCATCCAGACAATAATCCACATAACCACATCACCACTACTAATATAGTTTAACCTCATACAACTGATATCAAATTACATGTATTTACTTTTGAAAACCATAAAAAACAACCACAACAAAAATCACTCATCACTACTCCAAAAACCTGAAAATAACCAAATAAACCCATCGCCCCTCTAAAAAATCTCAATATCACCCACACAATATAATTTCCATCTTTATAACCATACTATAATCCACTCACTATTTCCACATGAATAATTAAAATCTACAACACCCTACAATGAAAGTATGTAAATATCCTACTATACATCACATACCAACACCAAATCTAGCAAAAAAATGTCTAAAACCATTCTACATAGTTCAAAGAAAAAAATAGAAATAATAAAAATAATCTCAATAGTAAAACACAATAATCAATCAATTACTCACAATTATCTTCATAAGGTTTAAGTGTATACAGTAATAACATCATCATTAAATTTGAAACTTCCAAATATTATTTTAATTTAAACATTATATTAATATCCTTATTTTGGGGTCATTCTATCAACTAAATCCTTTTAACAACAAAAAATCATAGTAATAGTAAAACCGATAAAAAATAATAACTCCACACTAATTTTATACAAATGGTATAGAACATCCATGAATAAATTTTTTTGAGGAAATAATTAGTGTTAAACAATCTTTATGAATTCCAATTTATATTTATTTGACAAAATTTTAAGAAAATAATCTCAACACCTCAATGATATCAATAAAAAAGTTACATATTATATACAACAATCAAATATCATTAGGTTATATTTTTTGGAAATCATCATAATTTTCCATTTAAAAAATTTGACATGTATATGAATTAGTAATGAAAATAAATAATGTTGTATTAGTATGAATAATTATTTACCTTCTCTATCCAAAATACATTGAAAATTTTATCACATAGGAATTGTTCTTTTAAAATATATAAATGTTAGCGTACTTTGACTACCATATTTAGGTCTAATAAACTCATCATACAACTCTATTGAGAAAATATGCATTAATTATTCTCTTTCTAGGGGAACTGAAATAACATTGTACATATATTATAGAATTCTTCCATATCAACTCATGTTTTCATTATTCTACTATAGACATGAATTTTTCCTTTCCTATATCTTATTTACTCTTCAGGTCACATGATAATGTCTTAGAATAGAAAACATACCCTTGAGAAATCATGTTAATGTCTCCACAAAGACACATGGCATGGTATTGAAAAATCATCATATAAAACCTATATATTACAGTATTCAAATATGATCATCATACTTACAATGAAGAATAATTTGTCTCAGGAAAATGTTACAAAATATCAAAATGTGTTTTTTAATTAGCAATTATTTTATCTTCCAATAAAAATAGAGGTAAATGATGAAAATTCTAGCATTAAAAATTATACATGAAATAAAATAGTTATAAGAATATATCTAAAATTACTCACTTCAACATATCATAATGAAATCAATTATAGGATAAAATTTTCATAAAATATATACAAATTAGTTTTCATATACTATAATATCACATTAATAATGATTTAGTAAAAATTATAAATGTCATCAAAATAGATCAACATGTCATAAACATCACTAATGGGAATTGAAAACTATTTATTAGAAATTTTTCTTTAATGAGGAGGGAAATATTAAATTCAAGATTCTTTATGTATTTATATAAAAGTCAAAATCCATTTATTTATATTTATACTATTTCCATGAAAGATATGTAATCATTTTAGAATGTAAATGGTAAATCATCCACAACTGAATTACGTAATTATAAACATGAAAAATTACATATGTTCAAGTTCTTAAATTCTATGTTATTTAATGTTGATGATACATGTACCTCCCTTTGATTTCAACACTATAATGGTTTCAATTACTATTAAACATTTCAATAAATTTTCAAATCCATTTTTTGGATCACAGGGGGGAAAATATCTATGATATAGTTTTTCTCCTTATTTTACATCATGGGTTTGGATCGAGTTTCACTATTTCCCTTCCAATCCCATGAAATACTCACCTATTCATAAATCTAAACTCAATCATAAATATCAACAAAAGTCATTGAAACAACTCTTTATGACCTACCCCTTATAAAACCCATACCTAGTTTTCAGAAAATGATATAGTGAAAACTGAAGCCCAAATCCAATTTGCTTTATGTTGGAGACTAGAATTGAAGGAAAAAAACATTTGTAAGATAGGAATTACCCATATAGAATCTTAATAACAATGAAATAACCACCAATAAAGACCAAATAATTTCTATCTACCCAAATTAACATCACATAACTGGAATTTTATTTATATATAAAATAAATAAAATTAAGAAAATTACATGTATAGGAGAGCTCTAAAAATACATAGTAATCTATTAACTCCATCCAAACTACTCATGCAGTATCTAAAATACTTATTATCTTTTCATATAAACTATTAGTAAATTTTTATGTTGTGAGCACATGGGATTACTCAAAAGTATCATATCTCTAATATAAACTAAATTTGTGTGAAATAAAAATGTATGAACATTAAAGAGTGATATAAACTAAGAAAAACATAACCAGAACATAAGTATAAATAAGAATGAGAAATAAAACCCATTTTCTACATTATATTGAAAACTTCGACCATCACCCAAAATATTCTCAATCATTTCCACAACCATAAACCCATGTAGATATCCATAATCAATAACCAATAAATATCATTCAATCCACCACCATGATCAAAATAATTAAATTAAAAGGGAATAAAAAGTGACACAATCTCCCATATATTTGTTCAAAAACAACTCTAACTAAATCTAGTATATAGATAATGAGACAACACATATCTAACTGAAAACATATTTGATAATGGTATGCTATCAATAACATATCATCATTCATAAACCCATTCTATGACAAAAAAATGAATCACATATCCATAATCCATAAGTTCTTAGCAATATACATCCTTTCACCACCATACACCATGTATTCACAACCACATGACCACATTTCCACAATTATATTAGAACAAATAAACCTTTCCCACCACACATCAGTAGTGTATTTATAACATAAAGGTAATCAACCATGTTCCCTCCCAATTTAGTGTATGACCTCACCCATAACCCCATATCCACATCCTCTACATAAAATATCAAGTTAATTAGGGTAAAATGAACATTAACCACATCAACCACGTGTCATCCTATTACCATGCATGGCCCCCACCATATACCATCACCTAAATAGCATGTAGGGTCTTCATGTACATCAGATACTACCTATTAATCTTTTACAACCCATAAGTATTCACCTATCTGCCTCAATAACCATGTCACATTCCCATAACTATATCATCAATTTCAACCTTACATCATGTGAACAATGAATTAATAAATAACTTTCCTCAAATAAAATTCATCAATAGAATAACCATACAGACCAAAAATGAGAACCACAAAATCAAAAACATTCTATTTTCCACATAATTTTATAATCATATCATTTATTATTTACTAGCCTTATTAAGTTCATTATTCCAGTCATTTCCCATGTAAACCCATCCATCAATCCATTTCTCATTTCAGGAAATTAATTGATCATTTTTCATACCAACTCAATCTCTCTTTCATTCATTTAAATAATTATAATTTTATTAACAGACCACAACCCTTTACCATCATCATTATACAAGTTATATTCTATCCACATCACCCACTAATAGATTTTTAACAAATCAGAGTTTTTTATTCCATCAATTACCCACACATAGTACATCCATCATCACATTCATATCAACCACCCTATCCCATCACCTCATGTTATTTTTCCTATGATATATATAATTTCATTAATTACTTATGTTCATAGTTTTTATCTTACCTCTTCAATGAATTATATTCACATTTTGGACCCAATCTTATTTCCATCATATACCCATGAACAAGTTTGATCTATATTCAATGGGGAGAAAAATCACACTAAAAAATTTGGAATAAACAATAAATAATAATTATAATATAACAAATTATATATTTTTTCCATCTCATTTTTAATTATTGGTTAAATTAATTATTAACTTATGAATGTATCAGGGTTCCCCAACAATATGAGTAGTAATATTGTTTCAAAATAAAACACTACTAAACAATAATTCAATAACTAATAATTATCATAAAAATTCAAAAAAACCATTCAACTCCCCTTCCTCTTCAAATTTCATATTAACCATTTTATTATCTATATTTAGTTCAATGTTCATTAAAGGGAGTTCCCTGCATGTTTTTCCATATCCCATAAACCAAAAACACCCATAAAACACATCAACAATATATTTAAATAAATTAATAACTTGTTTTTATAGGCTCACAGATACGAAGTTATTTATATTATTCCAGAATATGGAAAATGAGTTAAAAATCCCCTATTAAAACTTCTACTTCACAACAACTCCACGGGAATGAAGATAAATAGATGATTTAGAAACATAGAAAACCAAAAGTGAACCTTAAATAACCTACATCATATAATGTTACATAATTTATTCAACCCCACATTACCCAAAATTTGTTAATTGTGCTATTTAATATTCCCCTAAAGAAGATAAAGGAGATATTTCAAATGATAGGAAGAGAAAATCCATCCAAAAATAGAGATCTATATCTCACAAATCCATAGATGAATATCTATCAATGTGGGATCCAAATATCTACATGTTGGTGCAAATAATATTATATTTTTTGTGAGAAAGTGAATGATTAACTAGAATTTAGATAAACTCTTGAATTTATAAAATTCCTATAAATTTATAAAACCATTGTATAATGGGTTATCACACTTTGAAAAGAGGTCAATTCCCACAAATTTCCCAAACTAATATTATATTTCATCATTTTCTACCCTTAATTACGGATTTTCCTATCACGTATTCAAAATAATAGATGATGGTCTATGAAACAATCAGTATCTTTGGTCCATGACATCCAAATTAAAAATATTCTTAGAGATTCAAGAAATAAGAGCACAGTTTGATCCATGCATCATGGAATAATGACACTTAAAAATGATGAACTATATATCATCCACCCCCTGATCCATGACATAATAGTGATAAATACATCTAAAATCCATATAATTCTCTTAATCCTCATTAACCCCGTACTAAAATAATGGTGTGAATAAAAGAACACAACACAATGTCCACTATAAATTCATTACTATGAAATATCAACGTTTAAAACATAACATTTTAGTGGGAAATCCAAACAAAAAATATGAAAATATAAATAAAAAATAAAGTCTCAACCCTTCATCAAAAATTAACTTAATACATATAGGAAATATTTAAACCAACCACACTATAATCAGAATAAAATTCATAAATATATAGTGAAATACAATCCTCCAAACCACAACAAACTCTCGTATTTCTAATTTCTACTCCAACACCATCTCTCTTCCCCTATCCTTCTTCAGATAATACCAATCCTCAAAATATTCCAATTTATGGGATAGAATGGTTTTGGCCATAATAATAAAAAATTAAAAAATTATTGTGAAAAAATTATAGTTGGTAAAAAACATGAAAATTGTATTTCAATATCAAATTAAGATTAGGTAAATTAAAGAAAAATATTTTCCCAATAGTGGAGTGACTATATAGTCATTATGAACCATGATAATAAGTAATTTGTCCTAAATAGATTTCATATAAATAATGTAATGAAATATTTTCTAAAAACTATTATTGATCTGGAATCTATGTATATATTTAATCTGTATGGGTGTAAAATATATGATTTTATTATAAGAGAAAAATTCCTAGTTATAGGGGAAGTCAATCATTGAAGTTAGAGAAATATATAAACAAGAAATAAATATAGTAAGATATGCATGTTAAAAAGTAGATTAAACTTTATAGAATAAATCTATGTAATATGTGATCTTTCTAATAACTATCCTAACTAAATTCTTATATTTATTTTTAAATAATTACATTATATTGTTGAAGTAAATAGATATCAATAAAGAAGTAAATTTTGTATGTCCATTTTGCTCAGGTTTCTCTAAGAGAATGTACAAATGATAATTCACTGATTTTTAATATTGATTATTCATCATGCATGACTATAGGTACAAATATGTTAAATAATATTTATCTTCAAGATGATGGATCATTTAAATTTTGTACTGAGAGTTCACTAAATATTAAAGGATTTTTAAATTTTGATACAGAATCTATAACATTGAAGTTAAAATATTCTCTCTTTGATGAAGGGTGAGTTTCATGATGATGGAAAAGATTTATTTATAGTAATAATAATTTTATTATAAAAACTTAAAGGATGAAAAAATTCCCTATTGATGAAAAAATAATAGATAATTAATTTTATGTTTGAGAAACTCAAGATTCATTCTATCATAGTGATATAGAAGAAAATAAATTCATATATAGAGGACATGATTATATTGGATAGAGAATTATTGATAAAAAATTCATGTGATATGTCATATATCTTCATTGTTCTAAAATGCAGATAGATGTATTTTATAAAACTCATAAAAAAGGAGAGCATCTGTAGGGAAGAAACATGCGAGTGGTGATATAATCATCAAGGCTATTAAAAATAATCTATTATATTTTTTTGGAATATGAGACATCATTTAACCTATTTAAATCATTATTTAGTTTTTTGTTTATATTATTTCATGTGAATAAAATTTGATATTCATAAAACATAACTCTTAATATATAAATTTTTTAAAAAAATTAAAAGTGATATCAAATATTTGATGGGTTTTTAATCATGAAACTAATGATAAAATAGGAAGGGAATATATTTTCAATTTTTTTTAGTTTTATATTAATTTTAATTGTATCATACATGTATACAATACATTATATAGATCTAAAAAAATATAGTTGAATAAATATAAAAATGGGGTCTATGAGGAAATGGGAAGAACCATAATGGATGAATACAAATTTCCTAAATTATATTGGGGATCAGTTATATCAATTATTTACAATATTTAAAATAGATTTTTGTTATGACCAATATCTAATAAGATATCTCATGAGATGTGGAACAATAATAAACCTTTTGTGACATATTTCAAAGTGTTTCTCAATCCCTATTCGATAACGATAAATGCTTTGGATCTGGTAAAAATTCATGAAGTTTGAGGAAGGTATTTTTATGTTATATTTATTCAAAAAAATATTAGTTATTGAATAAAAAATAATCTCAAAATGGTAGTACTGAATGATTTAAAAACCATTTAATTTAATCCTATTTTGAGTAATCTATGTTATGGAAATTCATATAAGTACTCATAAAGATAATTTTAAGAATTCTAACTATGTGTGTGAGATCTTGCTTATGTATGAGATGGAAATTTCATAAGATTTTTAAATTTATGTCTCTATATAGGTAAAAAATAACAAGTATTAGGATAATATTCCATTAATTGTAAGTCATTAATGTATTTTGTTTGACAAATAATGTTTCTTCGGTAGTATTCATGGTGAATTAATTTGATTTTGAGGCATAAAGTTGTGCTTCAAGAAGTTTCAATCTATTTTACCCATGTACATGGTTTGGTGAGTATGGTTTAGGAGAAACAATGCAAACCTTGTTTCTTGGGGTGTTTTCAGTTTATTTTGACCAGATTATGATTATGTTGCATGGTTACCTCCCGGTTAAGGAAACCTCATTTTGGGTTCAAATGGAAACCCATGGATTTAGGTAGGGTGATCCAAAATTTGTTTCATGGTTATTGAATAGTCATATAAACTATACACTATAACTATGTAGTATGTCAAGACTTGAACAGTGGAGTTCACATAGTTTCCACATTATTTGGACAAACATGTGGCCATACAATGTGGATGGGTTTTCTTTAAATAGTTCAAATTTTAAATTTAATTTATAGTTTATAAAACCATGTGGCTTCCAAAAATTTCATTAAATTTGTGATTTTACCATTTTTACCATTCATCCTTTTAACTCATCCATCGCTATTTACTCTCCCTCATATATATGAACCAGAAAAGGGATCCTCCTCTCTTTATTCCTTCCTCAAGCCTCACCAAGGAGGTGTTCGTAGTGGTTTTCTTTGGTGATTGAGGTTAATTTTATCTTCAAATTCCTTCCTTTTCACCATTATGTACTTATTATCATTTATGGGTGTCCATGATTAGAGAGTTGATTTTAATTCCACAAGATCATGTTATAATCATCCAACGATGATGGGGATTTGATTTATCTTTTATAGAGTGAATCCCAATATTACTTCTACATTTTGTTACAAGATGTTTCATTAAGGTACGTGTTAATGGTAAATTTTTTAGGTATTTTATTAATTAATTAATTTAATTTATTAATAAATTTGTATCAACTCTTAAGTACGTTCATGATAATGGTGTCGGGAGTCCGTTGTGGACCACTCATGGTGGTTGGTTGGTGTTTCGATAAGATGGGGGAACCTTATGTTATTGGAAACCATTATTCTAATATAATTTAAATGGTTATGTTAATTATTGAATTAAAAAGTAAATTTTTTTGTGTTTATTATAATGAAGATTGATTTTGGGTGGTGAAGAGTAGGTCAATTGAGTGAAGAAGAGGTTTTATCGGAATTGCATTGGCCTTGGATGTAACTCCCTGACCCCGGGTACTGAGAGTCGGTGCATTATTACATAAAATTAGCTTGATCAAAAAAGATCAAGTCTCAAAAGACGGATTTTTTTAGTAGTATTGGAAACATTAGATATATTCATAACTCTTAAATTACATCATAAAGTAAAAAAAACTCCAACAACATCTTGCCTTCGTATCCCCTCATACTATCCCCACAGTTCATTCATAAATTACTTCTTGGAATCCTGGGAAAAATAAGACATAGAAAGGGTGAGCTCAGATGCTCAGTAAGGATAAAAATACAGCAGAAACTTTCATAAATAAGCATAAACATTTAAGGATATGTATAACTAAAACAAAATCCTTTTAAACTTCAAATTCATCATAATATGGCAAAGATAAAATGAAATAATACCATTTAATTATTCGCATGGATATTTTACTAAACGAATAATCACATGAAATATTAATAACTAATTTCATAACAAGAGAATGCATAATGCAAGACATTAATTTCTGTGTCAGTGACTCCTTCCAAGAACTAAGGGTTATATGTAACCGAAAGCCAACCCGGAGAGCCTCTATAACCGGACTCCAACCCGGAGTTCCTCTAATAACAGGACACCAACCCGGAGTGCCTCTAATAATCAGACACAAACCCAGAGTGGCTCTAATAACCGGACACCAATGAGGAGTGCCTCTAATAATAGGACACCAACACAGAGTGCCTCTAATAATAGAACACCAACCCGGAGGGTCTTTTGTAACTGGACCCCAACCCAGAACATACTAGTCCAACACATCCATCGTAAGAAGAGGATGAAATATAACGTAAACATTCGTATTAAAACTAGCATAAAAATGCCAAACCATTAATAATAAACAATTAATGGAATAAAAATAACTCATCCATATTCAAACATATCACAAAACCTTAAATACAATAAGGAATTTTTGTATCATAATAAATCAACTTCAAACAAGTGAAAAATTTATCAAAGAATGTTCACATAGATGAAATCAAAACTATTTGAGAGAACTTTCTCTTTTTTTGAAGTCATTTAAAAGTCACATAATTACAAAAGAAAATATTTACTTTGAAAATATTCTTATAAGATTTTAAGGGAAGCTTCAATGATTTTATAATGGCAGAAAATATCCACACCCGCCGTATAAGTTAAAAAGACATTCTTACCTTAATTCTGTCGAAAAGGTTAAAAAGGACCGTGTTTGGAAAACAACAGAAAGATTCCATTATAAACATATTATAAAAATTCAATCAATGGTATAAATTACTTTAACCCATATTCTGTAAACTAGTAAGAATTTTTTGAAATACATTTTTCAGAAACATGGATGTGGATGATAAAGAGGTCCCAGTAGAGAATAACGTATAAACAACCTCTGATAATGAAGAGATTGTGAAATAACCCTTACCTTGTACATTTCCTTGGTTGAGGGTAGGTTAACCTCCTATATAATGGTGAAATAATTTTTATTATGTTATAAAAGAATCATATACATTAATATGATATCATATATTATCTTTTATCACTGCTTTGTTAATAATATCTTTGTATTATCATCGTTTCAGGTGTTAACTTACTCATTTTCTTCTATATGTTTTGTTATATAAGTCATGTTTGTTATGAATAGGTTTTTATATTATTCATATCCAAAATGAAATCAAGTCCTTAAACAATATTTTTAGTTATCAAATGATAATTATACTAGAATGGATACGATGGGGAATGAATCTCATCGCGTTCGTGGAGACGGTAGTACGTACGCACGAGCGATAATATCATTCTTTTGATATTAGAATAATATATAATTGGATGGTATATCATATATACAGAATCAATATCAAGTTATATTTATTATTTACATGAATCAAACATCATTATTATACCCATCCAAATAATAATATTTTGAATAACAATTACACCACGACGTGGAGACGGTAAGCCGTACGTACACATGTATGGTGACATTTCCTTCAAAGGATGGATAGAATACTGAATATAGATGTACCATATTTATAATAACATCACATTATATAGAAGATACTGGAGTTATTATTTTGCAAAGTAAATAACAAAGAAAGAAGAAGTTTAAGAAGAAATGAACTTAAAAAAGGGTGGTGAAAACATTACCTCTTCTTCGGGTTCTTCGTTTTGATTTGATCAAAAGGGATCCATAGGTTGGATTTATGATCAAACTAAGGCCTCTAAGAATAAGTGAGGGGAGTTGATAGAGTATTTGGGCAGGTTTTTTTGAATCAAAAGGCTTTGAAGGTGTGAAGAATTTGTAAGAAGTGGTGTCCTTTTATAAGGGGAGGAGGGGCTCTTTAGGAAAAACTTAAAGTATTAATTTATAATAAATTCATATTCGGTATATAATGGATAAAAAATTTATTATTAAAAGTATGAGGTGGTTATGGGTATAAATCCTTTCAGCCAATATATTTTAGACAGGTTTGGGTCATTATATTAACCTTATCTTTTATTTTTAACTCTTGGTTAATTAGTTTAACACTTACCAAGTCACTTTTTATTTTTATAATATAATGTTAATAAACATACTATATGCATCCAAGCAACCCCCAAGTGGTCCATTAATGATACACATATCATTATATAAGCCCTTTGGAAAAACCCTAGATTTTTAGGAATATAATATCAATTAATAATATAATATTTGTTTTAAAAACTCTTTTATGTCAAATTTGACAATATTTAATAATTTGTTTTTGTTAAAGTCTTAAAAACATTATTAATTATAATAAAATAAATTTAATTTATAATAACATTTCATATTAACCAATAAAATTCGTGTATGTCATCAATAAATTCAAATTATATTTATTTTAACCTTTAAAATACCAATTATTTGATTCTTTCATTAATAAGGAAAATATTTCATCATTATTGTGTCATATATATTTTTAGTTTTTCAATATCTAAAAAATATAAATAAAATAAAATTATGTAGTAAATCTTTTTATCTTTTTAATTAAAATTTATAGTCCAAAATATAATATATATATATATAACCCTATGTAAATATTTCTTTGATAAAAGATATATGCTTATGTTATTTTGTATTTACTTTATCTTAATTAATATAAAGTATCATTATCACATACAAGTGGATCCATGGGGTCCCAAAATTGACATAAAGATGCCCATGGTCAGACATGTATCAACCAATATAGTTAAGAAACGTTTTATGGTAATTTATTATTATTATAATATTATTGTTTACCATTATTTAAGGGATTTACCCTTTAACCATGGTAAATAAAATATTTACTGAAGTAGTTATTCAAATGTATAAAAATAAAAGTTACCTATTTACACAATTTTGAAATCCAAATTCCAAATATGGAGTCCATTTTTCCTAATTCAAAACAAAGAAGCCGCATAAATTAATTTAAAATTAATTCCCGCTGTCAAAACAAAATTCATGTTCTTAAGAAATAATAACTATCAAAAGGTTAACACTTTTTTATGTCTCGTTTAATTGTAAAATTAGGTCCAATGAGCAAAATTGTATTAAATGGTAAAAATATATTCTAAATATACTTTAAAACCACTCAAATTAATAATTTATCACTATTAATTATTTTGATTAAAAAAATTGTTTTGAATTAAAATTTTGTAATTTTCACAATTCATCGAAATAGAAAAGATATCTGAAAAGTACAAAAATTTTACCCTAGGATAATTTCGATATTCCAAATATAAAAATAAAGTCCATTTTGAGAGATAAAATTTATTAAATTTAAAAGTGGGTATTACTATTCATAACGGCTACTTTCATTGGTCGCGATGTGTTAGAGTGTCGAAGTTGCATACAATGCAAGCTATTACTTTATTCAAAAGGAAATGTATCATGAAAGCTTGGGTTGTTACATTCTCCCCTACCTGAAATAATTGAGTCCTCAAAATTTGAAATTGTTCTTTGAAAATAAAAGGTTGAAAATAGAAAATAGCTTTTTGGAAAACCCATATCGGAAATAGGGTTAATAAAATATAGTTTTAGTAAGAGGGAAAGGGAAATGAGAATGTCACCAAAAAATTAGGGTTTCAAATAGAAGAAAATTGGTGGAAATTATAGAAACCTAATTAGAGGAAAAATTTAAATATTTATAGGGAGTGATTGAGGTCATCAATCACAAATAAGTGTAGAATTGAGGGCCTTAAAGCCATCAATTTATGACGACTTAAAATATCATCAGTTCAAAAAAAGATAAGGTATTAGGATACCACATTTTTGGTCTTAATATCCCTTCCATAAAAAATTAATTTCTTCATAAAATAATATAAATATATATATACATCTTGACCAGTAGAGTTTTCATCCTTCAATTAATTTCTACCACAAACTGAACTTTCACTCCAAAAGATGATAGAACTCAAAAATATTATATTTATCCTAATAGTATAAGGTAATAATCATTAACACATACCATTATAATGAAAAAATATTTTGTAATAACCAGGGACTTTTTGTAGGCTAGTTGTAGGTAATAAAGGCATGTCACACTATGGTTGTTGGTTCGATTCCTGTAGCTTTGTCTGACGTGACGGGTTATCGGCCGACCTATAGGTTGTCCTTTTCCTAAAACTATAGTATCATAATATTCCAAAAATAATCATAAGAAATTTTTTAACCTTGAACAATACTATCCAAAGTTCAACTTAATCCATTCAAAAACATTATAGTTATCTGAAGTACCTCTGTCCAGACTCTCTGTAAAAGGTATCTAAATTCAAAAATCAATCACAACATAAGATTCTCCAAACAGAGTAATGTTTCTCTTATTGTCACATACTGAAAATATGATTACCTTATTCATACTAAAACCTTAATGAAAACAACAAGTACTGTAGTAAAATCCTTATATATATCACATTATTCTCAAAGCTATAATATAATCCTTGAGTCCAAAAATAAAAATACATTAATCATTCCTCTTCAACAGTAGTAACAGTATAGGCATGGCCTTGATCCCTTGGCCTTTTCTAAGGTAAGTTTCCCTGATGCTTGTGAAAGTCATTTTCATAATGCCTTATTTCTATAAAATTGTAGCATTCAACATTGACAGCCTCCATCTTTCCCTTGCAATCACGAGTCTTGTGAACTTTTTCTCCACATTTGTAACAAACTCTCATTCCTTTTAGGAAAGTACCAGGGTGTTTCTTCCCACAATTTTCACATAATGGAAAATTATTCATTCCCCTTTTCCCTTTATGTATCTCTTTCTCCATCGTTCTCTTCTTATCTTGCCTTACTTTATTGTCATAAGATTTAGATAATTTATTTCCTCTCTTGATAGCACATGAGACAATGTCTTCGTACGACGAGAAGGATTGTGAGATCAATGCTTGATGAAGAAATGGTTTTAACCCATCAAATAAATGATCAATATTACTTCTTTGGTTACGTATATAATCTCCAGCATACCTTTCTAACCTAGTAATATCAGCCTCATACTTTGCGACATTCTCATCCTCCTTTTGTCTCAGACTCAGAAATTTCCTTTTCATATCTGCTCGATGGTCACAAGGAAAGAATCTTTCTAAGAAAAGCTCTATGAACTCCCTCCATTCCATATTTTATACTTCTTCATCTTCCTTTTTGTTTTGAATCAATGACCACCACTGGTCAGCATCTCCAGTGAGGCGGTAAACTGCCATGACAACATTTTCCCTTTCACTACTCCCCATGGCATGGAATATTTTCTCTAAGGAATTTATCCATTGCTCAGCTGCTAAGGGATTTTTACTCCCATTGAATTTTGGTGGTTGTTGCCTCATGAAGTGATCTAACATTGATCCTTCATGCTGAGGATTAGGGTGCCCCATACGGGTAAGGTTATTATACATAACCTGAGTGAGTTGTCTCAGTATGGTGATTAGCTAATCAGCACCAGTTGCATCACCAGCTCCACTATAATTATCTTGAGCAGAAGGTAAATCCCTACTTGGAGTGCATGCATTGATACGGTTTCCATTCCTTCCACTAGGTGCCATTTCTAAACAATGGCATAAACTAGATCAGTTTATGAATCAAAATACATAATTCCATACTTGTAAAACACTTAACATAAATTGAACTATTTATGGATATAATCCATAATCATAAAAAAAATGTTTTCTTTGAGGATGTATATACTCATAAACCCTTCATAATGATTTTTAATAAAAATGATAATTATCCTAACTATATCCCATGGGAGTGTCGTAACCAAGAGTGCGGCAAGGCCCGTTGTCATGCACCAGTTCCCGTTCGAGTCTAGCTCAAAACGATGTTTTCGGGTTTTACCCCTAGGTACATCTATGCCAGAGATGCCTCTACCTACTCATATCCAGACAGGGATGTATGTCTTAGAAAACTCATAAGATCTCTACAATACCAAAATTCTAGGAAGTTATTCTATATTAATACTCAAATTTCATCTTAGTTATTTGTGCTCTAATTAGAGTTTACCTAAATCTAGCTTCCAAGGTTTGTTCTAAACTTCCTCGGATACCAACTGTAAAGCCCCGAACCCGGTTACCCAGTGTCTGTGCATTATTACATAACATTGGCATGGTCAGAAAAGATCATGTCTTAAAAGACTGATTATTTTAGTAGTCTTGGATACACTAGATATACTCATAAGTCTTACATTACATCATAAAGTAAAAAAAACTACAACAACATCTTGTCTTCATATCCCCTCATACTATCCTTACAGGTCATTCATAAATTACTTCTTGGAATCTTGGGAAAAATAAGACATAGAAAGGGGTGATCTCAGATGCTCAGTAACGATAACAATACAACAGAAATATTCATAAATAAGAATAAACATTTAAGGCAATGTATAACTAAAAAAACTTTTTAAACATGAACTTAATCATAATATAGAAAATATAAAATTAAATAATTCCATTTAATTATTCACATGGATTTTCTACTAATCGAATAATCACATGAAATTTCAATAAACACTTTCATAACAAGGGAATGCATAATGCCAAAATTTAATTTCTATGTCAAGGCCTCGTGCCAAGACCTAAGGGATAACTGTAACTGAAACCCAACATGGAGAGCCTCTGTAATCGGAATCCAACCTGGAGTGCCTCTAATAACTGTACACCAACCCGGAGTGCCTCTAATTACCGGACACTAAACCAGAGTGCCTCAAATAATCGAACACCAACCCGAAGTGCCTCTAATAACTGGACACCAACCCAAAGTGCCTCTAATAACTGGATACCAACCCGGAGTACATCTAATAACCAGACACCAACCTGGAGTGCCTCTAATAACTAGACACCAACCCGGAGGGTCTTCTGTAACCGGACCCCAACCCGGAACATACTATTCTAACACATTCATCTTAAGAAGAGGATGAAATATAAAGTAATCATTTGTATTAAAACTAGCATATGAAATGCTAAAACATTAATCATAAACCATTAATGGCATAAAAATAACTCATACATATTCAAACATATCAAAAAAACATAAATACAATATGGAATATTTTTATCATAATAAATCAACTTCAAACAAGTGTAAAATTTATCAAAGGATGTTTTCATAGATGAAATCAAAACTATTTGAGAGAAATATCTCTTTTTTTGAAATCATTTCAAAGTCACATAATTATAAAAGAAAACATTTACTTTGAAAATATTCTTATAAGCTTGTAAGGGAAGCTTCAAAGATTTTATAATGGTGGAAAATAGCCACACCAGTCGTATAAGTCAAAAAGTCATTCTTACATTAATTCTGTTGAAAAGGTTAAAAAGGACATTGTTTGGAAAATGACGGAAAGATTACTTTATAAAATTCTTATAAAAAGTCAAAAAAGGTTATAAATGACTTTATCCCATATTCTTTAAAATAGTTAGAATGTTTTGAAATACATTTTTAAGAAACATGGATGTGGATGATAAAGAGGTCCTAGTAGATAATTACGTATAAACAATCTTAGATAATGAAGAGATTGTGAAATAACCCTTACCCTGTATGTTTCCTTGGTTGAAGGTAGGTTATTCTCCTGTATAATGGTGAAGTAATTGTTATTAAGTTATACAATAATAATATACATTAATATGATATCATATATGATCTTTTAACACTGATTTGTTAATAATATCTTTGTATTATCTTTATTTCGGGTGTTGACATACTCATTTTATTTTATATGGTTTGTTATATAATCCATTTTGTTATGGATAGTTTTGTATATTTTTCATATCCATAATGATATCAAGTACTTAAACATGATTTCTAATCATAAAATGATAATTATGCTTGAATGGATTCAATGGGGAATGAATCTCATCGCATTCGTGGTGACGGTAGTCCATACGTACGCACGAGCGACAATATCATTCTTTTGATATTAAAATAATATACAATTGGATGGTATGTCATATATACAAAATCATTATCATGTTATATTTTTTATTTACATGATTTAAAAATCATTATTATACTCATCCAAATAATAATATTTTGAATAACAATTACACCACGACGTGGAGACAGTAAGCCGTACATATGCACGTATGGTGACATGTCATTCAAAGGATTGATAGAATACTGAATATGGTTGTACCATATTTATAATAACATCACATTATATAGAATATACTAGAGTTATAATTTTATAATGGAAATAACAATGAAAGAAGAATTTGAAGAAGAAATGAACTTGAAAAAAGGTGGTGAAAGCATTACCTCTTCTTCAGGTTAGTCCTTTTGATTTGTCCAAAATGGATCCTTAGGTTGGATTTATGATCAAAATAAGGCCTCTAGGTAGATTTGAGGGATCTTTAGAGAGTATTTGGGCCGCTTTTGGCCGAACGAAAAGGATTTTATGCTGTGAATAATTGGTTAGAAGTGGTGTCCTTTTATAAGGGGGAGGAGGGGCTCTTTAGGAAAAACATAAAGTATTAATTTATAATAAATTCATATTCGGTTTATAATGGCTCCAAATTTGGTTATTAAAAGTATAAGTTGGTAATGGGTCTAAATAGTTTCAGAGAATATTTTTTATATAGGTTTGGGTTATTATATTGACCTTATATTTTAGTTTTAACTCTTGGTTAATTAGTTTAACACTTACCATGTCACTTTATATTTTTATAATATATAGTCAATAAACATACTATATACATCAAATATACCCCCAAGTGGTCCCTTAATGATACACCTATCATTATATAAGTCCTTTGTCCAAGACTTATATTTTTAAGAATATAATATCAATTAATAATATAATATTTGTTTTAAAAATTCTTTTATGTCAATTTTAACAATATTTGTTAATTGATTTTTGTTAAAGTACTAAAAACATTATTAATTCGAATAAAATTAATTTAAGAAATCCTAACATGTCATATTTGCCAATAAAATTTGTGTATTTCATCAAAACATTCAAATTATATTTATTTTAACATTTATAATACCATTTTTTTTATTCTTTTGTTAATAAGGAAAATATTATATCATTATTGTGTCATATATATTTTTAATTTTTCAAGGTCTAAAAATTATAAATAAAATACCATTATTTAATAAATATTTTTACATTTCTAATGAATATTTATAGTCTAAATTATAATATATATAACCCTATGTAAAAATTGTGCTTATGTTATTTTGTATTTACTTTAACTTAATTAATATAAATTGTCATTATCACATACAAGTAGATCCATGGGGTCCCAAAATCAACCCAAAGATTCCCTTGGTCGGACATGTATCAACCAATAGGGTTAAGAAAAGTTTTAAGGTAATTTATTATTATTATAATATTATATTTTACACTTATTTACCGGATTTACCCTTTAACCATGGTAAATAATCTATTTACCGAAGTAATTATTCAAAATGTCTAAAAATAAAAGTTACCTTTTTACAAAATTTGGAAATCCTGATTTCAAATATGGAGTCTATTTTTTCAAATTCAAAACACAGAAGTGGCAGAAATGAATTAAAAATTAATTCCTGCTGTCAAAACAAAAAGACTGTTTTTCAGAAATAATAACTATCAAAATATTGACACTTGTTTATGTCCGGTTTAATTGTAAAATTATGTCCAAGGAACAAAATTGTATTAAATGGTAAAAATATATTCTAAATATACTTTAAAACCTCTCAAATTCATAACTTATCACTATTAATTATTTTTATTAAAAAAGTTGTTTTAAATTAAAATTTAGTAATTTTCACTAGTCATCAAAATATAAAAGTTTTCCGAAAAGTACCAAAATTTTACCCTAGGATAATTTTGTTATTCCTAATCTAAAAATGAATTACATTTTGAGAGTTATAATTTATAAAATTTCAAAAATTTGGTATTACTATTCATAACAGCTACTTTGATTGGCCACGGTGTGTTAGAGTCTCAAAGTTGTGTACAATTCCAGATATTGATTTATTCAAAAGGAAACATAACATGGAAGATTGGGGTGTTAAATTGGAAAGGAAACAATGATTTTAAAATATTTTGGAAAGATCATTTAATGAGGTTAGTGGACTAGGAGAATTACCCATAATCTTTATGAATGATTTACACACAGATGTAGTATATTCATAACTCCATGTTTGGTGTGTTTCCTCCAATAGATTATGTATATATTTTTGATTCCTTAATGGATACCATATACCTTTCAAGGACCTTGTTCAATACTTTGGTTAGTATGAGACTAATCTTACAACAACCCATGGGGTGTTCCAAACATTTTAAATGTAATGTATTATATGTTGAGTTTTTTGAAATTTATATGGGTTTCTCGAAATGATTTTCACTATTTGTATTGGGATTTGAAATGTTTTATGTTTTAAAAGGGTGAAGGATTTATTATAAAGTATAATTTTTCTAAAGTGATGTGTTGATGTCTGAGGGATTTAAAATTTAGTTTTTAAATTGATTTCAAATATAGATTTTATAATTTTTCTTGGTTCCCATTTGGTGAAATATTTTGAATATATTTTTTAAGTGGATGCGTAAGATAGATCATTTTTTAAGTAGTGTTATGATAATTTCTTAATTTTTGAAAACTTTCTTGGATTTATGAACCACATTTTGGGTGTTAATTGACTATTGGGAACTAGGAAAATTATAATGGTTTAAAAAATATTTTTTTCATAATTTTTATTGTCTTTTAAAGTCGAAATGTCGATATTTGATTTTGATAAATATTGGGACGACCTTAGATGACAAACATGGAATTCCACATCTGTGGCTAAGAGTTGGACATAGGTTTGTGTTGAGGCTCATGTTGAGTTTGGCATGATTGGGCAGTTTTTCTCAATGATATTATGAGACTACATGGGTTGTCTCAATAATGATGATGATCATTATATTGATTCATTTTATTTATTTGTGTTATATAACTGGCCCAGTGTGAGTCTCTTATATGTATGAAATTTATATTTAGGCCATTAATGCATTTTATTTTACAATTTTATGTTAAATATATTTATTTTTTTCTTTACGTTGATATATATGATCATTGGTTATATTAATTATTATTTTAAACTCTAATATGGGGGTATAAATACCTCATAGTAACCACATTATACCCTTTCTACTAGTCTTCATCCACTAGTGTAAAATGATCCATGCCTAAGGTCATGTGGTGAACTAGACCAAGAACATGTATATTACTCCTAGGTCAAGAAGTTATAAATTGGTATGACAGGGCCATTATTTTTTATTGTTTTACTATTTGCATATTTTTTATATTGGTGTTATGGAATGTGTTAGAGAGTATTATGGATACTAGATTGGTGTTTCATGAACACTTTTTCCAGTAGGAAATCCTTATTAAAAGGGTGGGTATTTTTGTTTTGATTTTTGATGTTATGATTGTATTTGGTTTTCACTTTGACTAATGCACATGTGATTTGAATTTGTTTACTTTTTATGAATTTATATCTCTTAGAACATTTGAATGTTTCTTTTGATTTAGATTTTCTTCATTGACCGAATAGGCAAGAGGTGTCTCATGCATCACTGTAGGCACATATTATCTATATGTTATAAGTCTTCATGTGTTTAAACTTGATGATGATATATGATCAGTTGTTTAAAGCGTCTAAAACTAATAATAAGGAGTTTTACAACATATATACTTAAATTCATTATACTTAATAAGTACTATGTGTATATATATATATCATTCTAATGGCTTGTTATGTGGATCTATGGGGAGATGATCGACGATGAGAACACTGATGTGGTACAAATGAACAGTATGTGTAGTGGACTTGGTGGTTCATAATGGTATAGATATATGACTAATGGAACCATGTGGATGGTTTCATTTGAGGATTATTATGTGGCCTAGTCCACTAAGGAGTGGTTAGTTAGGAAAATTCTTGGAGATAATGGGTTCCCTATTTGTGGGTAGTTAGTTTGTCTTGTGATGTCTTTTCTTTGTGAGGCCCTCGGGATGTGTTTTTTGACATATTGATGTCATGTGATTTTGGTACAGGAGTGTGTTGACACCCTATCATTTTCCTTCTATGTGGTGTCATAGACCAAGGAGGTTGGATTTAGAGACTTTTTATGAGACATTACCAGTGGTTCTAAGTGGGATATCCAAATGATGGCCTCCTTTTATGTGGATCATGTTTAGGTAGTTAGGGGCATTTGAATTTTGAATGTGATAGTCATGAGGGGTCATTGGAGTTAGGTATACCTTTTGGTGCATGTGGAACTAGTGGGATATTTGTAAATTTCACATCAGTTCATGAATGGTGCTACCAATCATGGAATTTAGAAGCATTGAATACCTATTATTTTATCAGAATAAATCTTGTGTACCAGTGTTCATCTGTGGGGTTGGTCTTCAGATGGTATGTATCATTTGGGTACCTATCCTAGGAAACAGTTGTTTTAGCATTGTATTCTTGATGGAATAGTTATATATCTAAATCATTTGGGGTGTTCGAAGGATACATGGTTTTTAATGTGAGATTTTATTTTTTGGAAGTAGTTGTATGGCTGAGATACATTTGATACATTCAAAAATGGGTAATTAGATGCTCCCTATAGATAAGGATATATTTAAGGATGGTATTGTTTGAGGTAATAGTTATTTCTAGTCTTCTTGAGTGGAAAATTATGTAGAGTGTCGATATTTTAATTCAACATGTGGTTCTTAAAGTACATTACATATTAGATACAGAGATTCATTAGTACATAATGGATTTTCAAGAACATGGTGAAAATATTATGGAACATAGTCGAACTTATGAATGATTCATGGATATAATGTGATCATGAAAGTTTTTTTTTCTGGGTGACATTCCTTGGGTTTGGAAATAACCAAGGGTAACTCTTATGTGTTGATGGTATTTTAAAGTCCTTACCGTGAGGTGTTTCCCTATGTCATCTTTGATTTTGAGTCAAAATTTAAGGGAGTGTACACTAATGGTTATTATGCTCAAAATGTAGTCATGAGTAGACTAATAAATATTGTGGTTGTGATAATATTATTATGGGTAGGGAGGATTGATGATTTAAATTCATTTGATATGTATTGGTAGTTATATGTGAAATTTTAAATGGATTATGTGTGTTTATGTTAATCAATGAAATCATAATGTACTACATGATTAGATATGATCATCCAGAATATATTGGCATAGTCTTAATTCTTCTAAGAGTGCATTGTCTACATGCCTAGATACCTTAATGTATTTTGTTATTGATGAAGGGACACTTTATAGTATATTCTTATACAGTGGTGTTAATTAATTTCTATTGTTGGAGGAGCACAACCATACATTTTGAGTAGGTCCCTATAGTGGATCGAGCATCGGGGGTTGTCATGGGTTCCATTATTAGGATACTTTAATAAGTGATAGTTGGCTTTTCATTTGTTCACTACATTAAGATTGAGATTACCGCATCCAATTATTATTTTAGGAGTGGTTTTTTCTTGGTTTGTGGTGTTTAGAATTTCATGAGTGACATCGTGATAATGATGACCATTGTTCTCTAAGGTTTGTAGGTATGTGGATTTGGACATGGACTGATTGTGTTGGTATCATGATTCCATTGAAGGACTATTGAGGTTAATGCTTAAATTATATAGATAATGTTAATAAGAATTTTTTTTTTCAATGTTTGAGCCATGCATTGGAATTTGGCTGGAACTATTTCAAAAATGTAATCCATGTTTTATTTATCATAGGTTCATCAATGGTGTGGTAGGGATTAATGGTGGTTCTATGTTAATGGAGGACCTAACCTTACTGTCTCACCGAGAGTTGGGTATAAACTCTGGTGGTAAATTTTTTATTATTTTGGATTTCCTCTAGGAATGAAGGTCTCAAGATCAAGAGGGATGATGAAGTATTGTCATTTGGAGAAGAGAACAATGATACTGAGTTTTTTAGGGATATTCCAACATGGTTTTACATTTGGAATGGGTGGGTTTCAGAATTTGGAATGGGATTTTTAGGAAAATTAATGTTCATTCATTTTTTTTCTTAGATGGTAGGTATATGTCTAATTTAGAATTTTTCAATGATGGGGATGGGTGTCGATGATGATTGGAATTATCATGGGTGTTTGGGAATAGTAAGGTGGAAACTATTGGTGTATTATGGTAGTGGAATTTTGAGGTCCTGATGGATTTTTCCAATATATGATGGGAGAAGTATTGAAAATTTTTAGTGATAAGTTGATCCTTATATTGGGGAGAACTGTATATCTTATAGGTGTTTAGGTGATCAAAAAATAATTTTTATATGGATGGGATTTGGTAAGATCCATCATGGTTTTTTTTTTCAAAAAAATAATTGTATTGGTATTTTTTTAATTGATTTCCTTGAGTTGTTGGTTGTTCCTTGGTTACATTTCCAGTTTCTAGAAACTGAATAAGATTGCGAGAAGTAATTAGTGAATGAAATAGGTCAGGTTGTCTTCTTGGATAACCACTAATAATTCTCAGGGATAAAAATTATTATAGTGGGAAGGGTGTAAGATCTTGCTTCTCTATGAGATGGAAATTTTAGAATGATTTTGAATTTTCATTACTAGATTGGTAAAATTTGGAACAATACATAGAATGAGATATCAATAGTTAAAATTCCTAAAAGTTTTGTATTTTGACAATTAATGTGTAATGGGTTATAGATAGAGAGTTCAAGTGATCTATGGAGGATGTGAGTTGTGTTTTAGGAAGTTTTGGTCTATGTTTTTCATGTGCCTGGTGTAACGCCCAAAAAATTCAAAAAGAGTAACTTTTATTCAACAGCATATTTGACATGCAACACCAAGTATGTAAGGGAATATAATCTCCCAAGAATATATAGAATATTTACTATTTCCAATATATTCTCTTTATTTGAACTCACACAAACACTAATTAATCTTTCTATACATTCAAGAATGTCCTTGTTTCATAGTTGGTGTTAGACGCAAGTCCTAGTTTTACTAAAAGACAATATATTATTAAAATATTTTTATTAAATATAATAATATATAACATAGCCATTAAATTTTGTATAATGATAGTATTAAATAACTTATGAAAATATTTTTTTTACTAAAATATAAAATTAATTCTTTAGTTACAAATTAATTGGAAATGAATATAATAACCGATTGAATATAATAGAAATATTTTTCATTCCAAAGGGTTTTTGTATTAATAAATTAAATTAACTAAAATTTGTGAATTATATTAATTAAATATATATTTAAATATTCATGAAAATATTTTTTACATTCATCCCATAGATCTGAAAATCATAAAATAAGATCAAACCCAATATTTTGCATAAAAATAAATGTTTCTTTAAAGGTACTTTTTCTTCTTTTTAATAGTGAACATATTTTAAAACAACTTTTTTCACATTAATAAATAATAGATTTGAAAATAAACTTAAATATTGAGAACATAACATCCTTATTATTTTAGGGTGAATTTTTGATATTTTTCTATGATGTTTCATATTTTTGATGAATAATAAAAAACACTAAATTTTAATTCAAAACTTCTTTTTCATTTAATTTATCAATAAGGTTAAATTATATTGTAAATTGGTTTAAAAGTGTCATTATATAAATTATTAAAAAAATTAATCCATTTTATTTCATCATAATCATTTTCATTTTGAAATTTAATATAAAAGCATCTCAAATTTTGGTCATTTTTAATTTAAAAATCAGCTTTGTCATCCCGTCTATGGGAATACATTTAAATTAATTTTCACCACATATGTGATTTGAATTTGGAAAAATAGATTCAATAATTATAATAATCAAAATTAATGACTTATAATATGTTTAAATTAATTTTTTCCAAAAATATTAGTGAAAGAAATAAAAATCAATTACAGTGATTAAGAAAAAAAAAGTATTATAACAAGGGACAAAACCTTAAACTTAAAGGACAAAATGACCAAGAACCATGTCCAAATTCCATTGAATGGTCATATTTGGACACTATATTCCCTTTAATAAAATTTATATCCTTATTTAAGCCACATTACATAGGGAAAATGTCGTTGGAATTACCTTTTCTAAAATCTGTAGGAATGCTACTCCTCCTACACTATAAAAAGTCACTCACCCCTCCCACTTATTCACACCTCTGGAGCCTCATGGATCGAACAAAATTTGATAAAATAATCTCACAAATTCCATCCCATCATTATATAAACCAATATTTTTTAATAAATACATCCAAAGAATCCATTGGGTTCAAACTAAAAGGACTTCCCTAAAGAAGATGCAACATCCTTCCTCAAATTCATTAATTTTATTATCATTCTACCCACAATCAAATATTCATATTAAATTATTAAATAATATCCTCACTATAATAATTATACAAATATATTTTTTTATTATTTTATCTACCTAAAGTCACAAACACTTCCATCAAATGGGTAACAAGCTTACAGTTCATGTGTACAGTGAAATACCACCTCATAAAATGATGTTGTTTATTTTCGATTTACCACCATTCATGATTGGGAATTATCATTGAAAAATAAATTCTATATTATATATATTATATTTATTATTTATTTATTCTTCTATAATTTTTATATAACACATATCTTCATTCTTTTTATTTTGTTGGAATATGATTACATGGTTTGAAGAAGTGTCGACTACCGCCTCCTCAAAGAGATGTCATTTGTTCACACTATACATGGAATGTATACAGAATGATTTTATTAAAAATATTTGATATATATGAAAAAATATTATAATATGATTATAATATAAATATAAATATATATCATTTATTTTTAATTCTTTTATATATGGAAAATAATTAAACTAGCATTCATAACTATATACAACATACCGTGTTCTTGAATAGTGTATTTCATTTCCTATCTCCAAATTTAATTATTTTTTATAAATAAATATATTATAAATATATATAATATTTAAATAATGTTTTAAATTATTTATATTATGAAACAATGATAGTAACAACAACTAACAAGTCAAAACATACTTCCGAAGTTACGAGATTAACACACGAAAAAGTGAAAATAGTGAAAGATTACAAACTAATGAGTTATAAAATATTATTAGAAAATAATATATGATATAATAAATATTATTATGTTTCATTAATAACTTAATAACATTTTGAAAACCATTATATATAAATTTTAGGTATGTTCACCCGAATGGAAATGCCATGTAAAGGATTTTCATCTCGCATTTTATATCTGTGAGATAAATGTCTCATTCACCAATTACTTTTTTTTTTAGTATCTCTACCCCATTTAATATGTTATATCATGAATTATTTTATCATAATATTATATTTAGTTTTATTTTTACATCCTTCTTCCAATGGTATTTTATTAAATGTAACAAAATGGAAAATAATTTCATAACCTGATTCATTTTCAATGGGTTATACTACTTATTCATGGTCATTAATTTTATAAGATTATGTGTGTAATCACTTTTTACTATTTATTGTTTTATATAATCTTTTTTTAATTTTTATTTACATTTTACACACATTATATATTCATTTGTTTGAGCTTTAATTCAATGTTATGTTCCTTTCAAGGTTTTAAATCACAATCCAATTTTATTGAGTATTGTTTACAGAGAAATTTTAATTAGAAGAGATTATTTGATAATTGTTTATAAAACCCTTTAATTTTCTTATAATATGGTTATTCATGATTGTTTTCATGTAATAGTACCATTTTTTCACTATGTGGGACTTAAAAGTTTTTCTAGAATATTTTTATGAAAACCTGACTTCATTTCTCTCTTTTGTCAAAGAACCTATTTTTATATAAAATCATTGTTTTATAAAAATCTTTCCAAATATTTTTAACCATTACGAAATAATTCATTAAGTACATTTTTACCATTTTATTTTAATTTTTTTCTAAGAAATATTCTTGTCTCTTTCCAAACAAGGCACTTTTTTAACCATTTTACCTTACAAAAGGAATATTATGTTTACATCATTCATAATGTACATATTTAACCACCTTTATTTCTATAAATATCAATTTTTATTTTTAAAAGGATTATTTTGAAATAAAATGTTTTAAAAAGTGATTTTCATTGAAAAACAAATTAAAATATTGTTTCCAATTGAAAATCATATTTTTCTCAAGAATTATTTTAAAAGTTATTTTTATAGTATTTATATTCATCAATGACAATAATCCTTTAATTTACCCCACTTGGGATACGTTTTATTGATATCATACTTGTTGTTCCAATGAATTTTTGTATTTATTTTTCCATTGATAGTATTGAAGTTCGCTTTCTTGATTTGTTTTTATGGTCCCCTTCAAATATTCAATTTCATATGATCATTGAACATTATATTTCTTGTAATTATCCATATAACATATAATTGACATATTCATTTCTTAAACCTTATAAAATTTTTAAATATGGTTTTCTCTTTAAAAATTATTTTAACCACTGATAAAAATGTATCTTTTACTCGATTTGGATATTTAATGATAAGGCATGTTGTTCGTTAATTAAATATTTTATTTGATATATAAAGAATGATTTAGAAATGAAAGACACATGGCAGGGACAGTTTATTGAAATCCCTAGAGGATGAGGACCAGTTAATGAAATCCCTATTATGCATCAGTAGCCTTTTGGGACAAAATTATTTGGCTAGCCTATGATAATGGGTCTTTACCCAATGTTTTTTTAACCATCTTTACTAGAAAGGTATCAGGTTCCATGGAAACACCATGTCAAATAATTAATAACTACCTTTATTGAGAATTAATTTATAATTATTACCCATGATATAATTGATTTAAAATTATCTATCTATGTACTTTCATTCTCAATTTCTTACCTTTACATATTTATTATTCCCCATCCAGTATTTAAATTGTATGTATATTCAGTTACATACATTTCTATATTGATTATTCCCTTCTCAGTTTATAGATAACATGTCATGTGTTTTAATTTATTTATTATTCCATATTTAATATTCTCATTGATTCATTATTTTTCAAATTATACTTGACCTTTACTGAGAATTTGATATCACCTTTATTTTGATTCCTTTCCCCATGAATCTAAGAAGTGTAATATGAAAGATATGAAAGGATATCTTAGATGGAATAATGTTATGTTTGAAAGAAAAAAATAATGTTTTAATTAGTGTATTAATTTCTAATACAAGATTCATATATGTGCCTAGTTTACTAAGAGTACTAAAATATTTAGTCCTTCAAGATTTTATTCCTTGTAATCATTCCAATGTAATTCTAGTAGACACCCTCTCTAAGCTTTTTGGGGTTGGGTCAGTACAGTTGGTATCAGAGTAATTTTAGTAGTAACCTTGGGAACTATATTTATCGAAAAATGTGATTAGAGAACATAACCCTAAGGTATAATTTGAGTATAAGTATAGAATAACTCCACCAAATTTCGGTAAGGTATATATTGGTTGGGTATTCCAAGAAAAAAGTCATTTTATTGATAATATAAGTGGATTTGGTTCTAGAATAGATATAACATGGGGTTACAACTATAACAAGGTGTATCGGTCTTGACTAAATTATTAATTGGTACAAAATAGTGGGATTTACTATGCACCTAGTTTGAAATTCTCAGAGGATATGGGTAGGGTAATTCAAATTATCATTACAAACCATTTGGATTGATTTGAATATGTGAATAAAATGAATATCCTAGGTTAAACCATATGAGTTTTATATTTAGAATAATGTTTAATGATTTCGATATCCTATAAATGATCATATTCTTTTCTCATTGCGATTACTGATACTCACAATATGATTTCTATTTTTAATAAATGGATAGAACCAGAAGGGGTCATATCAACATTGAACATTAAGCAAAAAATTGGTGGAGATAGGAAAACAACTATAATGTTAATAGGAGTGAAATATATCATGGTTATGCCCAATAAAATTTCCAAAAGTATGATTAATAACATATACCCTAACCAACTAATAAACTCACTAAATAAGAGACGAATGAAGGTTTATAAGATCTCAAATGGTGGATACCCTATATATAAGAGGGCTTAATTTTCTCCATGAAAGAAATGTGGAAGGACAGACCTAGGAAATTGCCTCAGTAGAACTGAGAAATGATTTATATATGATAAATGAAGATATAAGTTAAATAATTCTCAGGGATAAATGAAGAGAACAATTTAATGAAATAAATCACTTCCTAAGGATCCGTTTATGGTTCATTCCCTTAAATATAGGGAACTAGGGAATTACATGAGTCAATAAAATCTTATAAAGGATACAATCTAGACCAAGGAAGGAACTAAATGAAAATAAATTGATGGTGTATTAATTTATTTAAGGATAATTGAAAATTTTATTAAAAGGGTTATTTAATGAAAAATTTTCAAGTATGTCCATAATATTTATTTTCAAAATTATATTAAGATGGTTTTAAAAGAGGAAAACATGTATATAGAGTGAAAACCCATCATATCAGACATGGTTGTGGTACTTAGACCCATGACTTAATGATGATAAGGGTTTAATGAAAACCACTGACCTGTATATTTTCTTGGTGAATATTCCATTGTTTTTAGTTAAATAATTTGGTGAATAAATATTAATGATGAACCAGTAGTGAAACTTTTTAGGTTAAGGGAATAATTTAATAACCATATTAGTTTTTGAAAGTAGTTAGAGAAAAATTTAAAGACTTTTTTTGTTCGTCATTATCTGTTAAAACAATATTTTAGTGCCTCATGCATCAAAAGATAATTTTTAAATATCCATTTGTTGAAGTAATGGATGAATTGTAAATTAATAAAAGAACAATAATAAGATGTGATTGTGTTTATATAAATATATAAAGTAATTATTTTTCCTTATATACTTAGTCTATAAAATATTTCACAAACATTATGAATAAGATTTTAAAATATAAAAAAATTATTAATACCATAATTTTTGATAAACTAATAGTCTTTTAAATCATCACAAATTTAGGGTTTTGAGGCCCTCAAAATTCAAATATCATTCAATTATATTTAATTGATGAGATCAATCAATCCCAGTAAATATTTATGATTTTCCTCCATTTATGTATCTTCACATTCCACTAATTTTCTCCTACGTGGAGACCTAATTATATGTTAATCCAGGTGACCTTGGTAATTCCAAATCTTTAATTTCATGAAGATTTTTTTCCCACACTTATCACAATGTTGGATTTCAATAAATTAGTTCGAAAATATAAAACCATTTACTACCATTATATATTATAAATTTTGAGGATGTGATTTAATTATGTTGGGTAGAATGTAACACCCCCACAATTTTATAAAGAGTAACTTTTATTCGATAGAAAGTATGACACGCAACACCAAGTGTATAATGGAATATAATATACCAATAATTTATAGTATAATTACTATTTTAATTCTATTTTTTATATAAAAATTCCTAAAAACACTAGATTATATGTCACTACATGCAAGAACGACCTTGTTCGATATCTTGGGCCACACACACAAGACCATGTTTTACCGAACAACAATATATTATTAATATTTTATTATTTAATATAATAAGACACAACCAAGATTTTAAGTTATAGTTATGAATATGATTGACTATCCTATGAAAATATATGGATTTGAAAAATATAAAATGAATTCATTTGTTGCAAATTAATTATAAATGAATATAATAACCGATTAAATATAAAGGATATATTTTTTATCCAAAAAAGAATTTTATATTATTAAATTAAATTAATTAAATTAGTGAATTATATTAAAGAAATATTTTTAATATATTTAATTAAATATTTTTTACATTCATACAATATATTTTATTATAAAAAGAAAATAACACAGCCAATATTGCTCATAAAAATCAATATTTTTCTAAAGGCACTTTTACCACCATTTAATGGATTACCTATATTAAATATAAGTTTTAGAACATCTATAAATATTATATTTCAAAATAAAGTTAATTTTTGATATCATAACATCAAAATTAGCTTATGTTGAATTTTTTGGTATTTTATCTCTGAAGTATCATTTTTTGATGAATGGTGAAAAACACTTAATTTTAATTCAAAACTAATTTTTCAGCTAATGTATTTATAATGTTAAATTATATTTTAAAATTTTTTTAATGTCAGAATAGATAAATTATACCAAAATTAATCCAATTTATGTAATTTTAATCTAATTCACTTTTAAATAGGATATAAAAACATCTCAAACCTTTGAATATTTTTATTTTAAAAACACACTTTGTCTTCCCTTCTGTGGGACTAAATTTAAATTTGTTTTTTCCTCTTATATGATTTGAATTAGTAAAAAGAGATTCCATATATGGAATAAAAAATATCTAATTTATAATATTTTCATCTTATTTTTTGTCCTAAAATATTGTAGAATGTAATTGAAATTAATTACAGGTATTAAAGGAAAACTTATCTTAACAATAGACTAAACCATAAACTTAAGTGAAAAAATAACATAGTAACTTTTCCAAAAGCCGTTTTACGTTCATATTTAGACCATATAATCCATTTTATAGTATTTTGATCATTACATGAGCCACGTGTCATGGGAAAAACGTTGGTGGAATTTCCTTTTCAAAAATTTACAAGAATGCCACTCATCCTCCACTATAAAAAGTAACTCTCCCCTCCCACTTAATCACACATCTCAAAACCTTTGTATCACAATAAAATATAATAAAATAATCTCCCAAAATCTGACCCCTAATCCTAGAAACTTCACTTTTCATATAAATCCATCCAAGGAATCCCTCTGGTGCAAACAAAAATGAGTTACCCAAAGAAGAGGTCTCATCCTTCCTCACAAAATGATGGCTTTCATTTTACTTTTCCAAATTTAATAATTTGTAATAATGATATAAAATTTGTTTATATATTATATATATGATATTTATTATTTATTTCTACATCTATAATTTTTATATAACACATAATTTCATTCTTTCCGTTTTGTGGGAATATGATAACATCCTTTGTAGAAGTTTGGACAACCACCTCCTCAATCTAATGCAAATCATTCACTCTATAAATGTAACATATAAAGGATGATTTTATTAGTCCTACGTGAAATATAAGATAAAATAGATTATAAATTAATTATAATATACATATACATATATATGATTGACATTTCATTATTTTAAATATGAAAAATAAATTAAATTAGTGTTCATGCATATGTATAGCTTATCGTCTCCCTGAATGATGCATTTCATGTCATATATCCCAATTTTATGTATTATTATAAATATTTATATACTATATATATTTTATTTATATCATGGTTGATGTTCTTAAGATTATGAACACGTGATAGAAATAACAAGAAGTAATTTAAAACATACATGAGGAACTGGGAAATTAACACCCAAAATAGTGAAAATAAAAAAGGATTACTAAAAATAGTAATAAAATATTATAAAAATATCATATATTAAATCATAAATATTATTATGGTAATTTAACAATTTAATATCATGTGTAAAATCATTATATGAAAGGTTAAGGGATGTTCACCTAAATGAAAACATAAGGTAAGGTATTTTAATCTCACTTATTTACATCTGTGAGATAAATGTCACATTCCCCACTTACTTATTTGGTGGGGTGTATATACTAACATTTTTTATATATTATATAATTAATTAATTTATCATCATGTTATTTTTATTTTAAATTTTAATTACTTATTCTAGAAGTATTTAAATTAAAAGTTACTAAGTGGTAAATAATTTCATAACATGATTCCTTTTCATTGGGTTGTATTACTTCCCCATTTTTTTAATACTATTAGATTATATTATTAATCACATTATACTATATGTTTTTTATTTTTCCAATTGTTTTATATGGATTTACAATTGACATAAATAATCTATTTATTATTCTATTCTAACATCAACTTTATGGTCTTTTCATGTGTCCACTTAACAATATCATTTTATTTGGGATTGTTTACACTAGAATTTCCATTAGAGGAAATTATTTAATCATTATTCAATAAAACCTTTAGTTTTATTCTCATTTTTTTATTTATGAACATTTTAATGTAATTCTACAGTTTTTTCTCTATTTGGTACTTATGTTTTTTTATAAAATATACATAAGAAAATACGACTTTATTTCTTAATTTAGTTGCAGAACCTGTTTTCCTCTAAAACCCATGTTTTCTAAAGAGATTTTAAAAAAAAAATCAACCTTCCAAAAATGATCTATTAAAAACAATTTATCCTTTTTTTCTTTTATATTTATATTAATCGATTCTTCCCATCTCTTTTCAAAAAAATAATTTTTCTAACTATTTCACCTAATAAAAAGATTGATCATTTTACATCTTATGGCATGTACATATTTACCCACCATAATTTCATTGAAGAAAAGATTATAAGTTTAAAAGGCTTTATTTAAAGATTTTTTTTAAAACAATTTATTCATTGAAAACTATTTTAAGAAAAACTTCAAAATGAGAAGGATATATTCCTAATGAGTGTTTTTATAAGATCATTTTATATATTTTCTATTAATCAAGTACAACACCCCTTTATTTTAATCCAATTATGATATGATTTATTTTTTCCATACATATTCTTCCTTTAAATATTTTTGATAGATTTGATCAATGATTTTATTGACATGAACTTCCTTGATTTATTTTTATAGTCCCATTGAAATATTAAATTTCCTGTGATCATTGGACATTGAATTTCCCAAAATTATCCCTATAAAATATCCTGGATATGTTCTTTTATTAAATAGTACAAAATTTTTACATATAGTGTTCACTTTAAAAATTAATTTAATGTTGATAAAACTATATCTTTTACTCAATACATATATTTGTTGATAAGTCATTCCTTTCATCAATTAAATGGATTCTTTAATATATGAGGATTGTTTTGGATAAGTAATACATGGTTTTGCGACGGTTTAATGAAATACCTATGGTTTGGGAACCGACTAATTCAATAAAATTGAATTAGTAGTAGTCTTATGGGATAAAATCATTTATCTAGACAACCCTTATGGTTTTTTACCCAGCCTTTTTTGAATTATCATAATGGTAAAGGTATCATGTTCTTAAGAAACATAACGTCAAATAATTAAGCATTTTATTTTCTGATAATTCATCTATTATTATTACCCATGGGATTATTGGTTTGACATTACCTATGGATACACTTTCATTCTCATTATATTGATTAAATGGCTTGTATTTTTAGTTCCTTACCAGTTCATATTGATTTTTCTTTATCCAGTATCTAGATGGAATTTGTTTTCAGTTATTTACCTTGACATGTTTTTTATGCACTTCATTCTCCTTATATTGATTATAAGTAATGTGTGTTTATTTATTTACCTTTCCATATTGACTATTCTCATTGATTAATTATTAGATCCTCTATACATGACCCTTACTATAAATTTGGGCTCACGCTTATTTTATTTCTGTACTAGAAGAATCTATTAAGTGTACTAAGGAAGACATGAAAGGACATCATAGATGAAATAAATTTATCATAAAATAAAAATAATATGTTGTAATCATTGTATTAATTGGTAATACAATACTCATTTATGTATCTACTTTACCAATACTACTAAAATCTTCAGACTTTTGGGATTTGATTCCATATAATCATGCCAATGTAATGGTAGTAGAAACGTCTCTAGGATTTCTGAGTTTGGGTTGCTATACCAGGTTTGGAGTGTATATTTTAAGATAAAACAAGGTTCACCTTTATACTTATGGGTGTTTTCAGTTAATTTTCAACTAATAATGATTATATTTTCTGGTTTCTAAACAGTTAAGGAAATATTATATATGGTTCAATGGGAAAAACATGACAGCTATGTGGGTGATATGGAATTTGTTTCATGGATAGGGAATGTTATGGGTAAGAGTGAACTATAATAATGAATTATTAGAGGCCATATATAGATGAGGGCCTATGGATGGTAAATGTTTTGTCTAACCATGTGGACATACTATGAAAATGAGTTATATTTGGAAATTTCCAACCACCCGGTTGCGACAAAGTTTTGTAAACAATGTTACTAAATATTAAAACATCCCAAAATATATTTTCAATAGTTATATTACATTTCTTCCCATAATGGATTTTAAATTATTACTTACCTTTTCCTACCCCTCACAAACATGAATTAAAGGAGGGATTATACTCCCTTCCTCCCTTATTCAAGCCTCACCAAGGAGGTATTCTTGGTGGATTTTTATAGAGATTTAGGTGTGTTTTCTCTCCCCCCCCCCATACATTTCTCAATTACTTGGTTCCTTCAAATTTTTTGGTGTCCATATTTAATTATTTTAATCTAATTTCACTTTATAATGTTTTAATCATCCAAGGATGATGGGTTTTTTTGTTGGCTTGTGTATAGGAAATCCCAAGAGGATTTTTTCACATATTTTCTTGATTTTTTGTTAAGGTTTTCATTCATGGTTAATTTAATTTAATTTTTCAAAATTTAAATAATTTAAATAATTTAACTAATTATTATAGTATTCTCACATATTATGGACATTCCCATGAATGGTGTTAGGATTCTATGGTGGACCACTTATGGCAGTTGGAATTTCGATAAGAGATGAGTGCACGATGAGATTTAAGACCATTATTTCAATTTAATTTAAATTGTTAAGTAAATTATTATATTACATTGTTAAATTTTTGTTATTTATTGGCATGAGATTAGACCTTTTGTTACTGACAAGATCATGGATGCGTGCCAAACTGGTTTGATAGGACATAGATTGTCTTTTTAGGCTGCTGATATTTGGAAAATAATTTTAAATTATTATTAATGTGGTAGGTGTTATATGACCATTACCTATAGTAGTGAATATTGATATACATGTGTATGTAGTATATTCCTAATAATATGTGTGGTGTGTTTTCTCCCTTGGATAAATTTAACAGTTATATGTCTTTTATTGATACCTTACACTTTCAATGGACCCCATTATGTATGTAGGTTATTATTAAGATGATGTGATAGCCACCCATGGGGTGTGAAAACCATTAAAAATTAAATATTTATTGTGTTTAGTATAGTGAAATACTTGTGAGGCTCTAGAAATTATTATCCTTAAGTGTGTTTGTTTTATCACATTTTTTTATTTCAAAGAATAAAATTTTATTAAAGATGTTTTTTCCTTATCAATTTAGTTTTTTACCTATAACTAATTAAAAAAATAGTATTTAAATGCATTTCAAATGTAGATTTTAACTGTGTCTGAGTGTTCCACTTTGGTGAAAATATCTCAATGGATTTTTTAAATTTTTTAATGTGAATAAAGTATTTTTCCTTGTTTTGATTATTAAAAAAGAATAACATGGTTATAAGGGTGAATTTGAAATTTATTAAATTCATGGGTGAGATCCATTATTTTTCAAAGATTGTTTGAATAATGATTTCATGTGCGAAAAAGGGATTATATGTTAGAGGATGTTTTTGGGTGTTAATGGTCTGTTGGGACCTAGGTTAATGATAATGGTTTAAAAAAGTGTAGTTGTAACTTTTTAATGTTTTATAAGGAAATCATTTTAAAAAAAGATTTTGATAAGTATTTGGATGGATCCGGATATAGTAAAAGGTGTTTTATATTTTTGGTTGATATTTGGAAATTGTGTTCTATGTGTATGATTCTGAATTTCTAACATCGATTTCCACCTCTAAGGTTAACAATATTAGAAATGTTCTTCCAAATGTATGGTTCTGGATTTATGACATCTAATTTTACATACAAGGTTATGAAATTTGGACATGATGTTCCACTCCCGTGAGTAATTATATTAAAAAGGATGATCTGTGTTCGTATTGATGTTCGTGTACATGGATCTGGTGCTAGATTTAGGTTCCATGCATGGTTTACATTAATGTTTATGCCTCCCAAATATAAATGATAAATTAAAATCCATTTGGTTTTTCACAATATCTATCACCCTATATTTTTTGTCTTAGATGACTGGTTTGGGTCGATGTATGTTTGATTGGCCTCATATCACCTCATAACCAATGGTTCGATTGGTACTAGAAAAGCAATTTTTTCTTCAGCACATATCTTCTTTTCTGAACTATTTATTTTCTTCTCTATTTAACTAAATACATTATTATACTGATTGGTATTTTAGTTAGATGTCATTGGTCATGTCCAACTGATTTTTACTCACACCCTGCATTGTCAACCACTTCCCATGGGTTCCCAAGCAATGCTAACATTTTTTACTATAATAATTTATTTAGGATATGTCTTGTGTTGAGTTATTCTGGATTGGGAGGGTATTCTCAATTTTATTAGGAATTTGGATAATTGTTTCTCATAGATTTGGTGGTTCCTTTTTATTATACTATTTTATTAAGGTATGTTATGTAACAAGCATAGTGGGATATTAGTTTTAAGTATTAAATGACTTTTCAGGTCATTAATACATTTATCTTTTGATGGGATGTTCAATTAGTTTATTCCTTTTTCATATTCTAATGAATATGATTATTAATTATTTGTATTTTTTTGGCACTCTCATATGGGGTATACATTTCTTAGTAACCACCATATACCTTCAATACTAGTCTGTGTCCTCTAGAGTATAAGGAGATTCCCCCATGGTCATGTGGTGATCCAGAGTGGGACATAAGATTTTGAGCTCCATGGTTGGGATATTACAATGTGGGTGAAGAATATTGATTTTAATCATGCGTAATAAATTTGGATTTAGATCATATGTATGATGGTGAGTTTATTTATTTAAGAAAAAAATTTCATCGCGATGAAAAAGAATGCTAATGTAATAAATATCATGGGAAAAGAAGAACAATCAGTGTAAAATATAAGGATTAAATGTAAAAGTTAAAAAATCAATTTCATAAATTGAGTTATGTTCTATAGATATATATATTTCATGAATGTAATTTACATCATCCATAAATTATGATTTTCATCGGATTCATAAGAAATTCTGGGATATATTCCTCTATATCTAAAATGAATATATGTAATTTTAAAAAATGTGGGATTTTATGAATAAATAATGTTAAAGGATATATTTAAATAAATAAACACTTATTAATTATTAATGTATACTCTGGAGTGGAAGGAATTGAATTTAATGAATCTTTTCCTCCTATTATTATATGTAAGTCTGTAAATATATTTTTCATTGTTCAAATTCTAAATAAATATAGGATTTAAAAAATCAATGAAAATTATTATTTCATAATAACTAATCATGAAAAAATATGTTCATTAAAAAATCAGAAGGATTTATTCTGGATAGTTATGGATAAAAAATTACAAAATAAACCATAATATATATAGAAACAGGAACCTAGTTTCTAGTATTAAAAGTTATAAAACTATTTTAAAATTTTTAATTTTATTATTGGCAATGATGAAAAAAATTATATATAAAGAATGCGAGATTAAGTACTCACATTTTTATTATTAATATTGATTAAAAAATTTCATAACCCAGAGGTTTTATTTTTAGGGATTTTTTAGAAAACATAATGAAACATTTTGATAAATTTATACTTAGTGACATGATTTTTTAAATTTGAATGTTATGTATGAAAATAGATTTAATTTTCTATTTTGGGTAAAATTTCAATTTAATTATTAAATAAGTATGGAATAGAATATTCAATAAAATTATATACACTAATGTCTCTTATTTTTGCATTGATAAAACATGCTACAATATAACATGTAAATCAAAATTATTATAGGAGGGTGATTGTAATTATTTTTTTCTATGATTCTATAACATGTATTTTTTATAGAGTATTTTTTTATGCTAGATTTCAAAATTATTTAAAATAAATTCACATGAATGATAATAAAATAATTTTGAGATATGTAAAAGGAGCTATAAACTATCGTATATTGTCTCACGACCCAACCCATGTTGGGGGTCTATCAACAACTACCCAAATCCCCCTCCATAGGCAAGGGGTAGGTGACAAGTGTTAAAGGCATAAAAACATGGGGAGTCCTTTACCTAAGAACCTATAAATATGTGCACAACCAACTCAATTTAAAAATTACTAAGGAAAAGGAGAGATAATATACTGGTATAAATTAACCACAAATATGCATCAACTTCTAAACAGTGCAAGTACATAAAATTAAAACAAAAGGTAAAAGGGAAAAAATTCACACCCAACCAAAAATGTGCCACAACCCAGCAACAAGTGGAATAGTAAAATAGCTGAGAGAGAAACACTCTAGGATCCCAAGATAAGAACACTGAATTTGGTCTGAGCACCTCATATCCCAAAGCTCCTCTAAATTCACGATCAACTAATCCATCATCTTCAAGGGCACGCCATGTATGGGAAAATCCCAAGTAGGGGTGAGTATATAAATAATCAAAAGGGTGCCCCAATGGATCAAGGGATAAAAAAAGATGTAAAGAGGGGATGAATATATAGAAAAAGCTACAATAATAGAGAAAAACTCAATCCAACAAGATAGTGAAGTAAACTCATCCAAAACCCAGGGAGCTAAAACAAGATAGAAGATGAAATTCACGTTGAGTCTTAGCTACCTATAGTAGGAGAGTAGACTCGTCCAACCATAAGAAGAAAGACACAGAACGCACATGGAATACCTTGCGTGTCTTCACCTCTCCGAGAAGGAGAGTAACTAAAACACAAGGATTGGGTATTGAAATAAGATACATATGTATTCTCAGCGAAAAAATCTCAAATGTAACAGTAAAAGGAACTCTATCTAAAAGCTCATCCTAGGAAAACAGTTTCTAATAGTTTTATAAGTAACCACCAAAAATTCCGAGCATCCCTCACATCTTCCCTGAACATGCATGTCCAAGGGACTAAATCACCATACCTTGATATTATCTGCTTTGGGTGGGTTTTTTCTCACCTGCATGATTTTAGGGTTCTCCCAAGGACGTGTCTCAGTGGGGAAAGTGCCCCTCTTACTCGTGAGTCCAAGGTAATGTCATAGCATTTATCTCTACTTATCAATATTCATAAAGAGTAAACCCAAAGTAGAGGACCCACACCATTGTGTATCATGAGGATTCCACTCTAATAGTTGTCATAGAGGACCCACTACATAAAGCGTTAGAGATATTCCACTCTTGTTCATCGAGGACCCTCACCCTAGTGTGTCAGTGGGATTCCACTCAGAAGTAGCTGATAGAGGTCCCATTCACATGTCGATGGGGTATTCCACTCTTATTTTCATAGATGACCCTCACCCTAGTGCATCAAGTTGATTTCCCTCTCATTATAGTAGTAGAGGACCCACACTGATGTCGATGGTGGATTTCACTATTGGTCATCAAGGACCCACACCCTACCTGGTAAGGGGATTCCACTTGGATGGTTTCTCAAAACTATAGTGGTCATCCCTACTAGATGGCACCTCTCAAGAAACAACTGATATGTCAGTTAATGATCACTACTATCATCGGACATTTCCTAAATAGGCAACTCATCTATAACATCTCACACTATATCTTGAAATCGCCTACATAGGGAACCATCTTGTTCAATGTGCAAAAATACTAATGATAGGCTTCTCAGATGCCAAAATCCAAGTTCAAAAGAAGGAGATACGAGCTGAAAAATATTCGTGGAGTAGTATATGATGCGTGTGGTGACCACATGATGTGTGACCATGTCTCGTCTCCTCAAAGTGTACATTTCCATGATCAGGTAATAAGCTGATACACAAGTACCCCAAGGCATTCCCATGTACTCCTGGAGTAAAGGGAAAATATAGACCAAATAGGGAAGATGAGTGCTTGACGCTCATCACTATTCCGAAGGGAAAAAATGTCAATCCCGCCAAATTTATCTCCTCTAATGGCCCTGGTTAAATTAAAAAATCATGACTTTGGGATCATTGTGAAAAATCACATAGGATTGACTATTCATTCACCATAATCAAACAATCAGTGGAGAAGTTGCATCTCCCAGCATCGTATGTGAATAGTGCTTCATGGGTCCCATGCTAGGATCCCAAAACAAACCAAACAGATCGCACCATTTTGATCCTATCAAAAAAACAAATAGGATCAACTACTCAACCATCCCAAATGGACATCTGATGAAAAATCTACATTTCACCATACTTTACACGACCAGTTATACATGGGACCAATGCCACAATCCCAAAACAATTCAAATGGGTTTCAAAATTACGATCCTCTTAGAAAAGAACACGAGATCGACTATTCACTTAACCTAAATGGGTACATGGTGAAGAAGCTCTAATTCCCCACCAATACCAGAAATGTGCCACATGGGGCCCACACCATTATTTTACTTTAAGAGAACAAATATGGCATTGAAAATTCCTCCGCAACCTTGGGGTCACAACACCTCTAACAACATGTCAATCAGACGTCATTTGTAGACGTATGACCCGGATCAAGAAAACCCAAATAATAATAATAAAATTATTATTATTTATAATGGTGTTTCAAGTCACCAAACTTAAAACTAAGAAATTAAAGATTCCCAAAAACATATCAAATGTTATTCTTTTAATCTAGGGTCGTTTCTCTCTAAATAGCACGTGAAACGGATGACTGTATTAGGAAAAATAGCCAATTGATGTTTTCTGGAAAAGATTAATCTAGACCAGCCCAGTTCGGTCGGTCCATCCCACCTATGAAGGCCTGTTATGGTCGGCCCGAGGTGCACTAATCTGCCGAAAACTAATATTCATGCCACCCTGCGTGACTGTACATCACCGCATGTTGACCATACGCTATCATGAACAGACCCCTCTCTGTCATCTCCCATCGTGTCGCTCACCCTGGTCATCATCTTTCCCAGTGTCACACCCCGTGGCTACATTGGAGCACTGCCGATCCACCTCCATGGACTGTAAAAACATTTTTGAACCACCATGCTTACATCGATGATCCTAAAATTAAAACTGATACCAGATCTGAGATCCTTGGGACCGACCCACACAGCGGTAACCTCCGCTCTAAGAATTATCGACGTTTCAACAAGAAGAAAAGTTGGTGGATCTTCCACTCGCTATCGTTCCACCTCCGGTGACTGAAACCTGAATCTAAGCATAGATCAGTACTCCTTGTATTACAGCATTGCAAAAATAAGTCTTTCTCCACAATTCATTGATGATTTAATGGATCAAATGATTAGGGGATAAAGAACGCAAAGAACCCAAATAACTGATTTCCATAAATTCAATCAAACAATTGTCATTATTAGATTTTCCATTAATAAAGGATTCCAAAGATGAAAATTAAAACCAAAAATATTTTCACCAATGAAATTTCAATTTGAGATCTACAAAATCCAAAATAGAAATCCAACCTCAATTTTTTTCGTTGTTGTGTTAGTTACACTCTGATCTCCCAGCACCTGATGTTTTGAAGTGATACAACAAATAATAAACATTGAATCACCATCATAGGGGAGTGTGGTGCTTATCCTACACATAAGAGTAAATTATCCAAACCCCTACACCTTAGAAGTCATTTTATTAGAAGTTTAGAATAAATTATTTACACTAATTAATTTATATAAAAAATTCCCTCGATTGTGTTTTCAGTATGATGCGTGTGCCTGCAAAAGTTATACCCTTCCTAGGGTAAACAATATACTTCAGAATCAACTGTGGCCTCAAATTTCTAATCTCAGTTACTATTTGAGAGTTATTTTAGAATGAGATATTAAATGAATGAATTAATAAATAAATAAATCCCTTTATCTTACTTATTTGGAGTGAAGGTTCAGAACATCCCATGCTGACATGTTTTATTTCATGCGTAGGGTAAACACCATATTACTAACCCAACTGTAGTCTCATAATTTTTTATCCAATCAACCATTTATAATATATCCCATTTCTATAATGTTCTATAGTCTTAAATATACTTAATATTTTTGTATAATTTATTATGGTCCCTACTGGCTGATAATTTCATATCATCTTATTTTCTACCTCTCAAAATTTTCCATGAAATATTTCAATGTCTTATAAGGATAAAATTGGGACTCTACATCATTACCTCATTCAATATTTTCATCTATGAAAATAAAAACTAGGGAAACATAATGAGATATTGTGCCCTCTCTTGTTTTTCCCATTCCTCGTAACTCTACAAGGCCTTTTCATGCTACCACAGTTTGAAAACCAAGGGAATGGACTATTCTTCTAAGGCTTAACTCCTACCAATGACATGTGTAGGAAAACATGCATGCATCTCTTAGCTCTGTCACCTGGAGGGAATCATTTACATGTTCCAAATCTGAGCTTATGGAATGCTGGTAAAAAACCTCTCCAACCATAAACATGATAAATAATGTAATAAAGGACCTTAGGGGTATCTCGCCTCCTCATCTGAAAAACAACAGGCAAGTCTTAAGAAAATCCTCTTACATCTTAATATCGTGCTCAACATACCCATCTGTCTGGGGGTGAAAGCATGTACTCATCTGAAAGTAGGTCCCAAAACACTTCTGAAGTCCTCTCCAAAATCATAATGTAAATGTGTGTCACATTCAGATAACAATGTTGATGGTACCCCGTGAAGCCAGGCGATCTCTCACACATACAACAGTCCCACACCCACTAACGAGCTCTACTCCCTGAGAAGAAGAGTACGTCGGCACTGTAAGTCAATCCACTATCAACCAAATGACATCATTCTAATCACTTTGTGCATAATACATGTGATGAATTCCATGGATATGAAATCTCATTTTTACTCTAGGATTTCAAGAGGTTACAATAACCTACCATAACTCAGTATGCATCTTTCACCTTTTGAAAGGTGCGGAATCATGAGATGAACTCAACTATGCTCACCAGTCCACCAAAACTACTACTGGAGATCCTTGTACATTTTTTCCACACTGGGATTTATAGTTAAGGGATAGGTGGAAATATCGCATCATATCCTATCATACCACAAATGGTACCACTAGTTTCCACAAAAATGAGATCTCAGGATCCGTATTTCAGAGTATCCAGCAGTTATGTCACATGTATAAATTTATTTCATAAAAGTTCTCATAGTTGGTGTCTCATATTTTCTACTCTTTCATATTCCCTAGAATTCAAGGAGTCAACACCATTGAAAAATGAAAATGGCACCCTCCAGCTACACCAGTGTCAGCTTTAGGGAATTTAAATGCTTTAAAGCTTCCCACACTAAGAGAGATTAGGAATTCTTGGTATGGATATATACGGCAACATTTCCCCTTTCTTAGAGTATATACTATCTCGAATTAATAATCTAGCTTGAATTTCAACCAGCTTCACTACCTCAGTTTTAGATATCTCTGAGAAAAGATGCACTTGAGACTCTGGTGGTCAATAGAAACCATAAAATGCTCCCCCAACAGGTTGTGTCTCCCCACTCATCTGGTGAATATATCCACTACCAACTCCTAGTATTGATTCACATTGTTCTTTTCATGGGTTCTCCATCACCTCGACCTATACTCCATATATTGTATCACGATTGACGTTAGGAACTCAATGTACCAATGAACATGGAAGGTGAGTAAACTCATCTTATTGTTAGAATCTATATTCAAAAAGTATAAAGAATACCCCATGTGTATTTGCTTCTCTTGGAACGAGAGTATCCCCAACCCAGACACTATGTCACTACCACTAGTGGCATTCCATGAAAAATGAGGTCTAACAGAAAAAAACTCCACTGATAATGCTAGGAACTACTCTGACACTCCACTACACAACCCCACCATGAATGCAGAAGTTAGAGGGATTTAATCACCACACCTCAATATTATCCACATTTGGTGGTAGTGACTCTCCCACACCATTTTTCTCACATTATAAAAATGATTCTTGGTTGGGGAAGGAACCCTTTTCCTCATTCATTCAAAGATACATAAAAAACACCGACACAAGGTTACACTAATGTCCTGGGTCAACCCTATGAAACCTTAAACTTGAATTAGGTAGAAAAGAGTACCTCTAACAGTGTTTAAAAATTTCTACTAAAACTGGAAGAAAAATATGTAGAGCGTACCTCTTACCATCTCACATACTACATGATCATAGACATCTAGAACATGTAGTAGGTCGTGGGATGGACCGACAGCTCCCCGATTCGGATGTGGGATGCTCAGTGGTGGTGGAATGACCTTGCAACATCACCACTAAAAACAATTTCTCCCCATATTCACACAACAATGTCTCACTAGGGACCACCCTATTCCCACCTAGGAGATCCACGATCATGACATTATCTCCATCATGGTGGTGCACTAACCAACTGCTAGGGAAGCTCAGTATTTATGGTAGGGAATACTCATGACATGTGACCTCCCCTGTAACAGGCATAGTACTAGCCCTCATTGGGTTTTCCCGATGCTCTATGTCATACCTAACCACATTCCTAAGTCTGAACATGGGAAGGACACCTTCATTGAGTCCCTTCCAAGTGGAATTTTCTAACCACGCCAAACATCTCAACTCTATCAATCCCACTTCTAAAAATATCTGGTTGGAATCTCACTAATAGGAAACACTTTGACACTTGTTCTCTCTCTAACACCCTAGGAATGGTTTATATGTACAATGGTAATACACTCACATGGATATCCCTAGAGAGACCCTACTCAGTCTTCCATGACTGAATATAACCACTATGGACCATGTCCAAAGAGTACTGAGTATGTTCTGGGAACCCAGTCATGTACTCTGAAACTATAATCCCTCCCTACTGAATATCCAAATGCTTATGAAACTAATTCAATCATAAGATAGTGTGGAATCACTCCTCATGGGACAACAGCTTAGATTCATCCCACGTGAGTGATGACTCATCATGAATATGAAACAATGAAACTCCACCAACACCCAATTGATCTGTGGAAAAGAGTGACTGATAAATCCCCCATAGGATATGTCGGTGTTTGAACAATATTGAAGAGGCATACCACTGACTCTAGACAAACCTATAATTCTTGAGGATATGTCCCAACATGAAGCCTCAATATTCTCTAATGTTGGAACTCATGGAGAGTACTTATCATGCGCGCATCCTCTGCATTCTCTACTGGGACTAACTACTTCTCAAATACGGATAGCTACTACTACCTGCCCACATAGAAGAAGGTGGATCATATGATGGATCCTATACTAAGGCTTCATCGCTCACAGAACTTTCATCGTTAACTGGGGCTTGTATCTTGGAGGATTTTATGAAGGAATCATCTTGAAACATATAAAGGATTTATGAGTTCAAAGAGACCATATATATATATATATCAATTGAAAATGACATATGACTAATGAAGGATAGTCAATGACTCAATCCTATATGATGCATGTACCAATGTTCCCTGCAAAAAAATGTATCAACATGCCGATTTGACATTCTGGTAATCGGATTCCTAGTGCATGGCTGTGTCAGCCACAACACCATCACTAGACTCCCTAGCCTGAGAGCCTCTCTTAAGACACATTGAAAATGTTTCCCTAAACTGAACCAAGTCCTTTTTAGGAAAACTTCTGAACAATGTCCCAAGGCTCAAACCACCTTTGGGACAACTTTTTCAGGACCCAACCCATGTGAACACACAATCAATAACAACCATGAGCCCTAGTCCATTGGGCAGGGGTTGGTGATAAGCAGCGAAGGAAAAAAACTCAAGGAGGAATTTTCTTAAGTACATGTACACAATCACACAACAAACTTAATGAAAAAGTGAATAGCAGAGAGAAAAGATAAAAAACAGCTATAAATGACCCACAAATATGCATCGACCTCTAAATAGATAAAGTACCGAAAAGTAAACCAAAAATTAAAAGGGAAAAAATACATTCCCAACCAAAAAAATTCCATATCCTAGAAACAAGTGGAAAATTAAAATATCTAAGAGAGACCTGCTCTTGGATCCCATGCTACAACTACTACATATGGTCCAAGAACCCTATATCCCTAATCTCATCTAAAGTCACAATCAAACTGTCAGTCATCTACAAGGGAAAAACAATTGTGGGAAAAGAATAATGAGGGGTGAGTATAAAAATACTCTATAGGATTCCCTAAAGTCTCTAAAAAGAAAAAAAAGATGTAATAAAGAGTGGAGTAATAGATAAAAAAAGTTATAGTGAAAGAGTACATATCAAGCCAAAAAGAGAGTGAAGTAAACTCATCCAAAACACAAGGATCTTGAAATGGTGAGAAGATGAACTTCTTATCGAGTATTAGCTACATATATTATGAGTGTATACTCAACCAACCACGAGAATATAGACACAGAAAGCACATGGCATACCTTGCATGTCATTGCCTCTCATGGAAGGATAGTAACCAGAACCCGAGGAGTGGGTACAGAAATAGGATACATATATATGCTCTATTAAGGAATCCAAAATTAAAGATTAATGAGATCTCTATCTCATAGCTTATCCTCGGAAAAGAGGCAACAATAGTTCTAAACATAACCACCAATGATGCTCAGCATCCATCATGTCTACCATGAACACATTAGTCAAAGGTAGTTAATCATCACACCTTGATACTATCAACATTGGGTGGGTCAGTCTTACCTGCATGGTTTTAGGTCGCATCACAAGGATGTGCCTTGGTGGGGAAAGTGTCCCTCTTACTTGTGAGTCCAAGGTAACATCAAATCATGTATTTCAACTGATACCCAACTCAAAAGGAAATTCCCAAAGTAGAAGACCCACACCCATAGTGTTTTAGGGGGCTTCCACTCTAATAATCATCATAGAGGACCCACACACTGAAGCGTCAGGGGGATTCCACTCTCATTCATTGAGGATGCTCACCCAAGTGAATCAAGGGGATTCCACATAGAAGTAGTTGATAGATGACCCATTCCCATTAAAATGGGTGATTAAACTCTTATTGTCAAAGAGCACTCACACTATAGTGCATTAGGGGGATTCTACTCTCATAGTAGTCTTAGAGGACCCACACCCATGTTGATGGTGGATTCCACCCAAGGTCATCGAGGACCCACACCCAACATGGTAGGGGGATTCCACTCATAATGTATTTAGAAACTACTCTAGTCATCCCTTCTATATTTTACATCTCGAAAAGCATTGATATCTCTGCACGAGATCACTATTGTCATTAGATATCACCTTAATAGATGTCACATACAGAACATCTCGCATCATATCTTTAAATCCCATATAGAGTGTATCATTGTGTTATAGGTGAAAAACACTCTAGATAGGATACTCGCATGCCAACATATGTTTTTAAAAGAAAGAGGTACAAGAGGTAGAATAATCATAGAGTGGTACAGGATGCTTGTGGGCCCACATGAATTGTGTCCCTCTCTTGTCTTCTGGTAAAGTAAAAATCCATGCTTGGGTACTAAGCTGATGCACAAGTACCCCTAGGCATGCCCATGTACTCCCAGAGTATGTGGTATCTCTTTCCCAAATAGGAAAGATGGTCACTTGATGTTCACAGCTGGTCCGAAGGGAAAAAACATCCTTTTTACCGTCATGCCTCCTCAAATTGACTCAAGTAACCAAATGAATCATTTCATTGCGTTCCTTATGAAAAATTGAACAAGATTGACTATTCATTCCCAAAAATCACACATTTGGTGGAAAGGTTGAATCTCCCAGCATTGCATGTGAATAGTGATTTGTGGGGCCTGTGCCTTGATCCAGTAACAAGCCAAATGGATCAACCCATTATGATCATCTCAAAAAAACATAGGGGATCAACTAATCATTCGTTCCAAATGGACACCAAATTAATAAGCCACATTTCACCATATCACACACATGTGGTTCTACATTGGACCCACACCACAATCCTGAATCACATCAAACAGATTGCACCACTATGATCCTCTTATAAAGTCACATGATATCAACTATTCTCTTATCCTAAACAGAAACCCAGTGTAGAATCCACAATTCACTACCAATGCACAAAATGGGCCACATAGAGCCCACACCATGCTTTCTCATTATGTGACCAAATTTTTTCCTGAAAATTCTACCTCAACTCCAGGGTCACAATTCTTTATATGGTGCATCAATCAGATGGCGTCTGTATATGTATGACCCAGAACAAGAAAACCGATATAATAATAATTAAATTATTATTATTTAAAACAGAATTTTGAGTCACAGAGCTTGAAACATTGAAATTAAATGTTACCAAAACCATCTCAAAATGCCCCTTCATTAAGAGGGTCACTTCAATGTGACGGTCACTTCTTTCAATATAACTACTTTACAAGATTTTTTCTAAAAAAATATTTATATCATCAATAATTTTGGAAGATCTAATGATGGGAAAATTTTATTTTGAGTCAGCATTCCTCATATACAAACTTACACCTTATATTATTTGAACCTAAGTTTCTATTTATGCATATTAAATTACATACATTAGTTTATAAATTTTTCATACTTTGAACTATTATACAGAATAAGTTCTGTTATTGTAATGGTTTAAGCCTTTATTGTTATTTTTTTGTATGATGAAAATGAAATGTAATGAATGATCCAATTACATTCTATGTTATTTGAATAAATATAAATAAATGGGAAATGGTAAATTATCCCTCTTCACATGAGATTCCTAGTATAACCACTCATTTAAAATATTAGTATTTTTATATTTTATAGAGTGAGAATGTGAATATTGTAAACTCTACCTCTTACAGATTAGCAGTGTGAGGGTATTGGTAAATATAAGTAACAGTCAATGTTTCCTGTAATATTTTAAAACTAAAAATGTATAAATAACTATTTTATTCAATTATTGTTAATGTTTCTGAGATACATTATTAATTTGGGTAAATTTTTCATTTTTGATAAATCTATAACATCAAAATTGTGATTTTTTATATCTATCTTATGTTTTTGTTGTTTGTTGACTATTATTAATCCCTTAAAAGAATAATACTATAAAAACCCCCTAAATAGTTTCCCCACCAATGTATTAATATTAGTATGAGACACTTCCATTTTCTTATCAGACTACACGAATTCCTGTGATTTCCTAAAGTAGCCACATGGTGAGAATCCAAATCCTACACCTTTAACATGATAATAAATTTATGGATGCTTCAATTGAACTACAAGTAGCTCATTATCAATGTTGGAAGTTAAGTAATTATTCTTTTATATTAGATAAAAATATATGAACCTATGTATCTATTGAAAATTTTAAACATATTAATGTAACCTAATTTTCATTTATTATATAATTAAATATTATTAACATTCTTTTTTGTTGTTTTTACAATATGTTGTCTTTATTAATTTTCAAGATCTTCCTTATATAGAACATGATATACGATAGGGGTAGAACCAGATTCTGATAATCCAACCAATATAAAAATTTAAAAACAAATTTCATTTTTTGTTTTATGTCACATATAATTTCATAAAAAAATTAATGCACATACCCTTTTTTCAAGTGCATCATACACCATCCTTCAATTCTAGTATCGGTTTGGTGGTCTTGTATTAAATTTTTTATTTATTTAAAACATTTTATTTTTTTTAATTTATAATTTAACAAGAAAATTAAATTATATACAAAATTACAAATAAGATAAAATAAAGGAAAATGTACCAAAAGTGGCCCCTCATCACTACAGACAATGAATGTATCGAATTTCTCATTTTTTATGATGATTTTTTACATTCTTATTGGTGAAGAATTATAATCCCCTTGGTATTTCTATAAAATTTTAAGGAAACATGCATTAAAAATATTATATGACTCTCCCTAGTAACCATCGATGCACATTTCAGCCAAACATATTCTAATATAAATTTAATCTATAAGGAAGACATAAAAATAAAATAGTATTTAATTATTATTTTTGGGAAAATATACAATTTCTCTTAAAATTACACCGTAATGTATTCTTAAATAGTTATCTTTTCTATAGGCGCAAAATTATTCTGGGGTTATATATCAAATTTCATGGGAATTAAATTCATAATTGTAACACTGCAATATATTATGATATATTTATCTATATATAAAGTAGGTGTTTTTAATAGAATTATTTTCATTAAACATCTATTTTAAATAAAGCGTGATATAAATATTGTTATTTAAATGTGACCGTAATAAACTGAGTTTTAAGATTGGTAGATTGAATAAAAATAACATCATTATTAAAAATATGTATAAAGGTGTTATATAATTCCAATTTATAGATTAATTCATAATAAAACATTACCCAATTTGCATCAAAATCATTTTATTCTTAAAAATAATTTTTTTTATAAAATGGTTCTTATTAATTATTGTTAGAGAATAATAAAATTCATGACTAAATAATTTTGATATTATATTTGAAAAAAATGGAATAATTTTTGAAATTTTTATATAAACAATATCATAGGGTTAAAATTTTGGATTTTTTTGAAAAGATTAATTTTTTGTGAATAATGAAAAATACAAATTATTTTATATATAAAATTTCTTTTTCTATAAGTCTCATTATTATTTTAATTTGATAGTAAATTAAGATGATAATCATTTCTTGTAAAATAATATAATTAATTAATTTTAAATTAGCTTTATACATTAGTTTTTTTCATGTTTATTTTTTGTCTTAAAACACATTTTTTCTAAAAAAACTATTTTTCATTATGTTTTACCCATTTTTTTAAATGAATTTGTTCCAATTTTTTAAATTAAATCAAGTAAAATGGGCTCTAAATTTTTATTCATAATATTTAATATAATTTAAAATGTTATTTTTTGATATTATATATAAGGACCCAGCCTTAAACATTACATAATCTTGAGTTATTACAAGATTACACATTGAGGATCTTTTCATGTTTAGAGTTTTAGAGAATTAGATCATAAATCATGCATTACATTCCACATTGAAACAAAGTGTTTACATAAAATATAGTACTCATTTTTTCCATCAACATAAACATATTTAAAATAAAACATGGATTCTTTCATGACACTTCCTTGAAACTATCATCACATCATGTACCTTTTCCTTGACCTGTGAAAAACATTTCAAAAACATGGGAGGAGCATAAAAAACTCAGTAAGGGATATAAAAGTATGAAATGAAAACATTAGTCCATGTATGAAATCATACATTACTCATAAAACATAATCATTTTAACATGCCTCATCAAATCATGAATAAATCATAGAAATCATATGACATAATGGTAACTTGATGCATTCATAACATTCTTACGTAGGGAGTAACCCTCATGCTTACGTTTGGAATCCCCATCACAGTATATTCCCTAAATCCCTTTGGAGAAACCTTAATGTTTAACCCCTTCATGTTACCCAATGCATTAGAGAGATATATCAGGCTCACCTGCCCTTAGTTTATCATGGAACCACGCGTCTTCATAACATTGACCAAGAACCATAACATAATCGTATCACATAAAACATGCATAAAGGAAACATAACATTTCCACATTTCAATCACAAGATATCAATACAACACATTGATAAAATAAAAACATTATGAAAACCATTTTCAATACCAAAATAAATGAAAAGTAAAACATGGTATTTATTTTTCATTTTTTTATAAAAATTAGGTCTTGTAGAGGAAGCCGAAACTCAAATAATGGTCACGGCAGCGGAGAAGTCGTTGTCACCACATAAGTACGACAAAAAAATCCCTTTTGTCGTTTAGTAAATGCTTTGTATAAAAAATATTCCTTTTGAATAAACATAAAAGTCAAAGGGTTTTATACACCATATAAAAGAAAGTTGTGTATAAAACAAAATATAACTCAATGAAAGGAGATTGAGACGAAGTCCCATACCTCGGGTCTGACATGACTCGATCATTCTTTAAAATCCTGAATAATAAAAATGAGTTAATTTCTACTTGCTTAAGAACCTTTTTCAAGTTCATTATTCCTTTTATATCACTTATTACCATGTTTTGAACACTATGTAATTATTTTAGTTAATAATGGTCATTTTGTCGATCATTGGTACTTTCGTCAAAAATGGACTTCTTATAATTACATGTTGTTCATAGAGTAAAATATCCATTATATCCAGAATTATATTCATGATTTGGATATCATATAGATCATATATATCTAGTATATACATGCATTTATAATATTACATAACATTTAGAGGTAAGAAATGAAATGCACCATTCATGGAGACGGTAAGCAGTACGTACGCATGAACGCTACTTTCATTTCAATTTCATATTTTATGGAATGGAATCATAATGATGTAAAGGTATATTATAATTCCAGTATAATATCATATATAATATCATTAATTCCATCCTTTATAGGTCCCACATATGGCATTAATGAATCAAATCACTTTGAGGGGGTGGTAGTCTGCACTTCCTAAAATGAATATATCGCGTATACCCATAATGGAATCCATAATGGTATGCCATAAATGAAAAATTCAGAATCTTAAGGAAAAAATAAACATATTATATATCATATATAAATATAGTGACATCTTAATTTCCACCTTTGAAGGTGTTATAAGAATATTGAACAATCATTGTTTCGTGAGGCAGAAAGTTTCCATCCACAGAAACAGTATGTTCTTTCACCATTAGATGTAGGAGTCTGTAAGTGTATCTCGAATAATTATTATAACACCATACTAGTATATTCAAAATACTGGTGTTGTTATAAAATAAATGAATAAGAAGAGTTTATGGGGTTGGAGAAGCAAAATTAAACAAAGGAACATTAGGGAACTCTTTACCTTTAAATCGGGTAACTCCTCTTGGTTAAAATAATAAGGGTTTCTTAAAGAGCTTTGTGCATAAGGTAAGGATTCTAGGATGAAGAGAGGGATGTGGATAGATAAAATGAGTAGATCCTGGCCAAGAAAATGGCTTGATAAGTGTGGGTAAGGAGGTAGAGGTGGGGGCCTTTTATAAGAGGAGTGGATGGGTACTCTTGGAAAGGTATAAAATGTTACTTTATTTTCAAATGCGTTTTAGATTTTAAAGGTCCTACATTGATGTATTTATAGTATAAGGTGATAAGGGTTAGAAATATACTCATCAAATAGGTCTTTGACAAGTGTATGTCTTCGATTTTACATTATCTTTTCATTTTATTTAAATCGTTCATTAATGAGGTAATCGCTGCATCATCATGATGTCATAAATAATTTAATTTATTTAATGTCTAAAAATTATAAAACAAATACTATGATATAAGAAATCTTTTTATATTTCCAATGACTATTTATAGTCCAATTGATCATTTATGTAGACAAAATTAAAAATGTTTTACTTAGGTGATACATTCTTTGTTATATTTAACTATCTTTAAAACTAAAATGATAAAAAGTCATTATCACACAAAAGTGATTCCATGGGGTCCCCAAGTTTGGCACAAGGAATCCCATGGTCGTCCATGATACAAACAGTACCATTAGGACATATTTTGGGGTCATTTGTTATTATTATGAAATTATTTTATTATCCTTAACAACCAGATTACTAATTAATCAAGATAATTAAAGATAATTACCGTCATTAATATTCATAATGTCCAAAAACAAAAGAGTCTTGATTACATAATTTGGACCTTCTGATTCCAAATATGTAATCCATTTTACCAAATTCCAAAAACAGAAATTTCAATAATTAATTTAAAAATAATTCCCATTGTCAAAACAAATAGAGGGTTTTTTAGAAACAATATCTATGAAAAGTTTGGCACTTGTTTATGCCCAGTTACAAAGTGAAATTAATACTAATTACCATCATTGGATTAAATGGTAAAAACATATTCTAATTACACTTTAAGACCAATTAATAAGATAATCTAACCATATAATTAAATTAGATGAAAAAGAAGTTTTGATGTAAAATGAAGTATTTTTCACTATTCATTAAAAAATGAATATTGTCAAAAAAATTAAAAAAAATTCCAATGTAAATTTTAATGTCCCAATCATAAATAATATGTTTATTTTGACAAATACAGCTTATAAAATTGTCAAAAGTTTGATCTATAAATGGTTTGCCATCAAAAAGTAATAAAACAATCTTTTAAAAATATTAATGTATTCCATGCTTAAGATTAGATTTATTCTCATTTTATGCCTCTAAAAAACTATATAATTCATAAATAGACCTAGATAAAAATATATATTATTCATTACTTACTTGGGATGTTACATCCTTCCCCCCTTTAGAAAATTGCATCCCCGCAATTTATTTACTTAATGAATAAGTGGGGGTATTTATCCCTCATTGCATTTTTATATTCCCATGTTGCCTCTTCACTCATTTGATTTTTCCACAAAACCTTTCCTTGATGAATCACCTTATTCCGCAACACTTGCTCCTTGTGGTCAAGAATCTGGACCGGTTGTTCCTCATAAGATAGATTCTCTTCCAGCTGAACTACCTTTGGACTCAAAACAGGAGATGGATCTGGCATGTACTTCTTTAACATTTAAACATGAAAAACATTGTGTACCTGAGATAAACTCGGTGGTAAAGCCACTCGGTATACAACTGATACAACTTTCTCCAGAATTTCATGTGGTCTAATGAGCCTTGTACTCAGATTTCCTTTCTTAACAAATCGAATCACACTTTTCCATGGTGAAGCTTTTAGAAAAACTTGATCACATACCTCAAAAGATAGATCCTTCCTCTTGTTGTATGCATAACTCTTCTACCTACTCCGAGCTGTTCTCATGTGTTTCTGTATCAGCTGAACTTTTTCTGCCAGCTCTTCTACTAACTCTGGTCCCATCAACTTCCTTTCACCTACTTCATCCCAAAAAGCTATAGTTCGACACCGCTTCCCATGTAATGCCTCAAATGGTGCCATCTGTATACTAGAATGAAAACTGTTATTATAAGAAAAATCAACCAAAGAAAGATGTTGGTCCCAACTTCCCTGATAATCCATCGAACAAGCATGTAGAAATTCCTCCAAAGTTTTAATTGTTCGTTCTGACTACCCATCTGATTGATGATGAAAAGCTGTACTAAAATATCATTTAGTAATACTCCCGAAGATCTCTATACATCTTAGTACTTCCTGGATGAACTGAAGATGGAGAACTATGAGCTTCACATAACAACTCTCTCTTCAACTGTGAATCACATGGCACACACAATCTCTTCCCAAATCTCAAAACACAATCATTATCATTGTTGAATTCAGGCAACTTACACTTCTGAACCAGCTCTACCTTTTTCTTCAACACGATGTCTTGCTTCTGTGCTTGCTTAATTCTCTCTGATAGAGAAGATTTCACTATTACCTGAAACAAAACAGAAGGACATCCTGCATCAATAACATATATTCCAATGTTCATCAAATCCGTAACTAAAGGATCACGTTCAAAATGCAACATTGTTAATGAAGCATTACTTTTTCAACTCAAAGCATCAGCCACTTTATTTGATTTTCCTAGATGGTAATGAATTGTACAATCATAATCCTTGATTAATTCTAGCCATCTCCTCTGTCTCATGTTCAATTCTCTCTGAGTGAATATATAATTTAATATTTTATGATAGGTATATATTTCACAATTTACTCCATACAAATGATGCCTCCAAATTTTTAAATAGAAAACAATAGTAGCTAATTCCAAATAATGTGTAGGGTAATTTACCTCATGAGTTTTCAACTTTCGTGAAGTATAATCAATTACCTGATCATTCTGCATTAGGAACCAACCATGTCCTTTCAATGAAGCATCACTGTAGATAACAAACTCACCATTCCTGGAAGGTAGTCCCAAAACTGGAGCATTCACCAATCTTCTTTTCAGTACCTAAAAGCAATCATCACATTCTTTTGTCCAGATAAACTTAACACCCTTCAGAGTTAGATCTATCATTGTAGTAGATAATTGGGAGAAATTTCTAACAAACCTTCGGTAATAGCCTACCAAACCAAGGAAGATACGAATCTCAGTTACATTTGTGGGTCTTGACCATTCGTTAATAACCTGTTTTTTTCCGGATCAATAGTTATCCCATCTTTAGAAACAATGTGACCAAAGAAAGAAATTTTTTGCAACTAAAACTCACACTTTCTGAAATTCCCATACATTTTTTTTTCTTTCAAGGTTTGAAAAATAACCCTTAAATGTCTTTCATTCCCCTCTTTACTTTTAAAAAACACCAAAATATCAACAATGAAAACATTCACAAACTTATCCAATAACTCATGGAAAATTCTATTCATAAGGTCCATGAATACAGCAGGTTCATTGGTTAGCCCAAAATGCATTCCTACAAATTCATAATGGCCATATCTAGTACGAAACACGGTCTTCGGAATATCTGCTTCCTTTACCTTCAACTGATGGTACCCCGATCTCAGGTCAATCATTGAAAAAAACTGAGCTCCCTGGAGATGATCAAACAAATCATCGATATGAGGTAAAGGATATTTTTTCTTAATAGAGATGTTATTCAAGGCTCTATAATCAATGAAAAGTTTCATTGAACCATCCTTCTTTTTAACAAATAAAACATGAGCACCCCATGGTGATGTGCTAGGTCGAATGAAACCTTTCTCTAATTAATCTTGCAATTGCTCCTTAAACACTAAAAGTTCAATTTGATCCATTCGATAAGGGGGTATTGAAATTGGCTTAGAATCAGGAACAAAGTCGATAGTAAACTCAACTTCTCGATCTGGTATTATTCAAGGCAACTCATCAGGAAAAACATCAGGATACTCATTTACGACAGGCACATCATTAATCTGAACAGTTCCCTTGTTTTCAACGATATGTGAAATGTAACATTCATTTCCATATTTTATAAGTTTCTCGGCCTCTTGATATGTTATAAAAAGTAAGGGTTCATTCTTGTACACAAACTGAAATTATTTCTGAAGAGAAACTTCTTTAGCTCTACAGTCAATCTTAGCATGGTAAATAGAGATCAAATCCATACCCAGGATAACATCAAACTCTACTAGAGGTCAAACAATAAGGTTTGCAAGTAGGTTCTTTCCACGGATAAGGATATGAAGATTATTATAAATTCTTTTTACCTCAACATTTCCCCCCATTTATTTTTACCACAAGTTCAGGAGTCATTTCTTGTGATGGTATTCCCATTTTACTAGAAATGTTTTCAGTTATGAAAGAATTTGTAGACCCTGAATCAAACAACACACTGGAATAATCTGAAAAAACAAACAAAGTACCTGATACAACATCATTTGATGGCCCGACATCTGCTGAAGTAGTTGCAAAGGATTTCCCCACCCCTTTTTTCTTGTAGTCTAACTACTTCCCATTACTCGAGCTCTTTGTCGGACACTTTTTTGCATAGTCACCCATCTCATTTCACTTAAAACATTCCGCTAACTGTAAATCAAATTTTGTCTTACCATCACCCTGATCTTTTTCAATGCAATCACGAGCCTTATGTCCCATCTTACAGCATCAGTAGCACTTTCCAGAATTTAGAATACATTCCCTAGCATGCCTTTTACCATATTTATCACAAACATGAAACTTATTTTTCTTACCGTTAGACCTTTTTGAAGAATTATTTCCTTTCTTCTGCCACCTCGGTCTCTTCTTCTGCTGGTTGTTATAGAACACTTGATCATTAGAAAACTCCATTTCTAGCTTCTCAGAACATCGAACAAGCTTTTCATAACTCTTGAACTCATGAGAAGCTAAAGCCCTTTGATATTTTTGATTTAATCCTAAGTAAAAAATGATTGATTTTACTATTAAGGTCTCGGATAAAATTTGGAGCATACCTTTCCAACTGAGTGAACCTCTCTTCATAAGCAGCCACTGAGTCGTCCTCTTGCCTCAATTCCAAGAATTTTTTTTCCCATCCTAAGTCAAATATCCTTAGGAAAATTCTTCTCAAGAAACATACCTTTCAATTCATCCCAGTCGAGAGCATCAATCTCATCAGCACCCCTGATATTTTTAACCTTCAACCACCACTGATTTGCTTCACCCTCCAAATGGTAAATAGCATGACTATCCTTTTGATTGTCTAAACACCCCATGACCTCGAAAATCTTCTCTAGTGCTTTAATCCACCCTTCCTCTTGCACAGGGTCAGATGATCCTCTGAATGATGGGGGATTTTGCCTCATGAAATGTTCCACCACTGACATGTTCCTCTGTGGCTGATCTGGCTGATCTCGTTCATGGATACCACAACCATTTATCGCTTGAGTCAACTGTGCCATTACTACAACAAATTGTTCAGTTCCAATTCCAACCATCTCAGGATGCTGATTCGGAAGGTCATTTCTTTCTGTATGCCTTCCTAGCACTGCTTCCCTATTTTCTCTGTGGAAAACCATTCTAAACAAATATGTCTTAGATGAATCAACATGGTAATCTTCAAATGCTATATCATTTCAATTTTACCATCAAAAAATATTTTTGGATATTCATTTAATATAATTATAACTCCTAAAGTTATCTAAACCGACCTCTAATACCAACTATAAGGCCCGGGCCTTAAACATTACCTAATCTTGAATTATTAAAAGATTACACATTGAGAATATTTTTAGGTTTAGAGTTTTATAGAATTAGATCATAAATCATGCATTATATTCCACATTTAAACAAAGTTGTTACATAAAATATAGTACTCATTTTTCCCATCAACGGAAACATATTTAAAATAAAACATGGATTCTTTCATGAAACCTCTTTGAAACTATCGTCAAATCATGTACCTTTCCCTTGACCTATGAAAAACATTTAAAAAACATGGGATGAGCATAAAAAGAACAATGAGGGATATAAAAGTATGAAATGAAAACATTAGTCCATGTATGAAATCATACTTTATTCATAAAACATAAGAATTTTAATATACCTCATAAAATCATGAATAAATCCTAGAAATCATAATACATAAAGGTAACTAGAGGCATTCATAACATTCTTGCATAGGGAGTAACCCTCATGGTTATGTTTGGAATACCCATCACAGTATATTCCCTAAATCTCTTCGGAGATACCTTAATGTTTGACCCCTTCGCATTACCCAATGCATTGGAGAGCTATATCAGGATCACCCACCCTTATTTTATCATGGAACCACCCATCTTCATAACAATTCCCAAGAACCATAATATAATCGTATCACATAAAACAAGCATAAAGGAAACAAAACATTTCCACATTTCAATCACAAGAAATCAATACAAAAAATTGATTTAATAAAAACATTATGAAAACCATTTTCAATACCAGAATAAAATAAATGTAAAACATGGTATTTATTTTTCTTTTTTTTTTAATTATGGCTTGTAGAAGAAGCCTAAGCTCAAATAATGGTCATGGAGGCTGAGAAGTTGTTGTCGCCGCATACGTACGACAAAAAAAACATTCCCTTTTGTCGTTTAGTAAATGATTCATATAAAAAAGATTAATTTTTAATAAATGTAAAATTAAAAGGGGTTTATACACTATATAAATGAAAGTTGTGTATAAAAAAAATATGCCTCACTGAAAGGAGATTGAGACGATGTCCAATACCTCAGATCTGACTTGACTCAATCGTTCTTTAATATCCTGAATAAAAAAATTGAGTTAATTTCTACTTGCTTAAAAACCTTTTTCCACTTCATAATTCCTTTAATATAACTTATTACCATGTTTTCAACACTATGTACTTATTTAAGTTAATAAAGGTTGTTTTATCGATCATTGGTACTTGAGTCAAAAATGGACTTCTTATAATTACATGTTGTTCATGGGGTAAAATATCCATTATATCCAGAATTATTTTCATGATTTAGATATCATATATATCATATATATCTAGTATATACATGCATTTTTAATATTACATAACATTTAGAGGTAAGAAATGAAATACACCATTCATGGGGACATTAAGCCGTATGTACACATGAACGCTACTTTCATTTCTATTTCATATTTTATCGAATGGAATCCTAATGATATAAAGGTACATTATAATTCCATTATAATATCATATATAATATCAATAATTCTATCCTTTATATGTCCCACATATGGCATTATGAAATAAAATCACTTTGAGGGGGCGGCAGTCCGCACTACCTAAAAAGAAGATATCGCTTATACCCATAATGGAAGCCACGAAGGTATTACATAAATGAAAAATAAAGAAGCTTAAGGAAAACATAAAACTAATATATATCATATATAAATATACTGACATCTTAATGGACACCTTTGAAGGTGTTATAAGAATATTGAACAATCATCATTTCTTGAGGCAGAAATTCGCCATCCACAGAAACAGTATGTTCTTTAACCATTACATGTAGGCGTGTGTAAGTGTAGCTCGAATAATTCTTAAGAAAACATCCTAGTATATTTATCATACTGTTTTTGTTACAAAATAAACGAATAAAACGAGTTTAGGGGGGTTTATAAGAAAAATAATACAAAAGAACATTAGAGAAGTCTTTACCTTTAAATCGGGTAACTCTTATTGGTTAGAACCAAAAGGGTTTCTTGAAGTGATTTCTGCCAAATTTAAGGCTTCTAGAATGAAGAGAGGGATTTAGAGAGATAACATGAGCAGATCCTGGCCGATCCAATGTCTTGAGAAGTGTGGGTAAGGAGGTATAGTTGGGGTCCTTTTATAATAGGAGAGGAGGGGCACTCTTGGAAAGGTATAAAATGTTACTTTATTTTCAAATGCGTTTTGTATTTTAACGGTTCCGCATTGATGTATTTCTAGGATAAGGTGATAAGGGTTCGAAATATACTCATAAAATAGGTATTTTACAAGTTTAAGTCTTATATTTTACATTATCTTTTCATTTTATTTAAATCGTTCATTAATGACGTAATCAATGCATCGCCATGATGTCATAAATAATTTATTTTATTTAATGTCTAAAAATTATAAAAAAAATACTATGATGTAGGAATGTTTTATATAATTATAATTACTATCTATAGTCCAATATATCATTTATTTAGACAAAATGAAAATTTTGTTACTCAGGTGATATATTCTTTGTTATATTTAACTATCTTTAAAAATAAAAAGATAAATAGTCATTATCACACAAAAGTGATTCCATGGGGTCCCCAAGTTTGGAACAAGGCATACCATGGTTGGTAATGACACAAACAGTAGCATTAGGACATATTTTGGGGTCATTTTTTATTATTATGATATTATTTTATTATCCTTCACTACCCAATTACTAATTTATCAAGATAATTAAAGATAATTACCGTCGTTACTATTCATAATGTCCAAAAACAATAGAGTATTGATTAAATAATTTTGAACATATAAATCCAAATATTTAATCCATTTTAACAAATTCCAAACATATAAATTTCAATAATTAATTTAAAAATAATTCTCGTCGTCGAAATAAATACCGGGTTTTTTAGAAAAATATCTATGAAAGGTTTGGCACTTCTTTATGCCAAATTCCAATGATAAATTAATCCTAATTACCACCATTTTATTAAATGGTAAAAATATATTCTGATAAAACTTTAATACCAATTAAAAAGATAATATGACCATATAATTAAATTAGATGAAAAGGCAGTTTTGATGTAAAATGCAGTATTTTACACTATTCATTAAAAAATAAATATTGTCAGAAAAATACCAAAAAAATTATCCAATGTAAATTTCAATGTCCCAATAAAAAAGAATATGTTTATTTTGTAAAATAGATCTAATAAAATTGTCAAAATTTTGATTTAAAAATGGTTTTCCATCAAAAGGCAATAAAACAATCTTTTAAAAATATTAGTGTATTCCATGCTTAAGATTGGATTTATTCTCATTTTAAGCCTCTAAAACACTATCTAATTCATAAATAGACATAGATAAAAATATATATTATTCATTACTTACATGGGATATTACATTATAAATAGTAACTGTGTAAAATAAGAGTTACCATAGTAAGGGTAAAACTGGTAGAACAAGTTTAAAACTGTGAAATAAGACTTTAAAATAACCTAACACTTTCTCATCTCCAATCTAATTATTGGTTTTGAAACCAATAAATTTGGATGTAGTCACATAATGTTTTATAAAACATCACTTTGAAATTGGGAACCTAATCATAACTTTTTACAAGATAAGTTTTATTTTATTTAAATTAAAAACTACTTTTCTGTCTTTGAATTAAATGCCATCGATGGAATATGAAATTTTGTTTTGGATTGATATAAATGTTAAAAAATCATAATTTATTATTATTTTAGAAATATAATTCATGGACACTAATTTATTACTCTATTTAAAGATGAAATTATTTCTACACCTAAATTAGGTATTTTTCCTAAATAATAAATTTCATGCATTTTTTGTTCTTATTTTAAAAGTAATTTCTACCACCTTTGGTAGTGGAATATAATAAAATAAATTATAAATTTTTAATTTATATATCCTAAAAAATTATAAGGCCTTGTTTATATTTTTTTCATAAAATTATGTTATCATGTAAAATATTTATGTTGTCATGGTTAAGGTTAAAATGTTTTTAAAGTGGTTTAACTTGGTGATAAGGATTAATATGTTTCCAAAAATTTTCTAAATGATATTGGTTGAGTACATGTTGACCGTGTAATGTATCATCATTAAATGTGGGGTTCCTTGGTTTCACATGACACGATATTGATATATATATATATATACATATCAACCATATTCGTAATTTCAATTTTGTTATTTACCTCCTTTATACAAGGATACCATATCTATTATCTTCTCCAAACATAATCTGCCATATATCATACCCAAGACTAACCATAATAACATCCTAGAATCCTTCCTGAAATCCTATACTTTATAGTATTTCCATAAGATCATTCTTTCAAGTATTAAGGTCTAATCCAAAATTGGTATCTCAATAAATATGTGGTTTGAACTCTTTTGAAGAAAAACAAGACTTGAGTTAATGGGTTTATAAATAAATATCATTTTAATTGGGAATATTTATGCTTAAAATTCCATTGTGGGAAATTATATGATATCTATCATATAAACCCCTTTAATTTTTATTTACTCTCTTTATTCATGAAATTTGAATATAATGGTATTATTTTTCTCTCATTGGTAATTAAAATGATCGAGAATTTTTTTAAGAAAAAAAATTTATTTCTACTATATTAGTAGTATTTTTTTATCCATTTCAATGTTATCATAAAAAAATAATTATGTTATTAATTTTCTCCAATGATTGTAATTAATTTTTACACATTTTTTAATTTTATAAAATTGTTCTAACGGAATCATATTTTCATATCTGCATGAGGTACATTTAAATTTATACTAAAAATTGGCAGGGAAACATTATTTAATAGAGTCATAATGAATTTAATTTTAAACCATCATAACTACTCATTTAATAGAATATTACTTTAAAAAATTTCGTGGTTTTTTCAAATTAAATATTTTACATAATATACTGTAATTTTTTAGATTTTAATTAAGTTATTTCAAAATGAAATGGTTTTTTCCTCAGGAAATATTATAGTGATATTTTAATTTAATTTTTCATGTATGATAACATCCTTTTATATTACTTATGATTTACATGGTATATTATCCAATGAAACAAAACTTATCCTTTCTCTAGATGGTTTATGTTTATGACGATTAGATGTTTACCAAACATGTCTATTTTCCACAGCTTTCTCTATAATGAAATTATGAATGGTTTATGATCATATACTGTACTTATTAATGGATTATGATTATGAGATTGGTGGTCCTATAATTACATATCCCTATAATTCATTGGGTAATAATTAATGTTTTATGAGATCAAATGTTATATGAGAGGTATTCTCAAGCCTAAAAGAGGGTACCTAGAATGTTATCCCAACCCAAAAAGAGGGTATATAAGAGGTTATCACATGCCTAAAAGAGGGTTTTGGGATGTTATCACATGCCTTAATGTGGGTACATTGGAGGTTATATCAATCCAAAAATAGGCAGATGGGAAGTAATCTCAATCCAAACATGTTATGAATGTCTTCGTGGGAATAATTGGACTAAGATTTCTATGATTATTATTATGGAACACTTTATTCTATTCATTTATAACATGGTCGTATTCCAATGTAATGATATAATGGATTGGGTTATTTGATTCCTTTACTATTCATGTCTTATAAACTACCAATATTTTTCCCCTGACTTATTTTATGATCTATGAATTTTTTGGTATGGCTTTAAAATGTTATTTTTATGTTATCATACCTTTATATATATTTAATTCATAAATTATCATTGATATTTCCTTACTTTACCATTTATGAGCATCTAATCACACCCTTTATTATATTTCTTTTACAAAGGATATAAAAAAAGGTTTTAGGTATGATATGTCTAAGAAGGGTTTTAGATGTAATAGACTATGTGGGATACAATATATATCATTTTCATTCCAATTTCCCACCTATACAAGTTTACAAATACACTAAACCTTTATGATTCTAGTGTAGATTGTAATGTTATGTAATGAAAATTCATATAACAAGATATAATATTTATGTATGAATTGTTTGGGCCACTATAGTTGGTATTGAGAGAAATATTTAATTTATTTTTTGAAACCATGATATGAAATTTTTGTGATAACCCAAAAGATAAACCAATATCTAAGAGAACATCAAAAGTCCTAATAAAGAAAATATTTTAGTTTTACTAAACAAACATCTCTGTTTTTATACTTCAAGGGGAAATGTTTTTGTTTAACATGCCTCTAGGGATAATAACCTGAAAAAGAGTTGTTTGAGTATATATTATCCATCATTATGGTGCACGTTGAATGGTACCTTAATGTGAACTTGTCTTTACACTCTAGGGGGTTATTCTATTAATAATTAAAATTTTATTTATAAACCACTATGATATTTTTTAATAAATTATTTCTATAAACAACCAAGTTTAAACATGTGGTTTCATAGATTAAAAAGAAGGTGTCATGATTAGAAAATCCTAAGAATGATTTTCTAGGATTACATAATGTCACATTGTGATTATTGTTTCTTACACTGTGATTTTTGGATTCATTCAATAGTTGGATCCCAAAGGAATGTTGTTAACACTGAATATAGTAGAAAATAAAAAGATTACCCTCTTAAGAAAAGAAATTCTATGTGATATAGAATTAAAGATCTTGTTGTTTTGATTACAAAACTTTATAAATCCTTGAATTATGATAATATTATAAATATAAAAATGTGGTAAAATTGTTATGTTGAGTCCTTCATGAGGAAACATACACATTTCCATAGTTGGTCTAATAATCCACTAGTAATAGAGATATGCATCACTTCCATTTAAATGATATTTTCCATTCTTTAGTATTCTAATCATGATGTATGTTTATTATTTTCATGGTAAACTATATTAATGGTGGAAACCTATCAAGACCATAGGGTAATAAGAATAAATTTACTAGATTGGGTTGGATGGGTTTAGAATATTATTATTGAACAATTACTTTGTTTTTATTATTCATTATAAAACAGTGAAGAAATTATATGAGCTAAATTAGAAGGTTGATGAATCCATTAGTTCCTATAAGAAAAATTTTACCACGCATGTAAGGTATGCATCATGTATAATCATTGAACCGAAAAAGTAATATTTTAACATTCATTGGTATCCTAAAACTATGGCTCTAAAGTGGGTTTTATATATGGTAATTTAGTATCTATGGGGAAATAATTTCATTTGCTACTAAGGGTTAAATATATACTTGGGTTTCCCATCAATATATTTGTTTTTAAAATAAAATAAAGATGGAATTTTGTGGAAATTATAATACTTAAAACAATGGACAGAAGAAGACAAGTCTTTCATTATACAAGGAATGTGTAAGGAGAAAAAGTGGAAATTTTCATAGGTGGAATATTAATTTTTATGTTTGTAAAAGGAGTTCATTGGAAAATTTAATATTGATGTGATGGGAAGAAAGTTATCTAATGATGTGAATGGTGTTAAAACACCACGGAGCGCACCACCAATGCTGTAATGCTTTAAATTTAAAGATTATGGGAATAATGATCATTAACTTATGAATATTATGGTTTTTTTATGATAAACATCAAAAACCTTTTAAGTCCAAAGAAAAAAAATTAAATATCATGTTATCATGGCTACTGAAGTGAGATATGTGTATGATATGGTGAAGGGGAAACTTTTCATTAAATCTAGAATAGTTATGGTCTTATTTTATTCTAGATCTGCCCATTATTTTATATCTGATGAATTTTTTAGTGGTATTTATTTACCATCTTGATGGTTGTATGTTTAGTTAGTGAATAAAACTTCTTATGGTAAAATGATCTCATATCAACTCTATATCTCCTCATTTATTTTTTTACGAATTTTCTTATTGAAAATATATTGATTCTCCCTCTAGTTTAACTATACATCATCCTTAGAATGAATTAAATTTCCATATATTGGGCCTATAAAATTTCCAATGAACGGATGTTCCACTTCATATTCTAAATGAACATATGATTTATTATCAGTGTGAGGATGAATGATAATTTCTAATATAAATCAGTTCTATCATATTGGCCTTAATTCATATCCATGAAGGATGCTTATCTTTGATAGTTGGGTAGAAACTCAATATTGAGGATTTTCCTATTATAAAATAATTTTTTTATTTCATTAAATAAGAGTATCCAAGTGTTCCAACGAATCATAATGTTTATTTTTCCATAGACCTCGTACAAAGTGATACAAAAATTTCAGACACTCCATGTATAATAAACCTAATTGAGTTTCTATAACTAAAGAAGAAGCTCAAAGAGAATCTAGATTAGGGATATATATTCCCAAGTGCACTAACATTTTGTAAACCTATTCTATTTGTTAATAATAATGATTAAATAATGTGTCTTTTCATTGTTTATCATAAACTAAATAACATACCTATCAAGAAATATTATCCTCTACCCTATATCGATGTTTTTTTTGATCAATTTGGCGGTGATCAAAAAATTTCCAAGATTTAAATTCATTTTAAATAACATAAATTAGGGTTTGAGAAGGATCATATTCATAAGAATGTTTTGTGTATGAGTTATATCCATAGTAAATTTATATTGATGCTAGTTGGGTTTATTAATTCTGCAATTATTCTCATCGATCTAATGAATAAAGACTTTTGGGATTACCTCTGTAATTTCCCATAATTTCCGTATATTTTTTTATTTTATAGAATTTTTTTTGAGACGGTGAAATTTGATGGCATGTAATTCCGAGGCCGGGAGTTCCCAGAATGATCTCTCAAAAAATTTTAAGATTTAAATATCTAGCATGAGCAGTTTTCCTGAAAAATGGAATAACTCCTAAATAGGATCTTATATCATAAATTAGAGGGAACTATTATGTTCAAAATGGTCAGTTTAACCTAGGCATGGCTTTAGTTTAATCGGTATAGGCCTCCAGTGTGAAAACCTAAAAGTGGTATAATTGTAAATAAAATAATTTAAAAAATCGTTTTATTTTTCAAATTATTATAACTCATGAATGATGACTCAGAATTAAAATCTAAGAAATCTGTTATTCTCGTGAGGGTTTTCTTTCCTAGTAAGACCCAAAAATTGGTATGTGTGGCCAACCATGGAAATATGTTTTTGGCTGTAAATAAAATAATTATGAAAAAATTATTTTAATGTTAAATACTTTAACATCTAAATAGTAACTAAGATTTAAAATCTAAGAGTACTGTTGGATTTGTTGGGGCGTTTTTTCCATAAGTGGAGCCTAACCTTGATCGGCACAGGTCGAGGGTGGCTGTTAATAATTTTTAAACTTTTTTAAGGTCCATTCAGTGAATGTGAAAGAAGTATTTTCTATATTTTGAACCATCAGTCAGATTGGAAATCTCAGGGCATCATTGAATTCAGAACACCAGTATTTTCCTACAAATGACTTCACTTTGGACGACAATGGTAGAGCGAAAAAGTTATTTTTGGGACTTTTGGATAAAAATAATAACATAATTTAAATGAATTATTTAATTATCTTTCTCCTGTTGGAGTGGAGGTCTTTGAAGATACAGGGAAACAATTGGGTGACAACGATGTGTGTCAATGAGGCTCATTAATGGATCATTAAACTCAAAGTGGAACGATTATTTAATGATACGAAACAACAATGTTGTTTCTTAAATAAAACTGCATCATGACGCGACGTCACATCATTATGGGAATGCAACAACGTGCTCTTATTTATAATTCTACGCACCAATAATATGTGGATTAATGAAATTAGAGGATTCTCATGTGAACCTTTGATGGACTTACACCCCAATAAAGAAAGAAGAACGCTGAGAGAACATCTTCTACTTTGACACATTTTGAATATTGAAGCTGGAACAGGACGATGATGTCTTAACCCCTTGAGGATGAACGTACGGAAAATAACTTCAAATAGGTAGGGGTTATTATTTTGTTTTTCTTCCCCATCCATTTCAAAATTATGAACTTTGGTTAACCCATGAAGAGATTAATCTGCAGATCATGTGTTATAAAGGGAGGGTGACTTTTCTTTTGGGGTGACTATTTGGGATTAAACTTTGTCGTGAATGATTGAACACAGACCTCACCTTTCCTCCCCCTTGTTTAAACATCTAACGTGGAGGGTCTGGGCATACATGAACATGGACTGAGCACCTCCACTCAAGTTTTCATCATGTAAAATATTTCAAATTAACAACAAGGAAATTTTCAGACCGTTGTGGTGGAGAGGACAATCCCAAAAAAAACATAAGTGTAATCCGCATGAAGAATGGACCAATGGTAGGAACCTGGTGGTCCGTGGATGAATGTGTCAGCACGACAGCACTGGAAATGGCACCAGCGACTCCTAGCGGTGGGCTAAAGTGGAAGTCATGCATGGGAGGTAGCATGCCATGATGGCATGCTGGATGAAAGGCCGTAGATGTGGCGCTGCACAGTAGGAGAAGTCACCGGCTGAACCGGAGGTTGGATATGGGGGCGTAGTATCATTAAAGCATCAGATGGTGGCAGGCCATAGTCCCTTTATTTTGGTGGAGGATGTGCCCCACAGAAACCCTCTGTGTGATGGTGGGGCATGGAAGTGGCTCCCGGTCATGTTCAGCGAGGCGAACCAGATTGGGCACAAACCCCCAGCAGGCCGGACCCGAATTGCAGGTAGGACCCGTGGCTCACCAGGCAGGGCCATACCCAAGCACCATAGGCTAGATCTGTGCCCCTTCAGGTTGGGCCAGACTAGACTGGGTGGTCGAGAAACCCGGCAAGCTGGACCCTTTCCCAACCAGGCATGATCCAGCGAGGCCTATTGGGCTTGGCCAACTAGCTAGACCGGACCAAACCGGTCGTGACCCACACAAGGTTGGGTAGGCTCTGTTAGAATGAACCTAGGTATGTAGAACACACAAGCTGGGTTGGTGGGACCAAGGCCCAATGCAACTGACCCTGCTGGTTAATAAACCCACATATCTTGCAAACTATTAATCCGATTGATGAATTATTTGTGGCGTTGGGACCCACTCGGTGAGGATAATCCTTTTTCACATTATATGCTGACATTCATTAATTTTGGGATGAAACCAATGGCTTCAGGAGTGGTTCCCCAAGAGTGCTACGTACAGATCCCTATGGTTGGTTGATACCTAAAGACTGCTAATTTTTTACTCTATGTGACTCAACGGGCCAGTGGGAAGCACTTTTGTGGGACTTGGTAGGCACCTAAGGGGGAGAACCTCTGTCTGACTTGGTAGACCCATGGCACTTGACAGGAGGAGTACCTCAGTAGGCCATAGTGGGGAGCATCTTTTTGTGACCCATTAGACCCACAATTTGTGATGTGGTGGTGTACCTTAGCAGTTCAAGGTTAGTGGGAAGTAGCTATGTGTGACCCTATAGGCCCATTGTACTCGATAGAGGAGAAGTTCTCTAGAATATGAGGTGTTAGATGATTTTGACTGATGATTCTTCCTTTACTACCCTAGAATATAGATAGCCTGAACAATATTGTGTTTCATGGTTTACTTTGAGGAATTTTTGTGTGTTAATTCTTTTTTTGTTTTGGGGTCCCCACTGAGTACTGTGTTACTCACCTCTACATGAACTCCACCAGAACATGTTGTGTCTAGTGTAGATGACTAACATCTCGATAGGAGTTCAAAGGGAGATGGTATGGATGGACACTACGATAGGGGATATGGTGTCCTCAGACGAGGTGGGGCCTCATAGGGCTAGGCGGAAAGGATTTACTACTTCAGAATCCAGTAGCATCCCCACTATCATGATCTAGTGGGGTTTACAATGGATGGACATCAGGGCACTTTTTTTACTTTATAGTTTTTAGTTCTTTTTCTTGCGTTTGTATTCTTTCCCATGTTCTTTTAGTTGTACTTGTACTCAATTATTCAGTGGTATGTCATTTCCCTTTTGTAATTTGGTACTTCGTTGGGAATTTTTGTTCCTATAGGTAACTTGGCTAATGCCTCCCACTTGAAGGTTGATGCCTTCAGTGATAGTCGCTAGCACCTGGCCTTTGGGATGTGGGCTTAGGGTAGTCACAACATGGGCCCTGAGGGAAGGGTCGTGACAACCTCAAATAATTTATGGTATTATTTATTGATGATATTATTATATATTCTAAAATTAATAGTGACCCTGAGAAACATATGATAATTTTTCTATAGAATCTGAGGAAGAAGAATTTCTATGATAAATTTACCAAGTGTTAATTTTTTTTTGAATGTCTCATTATTTGGTCATATAATTGCAAGAGAGGGAATATAGGTATATCCATCAAGGATGGAAGTTATAGGGGAATGTACTAGACCAACCATTGTAACCAATACCTATAGTTCCCTTGGGATTGATGTATACTATCGATTATTTGTGAGACATTTCTCATGAATATCTAATCATCCCATGAAGTTGACTTGGAAGGGGCATAAATTCCTCTGGATAGATGAAGGAAATGAGAATTTCAATGAGGTGAATAGAATGTTCTTCAATTAACTTGTGTTCACACTACCCTACCATAGAGAATGGTTTGTGATCTATAATGATAAATAAAAGAATGGATGTGGATTTTTCATTTTTCATAATCATGTGGTGAAATAATATGCTCCCCACCAATTTAAAATTAAAGAGAAAAATTACCAAACTCGTGATTTAGAGTGGGAAATAGTAATTTTTTTTCATAAAATTATTGAGGCATTAAATTTATGGTGAATAATGTGATATATATATAATGATAAAAAAATATTGAATTATATATTCAAAAAGAAATAGTTAAATATTCACTAGAGAAGACGGCAGCATTTGATCAAAAATTAAAAATATGCAATACATTACCACCCAGAGAAAGGAAGTATGGTGGCTAATACACATAGTCAGAGAGAATATTATAGTTTTAAAATGATTGGGATTGAAAGAGATCCAATATTTATGTGTCTAATGAAGATATATATTCACATTATGAGGAAAGGTGATAGGTCATATCATTCTCAGATAAATTTCTAACCATCCATCCAAGTGATGATCAAAGGGTGGTAGAAGCAGGATCTGGAACTGTAGAAGAATTTGAGATGTGTTTTTAAGTTAAATCATGATTTTTATTAAATTAATAATTTTAATAACCTTGTATGATTCCCATAAATACCAAATTTTAAGAAGGATTTATTGTATGAATCTTGTAGTTCATCATTCTCTATTTATCCTTTAAGGTCGAAGATGTATAAAAATAATAAAGATTATTTATGGTGGGACATCGTAAAGAGAGTAATTGTAGAGTATATATCTAAGTGGTTGGTATAAATTTATTTTAGGATGAGGGACTTTATTCTAGGGGGATATTACTATCATTACTGATAATGAAATAGAAATGGTAAAAATCAACATGGATTTCTTTGTTAGACTCACCAAAATATCTAAAGGTCATAATAATATTTGGTTTGTTGTTGATATCCTTATGAAGTCATCACAATTCTATAATATCAATGAATATTTAAATTTTGATAAAAATGTTAAGGTATATATTAAGTAATTATTATGGTTTCATGTAGTATCACATTTTTTCAAATGGTCTCTAAGATATACCTTGAAGTTATGAAGAAGTCTTGGAAACTACTGGATATATATTTGTGTTTCAATACTACATATCATCCTCAAATATATGTTCATTATGATAGGACTATTCAAAGACTAGTAGATAATCTAATGTAATTTTATATGGATTTCAAAGGTGGTTGAGATCAACACCATCCATAATAAAATTTCCTTACAATAGTATCTTTTACTCAAGCATATATATTCATCCTTATCTATCCCACTATAATAAAAAGTGAAAAAATCCAATATTTTGTGATGACTTTTTGGAATGAAATATATTGGGGAATGAGATATCAAGAAAAATGGTAGGAATGTTTAGATACATTAAGTATTACATCCTAAAATCTAAGAGTTTATAGAAAAATTTATGTTGACAATCCTCCGTGAGTTCAATAATTCAATGTTGGTGAAAATTATTCCATTGAATTTCCAAATGTAAAAATGTTATGAGATTAAGAAATAATAAAAATTTAATCCCTTGTTGGATTTTCCCTTTCGTTTTTCTTGAACAAGTATGGATTTTATTTTATCATTTATCACTTTCACGAAACCTCTATCAGGTTCCTAATGTGTTCCATTTATCTCTTTTATAAAATTATATATTTGATCCCTCACATGTACAGAATTAATAGATTATACCAACAGAACATCATCCTTCCTATGAAGAAAAAAATTAAAAAAAACATGTCTCTTACAGATAAATTACTTCAAAATAAGACACCACAAAAGTATAGTTCTATTAGGAGGAATTAGAAATCTTCTGAAGCTATGTGGGATCCCAATGATGTTATGAGGTATAAGTATCCTTGGTTATTTAATTAAAAATGACATAATTTTGATGGAAAATTCCTATATTTGGATAGAATGTAACCCCATAAATTTTATGATTTATTTCTTTTTAAATTAATTTTATATAATTGATAACATTAGTTACAAGCAGTATCAACTTTAAAAAATGTGACAAAAAATTATTATTTAAACATGATCATTATGACCTAGACATTAAAATTGGTGGTATAAATTGGAATCACCACATTATGGAAAACATTTATAATTTATTTTTATAATTATAATTCATTAAATAATTCAAAATAAATAAGTAATCAATTTTTAGTAAACCCATTTTATGCTTCAAGATATTTTTTCTTTAAAAATGGGTTTTATAAGTTTTTGTGAGAAAATTCTATAATTAATTTCAACCACTTTAAGAAAGTTTATATAATAAAATACAATAATTTTTCTAAAGACAGTATAAAATTTATCATAGGGTCAAATTTTGAGATTTTTCTGAAAATATAGATTTTTTAGTGAATAGTGAAAATATCAGTTATGTGTAAAATGGATAGAACAAGGATAAAACTAGAGGATGAGATTTTAAAATAACCTTAACACCTTACCTTCTGCAATTTTATGAGTTTTTGTACCAAATATATGTTTAATGAGTCAAATAACATATTTTTAAACAATATTTTGATCTTCAAAACCCAATCATGACTTTTGATAAGAAAATTAATATTTTATTCCAATTTATAACTCTTTTAGGTCTTTTCATTAAATGGAATGGTTGGATGATTCCATTTTTTGTATATTTCTCCCAAAGCCTAAAAAAATACTTTTTATTATTTTAAAAAACACAATCTTAGAATCCAACTTATAACTTGACTTTAATGGGCAATTATTTTTAATATTAAATCAAGTATTTTCCTAAAACTTATTTTTTATTTATTTTTGGTTCAATTAAAAAAGTAATTACTTTTATTAATGTAAAGGAATTTTATTAAATTTATTTAATTTTTGGAATCATTATTTCCAAATTTTCGTTCAAGGCCCTTTTTATTTTTTTTATATAATTATATTTCCATTGAAAAAAATTACGTCATTATTGTTAATGTTATAATGGGTTAAAAGTGGTTTAACTATGAGATAAGACATAATATGTTTTCAAATAATATCAAAATGTGATTGGTTGAGTATATTTAGACACTATAACATATTATATTCTATTTTTTTGTTCATGGGGTCCACTTTACGGGATTATGATATATATATTTTTCAATATTTTAAGTAATTTCTTATGTGTCCTTTACCTCATTATAAATGGATGCCACTGCTCTTATCTTCTACACACTTCATGAGCCTTGTATGTTTACTAACCCTTATAATAATACCTTCCTTGCTTTCTTGCCAAAATCTTAGAGATTGTGTTCTTTCCAAAATACTATATTTTTATGGATTAAAGCGTAATCCAAAAGTGGTTTCTCAATGAATTGGATGTTCAAACATGAACAAATAATGACAAGACTTGGTGTGAGGTATTTACGATTCAATATCATTTTAACTAGGATTTTTGGGATTTATGATTCAATTTCATTTTAAATTGGATTTTTTATTCCTAAAATTAAATTTATTGAAATTTTATCGTCCTCATCAGTAAAACCCATTTGATTTTATCGACCTCTTTTTAAGCATGAAATTTTAAAGTAATGTTACCATTTTATTCTCTTTAGTACATAAAATTATCAATAAATATTATTTAAGAGAAACATAATGTATTTACCATTTGAATTTTAAATGAAAATATGAAAGGAATCATTGTTTCAACATACTATGAATGAAAATAGTTTCTCATTTTAATGATTGGTCGTTTATTTGGATCTTTCATTACTAGTTGTTGTGGTTATTTTCAAGGAAAATTTTTTCCAATATATTTTGAATATTTTTAAATTTTTAAATAAGTGACTTCGAAATGAAAAGTGTATTTTCCTTAAGAAATAACTCCATGGTATTTTAAGAGTAATTTTTCACCTTTGTTAACATCCTTTCCTGTTAATTATTAATTAATGGTGATATAATCTAATGATACAAACATTATTTTTTACATATATCGTTAATTATAATGATGGTTATATTTTTATGAAACCCATTTATTTTACATGGGTTATGAAATGATGATATGATGAATGTTTTATGATCTTGGTGAATAATTATGAATTCTTTATAATTATGAGATCGGTGGTCCCTGAATTATATATCCCTCTAATGAATTGGGTGAATATTAATGTTTTGTGACATCAAAGGTAACATGGTAGGTTATTTCAATCCATAAATTGAGTACATGATGGGATATCCCAATGTAGAAAGATGGTATAAGGGAGGTTATACCAAGCCTGAAAGAGGGAACATAGGATGTTATCCCAAGCACGGAGGAGGGTATAAGGGAGTTCATCACAATCTCAAAGTAGGTACATGGGTGGATATCCCAATACTAACATTTGATTAATATAATGTAGGGTATTCTTGACATAAGATTTCTATGATTATGATTTTATAACATTCTATATCATTTTTTATGAGATGATCATTTTAAAATGTTGTACTCTTGTGGATTATGATATTTTATTAATTTATTATTCGCATATTATAAACATCCTATATTTATTTCATGATTTTATTTTTATATGTGAATTTTTTGGTATGTTTTTCAATGTTTAAGTACATGTTATGAAACCCATATTCTCATGTCAAACATAAATGATCATTGATATCTCCTATGATTAAACTTTGTGAGAAACCAAGCTTACCATTTATTATGTTTCCTTTTTACTAGGATATGATGAATGTTTTTATGTGTGATATTTCTAAGAAGGGTTATATATGTAGATAAATAATTAGGAGATTATTTAGATATTTTTTATCATTTGTTCTTGTATTTAAGTTTCCAAAGTCACTAAACCATTATAATTCATGTTTAGATCATAATTTTATATAACACATATTATTAAAAAATTAGGATTTATTTAAGGAATTTATGGGTCATTATTCTAACACTATTTTAACTAATAAAAATGGACTTTTTTGTTTATAGGATAATAATAAACATTAAATTAAACATTGAATATAAGTCCTCCACTATTCACCTTAATAAATTAACACCACCATATGGAAATGATATTATCGTTTTTATCTTTGTCACTTTTTTCATATTTCTCACCTTTATTTTTTTACTCAACTTCAACATGTTTCTCCCCATCAAAAAGTTTCTCATCATTGAGATCACTATTAAATTTTTATTAAAGGTTTTTAGTATTAGTTAACAAATAATTCATTTTACTTTTCGATGTTAATTGAAATAAATTAATATATTTAAACTTATTTTAAACAAATAATATATTAATAAAACATATTTTATACATAATACAAATTATATACATCAAACATGTTCATTAAAAAAATTAATTTTGTTATTGGTTAAAGGGATTTTCCATCTCCATTTATTATCTCAATCCACTCTCAATGGTCACCTAGGAAATATAAAACACCCTATACATTTAGGACACTGAAAAAAAAATATTCTTTCCATATTAAAGAATCATGCCCTAAGGAATATTCATTTGAATACATTATTGTCTTAGTTGCTAATATAATAATGGAATAATTTTTTTATTTTCTACAATGTATAAAATAATGTTAATATTAATGATTCCATTCAAAAAGGATCGTAATTATATCCTTAATTACTCTAATTCTCTTTTATGAATCAAAATTCACAAAATTTATCTATACTACTATTTTTAGTGATTTTTCTTCAAAAAAATCATTTAAATCGTCATAAAATCTAATTCCTATAATTTTTCATTGATCCCAAAGTATGATATATTTTCATAAATTTAATTTATATCTCTTTTTAATATACATTCATAGATTCTTCCAAAATATTTACTCTATTATTTTTCATTATATTCCTTTATATGGAATATATAAATATTAATTAGATAACCATTTTATATAAATAAATATATTCTTGGTCCTCTATTAAAACATAATATTCTATTTTAAATATATTTCAGATTTTCAGATAACTCCTCAAAAAGTTTGTGCTGATAACATATTATATACTGTCAATAATGTGTATTTCATAACTAGATTTCAAACCTTTTGGGATAAAATATTATAATAATGATATTTTTAGTTTCCTCATATAGAGATATTTCCATATTATTATAAAAACAAATATATAGGTGATTCTAATTTCAATCTAAAATGGTTTTGATCAGAATATCTCTTCTTAAAAAATCACTTTTAACTCACATTCTATGATGTGATTTTTGGAATCCAATTGTTATCCAAGTCAAATAAGCCTTCAATAAATAATTAAACATATTATTCAAAAATATATTTTGTTATAATAAAACAATTTTTTATACTTTTATTTTTTACATATCCTATCATTTTCATCATGTATTATTAAATAGGTTAAAGACATTATAATGTGTAAGACCAAAACATGGTATCTCTCTCACTTAGTGAACCATCAATTAAACCAATACATTAAAAATTATCATGAGATGAGCATGTAAAATTCATATAATATGATAATATTTTTTTTCAAGTTCTAAAAACACCAATTTTTAATAAATTTTCTAGATATATATTTTATAAAATAAACACATAGTTATTATGTGTAGATAATCCTTCATAAAAAATAAATGTCGTTCTATAAGGATTAAATACTTCATCAAAATATGATTATATTGTCATTATAAACCCTTTAACATTAATAAATTAATTATTACACTATTATTGACTTGTAATGAATAAAATTATGGAATTTTTACAACATTAATGAATTTGAAAAACTTAAATCTATACTATATTGAAAGGCAATGAGACACTAGTGGAAGAAAATTTTGACTACCATCCTTCAATTATATTAAATATTCCCATATACCTATATCATTCTTGTCTAAAAAATACTTGATTCAATGTTTCATATTTTTTTTTATTTAGTAATATTCCAATCAAACTGTTACATATATTTTTCTAACATACATAATATAATTAAAATTTGTTATATACAATCATTTCAAATAGGGAAATTCAAAGAAAACATATCATTTATCATAATCTATTTTAAAGGGGGGTTTTATAATAGTATACCAATGTAGTTAAAAAATCCGTTACCTTATAAAAATATTAATCACATATTAACAGTGAAAGTGACATACCTTCTTCTTACATCCTATTGAATGTTATTTTCCATCATCCATAATAATACTTTCAAGGTAAAATTATTCAATATATAATAAAAAGTATCTTCAAAAAAAGTTTCTACCTAATTATGAGTGTAACCTCTTCACATATTTTACATACTAATATACAATTAGTTTAATAACATTAAAAATTATCATATGATGTAAACTAATTTATAGTACTAAACAACATGAATCCCAATGTGAAATATTTATTATTATGAGCATCAATCATCTTACCACCCATATCTTACATAAATTTATATCTTCAATCAATGGAATTAAATAAACATCAATATCATCGCTATGTTGTTTTGACACTAAAATAAGCATAGGAAACATAATATAAATTCACTAAATATATAACCATGGTGTAATGTATTAATTTTCATATATAACTAGTCATGTATAATGAGAATTCCTTTATAAACCAATAAAATTCATCAAATTTATTGATAATTCTAGAAAATGTTTTTATTTATTACTTCCAAAACCATTATGCTCCTGATCAATTATCCACAACTAAGGATCATCTACCATGTGTCAAATTTTTCTTTTTAGAATTTGTTTTAAACCTGTCCCACATTATCATTCTCGTATCCCCCACCCTTCTATATAATCATATATATAATTGAAATATTGGATGGTTCCAAAAGTATTTTGAAATCCTTGATTAAAATTTTTTATATTGATCCACATCACATGTAAGTAATTATTTTAATTATATCATAGTAATTTTGGAACAATATATAGTCATTAGTATAAAAATTAACTTATTTATAACTCATACTCTTCAAGAATAACATTATTTTTATTTTTTATGTTTGATAAATAATTCCATTATCATCTAGTAAATTATTATTTTAGAGAGAAATTAATTATCTAAACAAAGTGTCTCTCTATTTTTTACATTTTTTCAAAATATATTCATCTAGTATATCTAATATTTTCATATATTTTTTATAACTATTATTCATTGCAATATTTGAAGATTTATTTAACATATAAAATAGTTTTAGGAAATATAAATGTTCATCTCTATAAAAATTATGATTTTATAAATGAAGTATATTTATTTAAATAAATATTTATTATATTGTATAACATAGTATTATAAACATACATTACATAAAGAAACCAGAATCAATTAATTTCTTAAATGGGTATCATTAAATTAATCCAAAACTAAACAAGTGGAAATGGTCAATAGTATAATGTGTCAAAAAATATAAATTAAGAAATGTAGAATATGAAAATATAGATATACTTAATCTCCTAGGTTTATAAACACCACGGATAACACTATAGAAATGAAACAAAATATTAGTAAATCATTTGACATATTAGAAAATAAAAAATATATTCATCCTTGAGAAAATTTGAGTTGGATAATTAATTAATGAATGAGGTAGTAATTATATGAGCTAATATTATAGTTGAAATATTAATGTGACCATTAGAATAATTACATGACTATTGGAAATATAAACATGGATACTGGAATAAAAATTAAACCTAAAAATTAAAAAATTAAATACAAATAATATTTATCATGAGTAATTTAAGTAAATATAAATATTTAAAATACATAAAACAGATATCATGACTAAAAAGATAAAAGAAAATATAAGCACATTTTTAATAAACTCTATTTTGATGTATATTGATGAAATCGAAATATATTTAGAAATATTAAAAGTACCTATGCTAAAAAATTATTATAACAAAATTAATTTCATTTTTGAAATTAGAATGTTTAAATTTTCAATGGATTCTATTTTTGGTAATTTTATAAAATATATCAATAGTTATGTGAATAGTGAAAATATATTTTTTCACTACTTGTGTATTTTAAATTGCATAATTCATGATGTAATAATAACATAAAAATTATATAAAATTTGTATCAAAAAATAACTTATTTAATTTGATAAATTTGGTATTAAAATGTAATAAACAATACCCAAACATACAAACCTTCTAATGACTGAAGTCAAATGCTTTTATTTAGAAAACAATTTTTTTCATTTTTCTACTTTAATTTTAAATAAAATAATGAATTTGAATGATAAAGAGGTTTAAAAAGATAAAAAATATATTTTATATATATATATATGATCCATAATTTCATAAATATTACTATTATAAGGGTTACTTTTATATAATTTTATATTTATTATTTTATTCTAAAAATACTAATGTCCTCAAGTATAAATATACCCTCTACCTCCCATTGGAAAACCTCTTCTCCCTCACAATCCAAAAAAAATAACCTTCCTAAAGAACCCCAATTAATCGTCTTATAATATTTAGTTATGGTGTGGATTAATTAAACTCCAATATTTCAAGATGTTAAGGGTCATGTAGAAGGAACCCCTTTAAGAAAATGGTAATGTCCATTCGCCCCTTTATTTCATTTTCATTTTCTAATTTCATATCCTCCATATATTTTTTAACTCAAAACATCATAAGCTAGTTATAAAATATTTTAAAATAATGTTTATAATTTTAATATAATTTTAAAATATAATTTTTCTATATTAAAATATATTATACATCTCATGCCTCCTCTTTCGAAAATGACCTGGTAATGGTCGGTTAACCACTAATGAGGATGTTTCCAATTATTTTCTAATCATCAATATTATGGATATATATAATAAATTATTTATGATATATAAATGTATAAATATATCTATTTTAATACTATGTAATTAATTCTAATTATGTATAAATGACTTGGATATAATAGAGAAATTGAAGAAAATATTAAATTTTTAAGGAAAACCTGATATTAAAATGATTACCCTATAACTGGGGGAATTATACTAGGAATGTTTCTTAAACTAGGATTTAAAGTAAGGCGATTCTCAAACCCAAACTCTTTCTTTTGAGTTATCTCCTATTTCACATTTACATAAAAGTTAATGTTCCTTTAATATAAAAAATGTTCCCTTTAAACATTATAATATTTTTTCAGTAAAATATATGTTTTAACCCATACAAAAATATTTTCAAATCCATTTATAATGATTCTTTTAAAAAGAAATAAATTCCAAAATCTTCTCTTGAATCTTCTTGATTTGTTTCTCTTTTTAAAGATGAAAATGAGCTTTTAGGAAAAAATTTGATCTCCTTTATTCATTTCAGAATCATAAAGGTTATTTCATGAAGTATGATATGTGAAGTATTTTATGATACCCATTGTTATCCCAGGGTTATTTGATGACTGTGATAGCATTCCTTATATATGGAATGTATTATTATGTGCATTTTATTATTTGAGGTGTGTGTCCGGAATTATATATCCCTATAATTAATTGGGTAATATGATATATCTCAAGATATATTATGTACTATGTATGAAAAAGGATTCTTTTTTTTCAATATGATGATGTTGTAATATATACACACATATTTTATGCCGCGACACGATGTGAGATTTGTTAAATATTATGTGTGGTTTTTTAAATATTATTTAAACATTTCATTATTAAGAATATGATGCATACCATGACTTTATCAATTTTTCCTCTCATAATTATGATGATGAATTTATGATTATTATATGATGATATTGATTATAATCACAAATGTACCATTGATTCATACCCCTTATTCCTACTCTTACAAGGATTTTTGCTCACCCCTTTCTTTGATGTATATTCCTCGGTGAATATATGTACTAATAATATCATTATATATTTAGAAAGATAAATATAGACACCCTATCCTTTTAAAAATATTATTACTTTATTTAAAGCATAATTATCCATCAAATACAATCAAGGATCGTAAAGTCTATTTTTTGAAGATTAGGAATATAATTAAACATCATTAAATCTAAACATAAACATATTTTATTTAATATTAAAAATGAACTCAGAGAATCTTTTGATACCTTATATATGTATAAGATAATGTGATGAATAAATGAACAAAATCAATGAGTTAAAATCCATATAATGTAATAACCATAGGGATAAACATAGTTTGTGGGATAAAAGGCATAACATGATAACATAAAAGGAATGGAACCTAAATAAAAATAAGGAACTATAACATTTATAATATGGGAAAATAAAATAATGACAACATAGGAATGTGAAAAAAACATATAACATTACATAAACATCAGTCAAGGATTACTTCCAAGACATGGTGGACAATGTCTCATTAAGGAATCAGGTTCACTTTATGTCACAACATGACATCTCATGGGACTAAAGATTACCCAATGCATTGGAGAAAAATCTATGTGCACCCATCATAACATGATCATGAATATGTTTTCCACATGAAGTATCATTCATATGTAATGAAGTATAAACATAATGGTTTACCATGTATAGGATTGGGTATTATAATAATGTCAAAAGGTATAAAAATAAGGGAATATCACAATGGTGTCCCAGAAAGACATTATTTAAATCATAAATGTACTTTAATAATGGAAAATAGTCTTATATAATGATTATATAAGTAAAAAATGTAAAAAAATGTTAAAATATTTTTTAAGAAACATTAGAAACAAAACATTTTAGTGAGAATTACGAAAATTTTAAAGTTTCTTTAAAACAGAAAAGGAATAATTGTTTTTATAAATCAAGAAATGAACTATGATAGTTTTTCATTATAAAATAATTTATTCCAGAAAAATAATGTTGGATTAATACATATTAATTATTTCACTTGAAAATTGGTAAGATATAAGAAAGTTCCCTTTAATCAAGATTTCTTATTGGGAAGAATTGATAAGGTAAATATATAAAACAAGTATTTACCCATGAAATAAGGATTATATAATATTGATAGATGAGTTTGGGACATATAAAAATAATTTAGAAAAATTACGTAAAAATAAAGAGGAATTATATTGTGGTAAATTGAGAGAAAATGTAACCCAAAGAGAAATGGATGATTGATGAGAATCCATTACCTAGTGTCTGAAATAGTTCTGAACTTGATCCTAGTATCCTGGATAACAAAATTAAATCCATTAATTAATTAATTCAAAACCATTAATAAATTAATTTTATTTTTTATGATTTTATTATGTAAATTTATGTCTTTTGTATGGGTTATAAGTAATAATTTTATTATTCATGGGCGTTTTTTCCTTGGTTCTCAAGATCGGTTGGCTTGTATTTGAGTATGGAAGTTCATGTAAAATGGGAATAGATATACATAATGAAAATTATATATTACTATTGAACATATAGAATATTTAATGGTTATATAAGTCATTTGGTTATTTGGCAAGAGGATAAATCATTAGATAACACGTTAGTGATAATTGTTTGGATTTTTTGGACGGTTTTCACTCACAACAAACTTGTTTTCTACTATTATTTAATATTATGTGGATATATTAGTTATAGATCAAAAAAATGTTATAAAATGAATTTTAAAATATGTTTGAACTATTAAAATTATTTTTAGACCACCCTTGAATGTGGTAAAGGAAAATGAAAATTCTTGGTGCTTGAAGAAGATAAATTCCCAACTCGCGGATGACGTTTTCATTTTTAGAGTAAATGGTAGAGCAGAATAGATTTTAGGAAGGATATTCCATTAACATAATAAAATTCTAGTATATATAAGATACTAGTGTTATCATTACAATTTTCTGAGGGTAGGTGAAGGGATAATAATAAAATAAATGAAATTTGAAAAGAAATTAAGAGAAAATAAAATAAGATTTAACCTCTTGAATTTATCTTCCTTGAGAACCTCCTTAGGGAAGAGGTATTGGTATTTTGATGAGACAAAGGGATATTGTATGTGGGGGAGATTCTTGGGAAGATTATCGACCATTATTGGTACAAGTCTCAAAGATTTAAAGGTGTGAGGAGAATAAGTGGTGAGGGTGGTATTTATAGTAAAAGAGAGGAGTGTTTTCTTGTTATTTTATGCATTAGTTTTTTATATTCACTCAAGACTATGAATAGTTTGAGAACTGTCACAAAATATATTAAAATAATTTTTATAGTTTGATATTATGTTCTTATACCATCCATACAATATCCATGACTCCATAATTTACGTATTTAGTTTTCATCATAATTTATCATATTTTACTATTCACAAAAAATTCAGGAATTTCAGAAAAATCCTAAATATTAAACCTAACCATTTATATTTCTGTATAATTAAAAATGAACTCCATATTATGAAAAAAAAATCTTGATATTAAAAAATTAATTTTTAAATAAAATTATCATTTACATGAAAGATACTAATTTTTTAATTTTAACTAATTTATAACATATTGAAAAATTAATTGAGGTCTCATAAAATTATATTATATAAATGAGAAAAAGAAATATTAATTATTGACTAAATTTTTTGAAAATTAATTTTTTTTAAATTAATAAATTAATCATTAAATTACAATTAAATATTTATGACTTACAAAAATATTAACTTTTCATAATTCATTTTTCAAACATTTATTTACTTAATACAAGAAATATATGCATTATATTTTCATTCATAAGACTCATAAATTTCTTTTGTACTTTTATAGGTGAGATTACTAATTTATTAGTCAAATTACTATTCCTAAGGGTCATTTTACTATTTCAAAGTTTAAGTTACTTTTCCATTGGAATAAGTTGCTTAACATATAGTAATACTTATTCTTTCATTCATTCTTCATTAACAATGTTTTCATTTTTTTATTAATGTGATTTTATGTGGTTATACTATATTACATAATTATAATAAAGGAATTCCCACTGATAAAATTTTTTCATTATAATAAATAGGAAGAATTTAAATAATAGTTATATTTTATTATGTATAATTAGTGTATGAGAATAATTTTCCCAAGTCATTAATCCTTTGTATCCTGAATTGTATCACTATTGTATTCTTTATATTAAATATTATGTAATAGTATTGTCAGAAAAACCTGGGTCTCTATAGTTAGTTTCAAAGAATCGTTTAGTTAATTTGAGAATTATTATTGGAAAACATTATTGAAAACCACAGGTATATGTGAATTTATAGGGAAAAATAAAATAAGATCCATTTTATAAGATATATAAACAAATTGACCCCATAAGATATGAATTTAAACATTATTTTCACATAGAAATAAATTATATATTCTATCATGGCTTACATACATTTTGTTCAAAACTTTTCTATTTTAGAACATATGGGTAACTAATAGAAACAAAGAAAACAATTCTTGAGGAAAAAAGAAAAGATTTTCCAAATGATGTCCCCAATTTCATGGGAGGTGGAGTTCAAAATCTCATGTAGACATTTACCCAGATGTCTCTTCGTATGAATAATAACATGAACCCGATGAAATGTCTACTTTTTCCCACGAAGGATCAACTATACATTGAGTCTTTCATGCGATAATAACATATGTCGTTTAGTGGATGTACTTATACACTTATCATAGAAGATTGCGGTAACTCAATAGAGAAGATATTTTCCCTTCTATATTATTGTGAGAAGGTGAATGTGACTCTAATTGAATATTTTTTAGATGGATAAGCTAATAACTAGTGGGTGTTAGTAAATGGACCCATGATGAAGGATTAAATGGAATAGATGAAGTGGGAATACATTAAGAAAACATTTCTTAATAATTATTTCCCTAAAAAACATCAAAAAAAAGTTGTACAGATAATTCTTAGAGAAGAAAAAAAGGACGGACATTCTATCATGGAATATGAGGAAAACTTCACAAGAAATGAAAGACACGCCTTGGTATTTTTTATCAACAAAGATAATAAAATAGATTGATTCATTAGTGGTTTAAACCCAAACCTTATAAAGGCTCTAAATATTAAAAAAAATTGGGGGTCATGAAGAATTATTTTTAGGTACACACAAACTATATATGGAGTTTGGTGAATATCCCCTTGTATATGGATATTAGAAGAGAAAAATGGATTTTTAATCTGGTGGGTCAAATTAAAAAGGACTAAATAAGATCCAACCACCAACATGTCAATAATCTAGGAAGTAGAATCATGTGAATTTCCTCAAAGGGGTGTTTAAATGCTTCGAGTATGAGAAATAAGGACACTAAGTTGATGAATGTCAAAGACACGTGATGAGGCCAGTCAACATAATGGTGGAATGGAAGGCACCTCCTAATGAACATCCCAAGGTTCAATGCTTCGACTATATGAATAAATGGAACTATAAAACAAAATGAACTAAAACATAGTTCATTGATGGTAATTAGAAAAAAAACCACCAAATAAAAAGGATAAAAGGAAATATTATGCTATCACTACAGCTTAGGAAGATCATGAAAATGAATTTGTATAATTTACAGTTCTTATTAACTCAAGTTTGGAAAATGTTTATTTCATTCTGGTTCTAAAAAATCCTTTATATCTTAGTATTTTTATAGAATTGTATAATCAAATATTTGATAACATGAAGTGGTGATATATATAAAAACACATATTGTTGATATTATTGCAACACAGGTGTTGGAATCCAATCATGTTAGCATAGGTTGGAAGATTCTTTCAAAAAAACTCTAATCATTCTCCAAGTTGAATTCTAGGATATAGAAATCATGGATTGGATTTTTTTATATAGGGAACATATAAAATGTCAGGAAAGTGAAATATCTATTCCAATTATGAACAATACCATGATCATGTAAAAATGAAAGGAAGATCTTTAATCTATATTAGAAAATCCCTAAAAATGTGTGTTTTGATACCTTGTGATGAATTATACCTTTTCAAACTTCTTGAGTCAATGTAAAGTATCCACCATGAGTAAATTACCATTTTAATGGAATATACTGATGTATATCAAGAGGATTTATTCAAAATTTCACCATATCACAAGGTATAGTTCCCAATAGAGATTATACCCGGAGACACATCAATCTCAAATTCACAATAGGATGTCACTGATCAAACTAGAGGATTTAAAAAAGAATTTGAAAGATAATTTGGAAAATGGGTTTATAAAATATACTAAATCACTGTGGGGTTATCTAATTCTGTTTCTAAAGAAAAATGATGGATTAAAGAAGCTTTGTGTAGATTATTGGGAGCTTAGTATGATCACCATAAAGAACAATTATCCTCTAGCAAGGATTGATGACTTGTTCAACCAATTAGAAGGATCATAGTACTCCATAAATGTGTGCCTTAATTTTAGATATCATTAGTTAATGGTAAATAATAAATCATTTCGTAAGAATGCTTTTCATACAAGGGAAGGGAATTATGAGTTCATAGTGACGTTGTTCGAACAAACTAATTCCCCTTAAATCTTCGTAGATTCAATGAACTGATTCTGTAGAGAATACCTCAACAATGTGGTGGTAGTATTAATAAATTATGTTCTCGCATACTCTAACGGAAATGAATAACTTGATTATCTATGGATTTTACTAGAGGCATTAATTAAGGATAAAATGTATACTATGTTGAGGAAGTGTTACTTTTGGATGAAACAAGTCTCATTCTTGGGGAACGTGATCACAAGTGGGGGAATTTATATAGACACTTCAATGGTAAAGGCTGATGATGAATGAACCATACCAACTAGTGTAATATAAATCCATGTTTTTCTTGGCTTATCAAGGTTCTACTAATGTTTTTTGAGAAATTTCTATTAATTTTATATCCTGGTAAATACGTTAACATGGAAGGTGGTAAAGTATGTCTAGAAAAAGAATGTGAGGAATGATTTAATGAGATAAAGTGGAGGAAAATCATTATGCCAGTACTCACACTAACATCATGTGTAGAAGGCTTTGAGATATACCGTGATGCTTCATTAAAAGGAATTCATTGTGTAATCATGCTGAATAACAACATGATAGCATAAGCCTCGTGAAAGATATGGATCCATGAGTTGAATTACCCAATGCATGATATACAATTAGATTTTTTGATATTTTACATTTGTATTTCGAGGAACTGCCTCTATCGAGATATGTATGAGATATATATCTATCATAAGAGTCTAATTTCATAATTTACAATGAAGGATCTCAACAAGAATTAGAAAATATGATTAGATCTTATCAAAGACTATAATTTCTCTATTAAATTCCATTTAGTAAAGTAAAACAATGTAATTTATGCTCATAGTAGAAATGAACCATATACTTTATCCATGATGAGGATTTAAAAATACCCTATCATCATAGATATGAAAAGGATAGATCTGGAAATCATCGTGATAAGGAAAACATCCTAACTTTCCTAAATGATTTTCCAATAATATATCAAAGATAAGAACAAAGAGGCATAAAGGGGTAATTTGGAGATTCAAAAAAGGGTGAATATTGTAAAATAAAGGAAGTATTATGAATTCCATATCGATAATGATAGTTTTAATTGGTTTAAAACTATGATTTCCTTTCCTTCATCAACTATTATAAAGAAGGATCAATTGTGTAATTTGTATAGTTCTTCTTTCTTCATCCATCCAAGAAGCATAAATATGTACATTGATCTCCAAGTGGTCTTTTGGTGGGACAATATGAAGTTAGATATCATTGAGTAAAATGTAAAGTTCTTGGTATGTCTGTAAGATGAAAAAAATGTAAAAAGTAAAAGTGTACGATTAAACCATTTACTATACCTACGTAAAATTTATAGAATATTATCCTGGAATTTATCAAAGGTCTCTCAAAGACATCCAAAAGAAACAATGAGATTTGTCTTGTGGTCGATCGACTCACCAAGACTACCCACTTCATCGCTATTTGGGAAGATTTATTTTGTGAAATGAATTCCATGATATATATATAATATGTAGTGTGGATTAATGAAAACCCAATTTTGACCATATTTTACCATGATCCTAGTTTTACTTCCAAATTCAATATAATTATTCCACATGCTCTAAATACTAAATTTAATTTTATCATGGATTATCACCCACAAACATATGTCCAATTTGAAAGGGCCACTCTAAAAATCCAGGACATGTTGAGAGCCTAATCATTGAAATTTAAAGGATTATTGGATAAACATCTCTCATTAGTTGAGTTCTCATAAAATAAAAGATTCCAAATGAGTTATCAAATCGTTCCATATGAATCATTTAATGGGAAGTGATATAGAACTCCTACATTTTTGGATAAAGTTACAGAATGAATGGTACATATACCTAATAATGTGCAATTGATTAAATAGATGCTTCAAGTGGTCCAATAGAATATAAAATCTTATCATTGTCACAAAAAAATAGACATGTGAACAACCATCAAATGGACTTGGAGTTTGAAGTTAGATACAATGTTTTTCTTTGAATATCACCAAGTAAGTGTTTCATGTGATTTGAAAAGAAAGTGTTCGTCAGAGTGGATTACTCAATAGGGGGTGAATTGAGTATCAATAATAACTTATGTCTAAAATATATCCATATAAATTTTCACAATTAAATTTAAATACAACCCAGTTTATCAAAGTAATATGGTTATGAAAGATTGACTATTTAAATAACTTCTCAAAAGATTGATCAATTCTCAATAATCTCAATATCAATTATCAATATTACTATTAAATCCATTCTAATAAGGAAAACCCATTATAACGTTTTTCCAATATTAACTATCAAATTAATTTTTTTTGATCTATAAATTATACAGTATAATAGAGAGAACTAAATTAAAAAACACATCGGAAATAAAACACATGGTGCAGTTTCAATTCGAGACCTAATATACTCCACATGGTGATAACCTTCCACAAAGTAGTTTATATTAATAATCTTGATCCACACCCTAGATCGCGGTAAACTATAATACATAGGATTTTCTGGGTCACATGACATCTTCCATAGTTATTCGTGGGTATGAACTGTCACGTCACACAGGGACCTATTCCACACTTATCTATGGGAATACACATGTGTAAAAATATATATGAGGAAAGATATATTGTATACTTATGTTTAATGTAGGAGATAGTGTGTTTTTTTATACAGACACACACGCACTACTCAAAAGATAAATAAATACACAACAGATCAAATATGATGATAAGTGGTTAGAAGTGCTCTGAGTGTTAGTCTATGCCGCTCTGGTATTCTAGGATGAAGCATATGTAGGAATCGAGTCCTCTTGCAGAAAACAAAGTATCGTAAGTTAGCTACATCTGGCTCATGTTCTTCGTGGATTTAATAGTGAGAAAATTTTCTTGAATCTAGGATTCTAGTTTTCTTTATGTGTTCTTCAGAAGTATTGAGTTTCATGTGTCGGTTCTTCTTTCAAGAATGCTCGTGATTCTTCATTATTGCGCACACACTGGTTTCTATGTCATCTCTTTTTTCTTCTAGCCATGCCGTTATTTTTATTCATGCTATGCATGTGTTGGAGCTAACAAGATGCATCTTTTCTGCACCACATACCTCATACTGTCAGGTGACATGTCTACAAAGATACATTAATTATGTCAGTGTATTTAAAAGCTTCAAATATGACCATTAGAAATTAAATTGAGAATTGGAAAAATAGATTAAACAACGCTATCACATTATGTCTATAAATTATGTCACATAGAAGTAGTGTCTCCTTGAAATGGTGTCTTCTTATTTGTTATTGAGCATTGAGACAGTTATGATGGCACAATTCTGTAGATATCAAGAAACAGTAGCACATATGTGGTGTTAGTATCACGGTGTTTGCTCACGGTATCTAATTTACGATGTCTGTTCATGGTGTCTGGGTCACAATGTATGGGTCATAGTGTCAGGTCACAATTTCTGGGTCATGGAGTCTTTTTCTTGGTGTCTTGGTCTTATCCAAATATCTGTATGCAGACATAAACAGTGATATCCACATAATAAATTAATCTTAATCATTGAAAAAATAATTTCATTATAAGAAATATATTTTACAATAATTATTTATGACATAAAAAAACTAATCATCTGTACACATGATTTGAGATTGATTAAATTGGATTTGTAGGATATATATGAATTTTGATCATTGAAACATGATAAACACATGAGGAATACAAGAAAATGGAAACTTAACCCTAGGTGTGTGGGTCCCTTTGAGATATGTGATTAAATAGAAGTATTTTCCTATCATCTTACACTTCCAAAAAATATGGTTCTAGAGAATGATGGGATCCATGTATCTCCCCTGACTAAGTATATACCTGATCCCTTATGTGTAAAAAATCCAGGGGAGGAACAATTTGAGAATTAACTCTCATGTGAGGAGTATCCAGTGAAGATCTTAGACTGTAGAGACAAAGTTATTCCCAAAAATGAAGAACTCCTTACAAAAGTGTTGTGGTGAACCAGTAACAATAAATAGGAGATTTGGGAACCATAGAAAATAATAATTAATAATTACCCACTCCTACTCTCAGCTAAGAATATTAGATGAAATTTTAGGGATGAAAATTCTGAAGGGGAAAATGTAACATCAAAAAGTTTATATATTATATTTTTTTCTTGGAATAAATATATTTTATACTTTATTATATAATATTATACACATACACCACATAGAGAAACCAAAAAAAATTATTTCTTTAATGAAGATAATAAAATTAGTCTATAGTTAAATATATTAATATACCAATCATTATAAGGGGATAAAAAATATAAATTAATAAAAGTAGAGTGAGAAACTTTGGATCTCCACAATATTCTATAATCATCACCCCCATGACCCGCACTATCAAAATAAAAATAATAATAATAAATAATTGAAATATTAGAAAATGAAAAAATATAAAATCTTGAGATAAATTTTGTTAAATTATGAATGATGGAATTAATTAGTATTTATAAAAGTTCATTTGACTGTTGGAATAGTGACCTAACCATTGGGAATAATATTGTGACCATTGAAAAAATTATCTTACCTCAAGACAATAAAATTTAATATAAATAATATTTATCATAAGTAATTATAGTAAATATAAATATTCTAAATCTCTAAAATAAATATCATGATTAAAAAAACTAAACTAAATTATAATCACATATTTAATAAACTATATTTTAACTTATTTTATAAAAATCGTGATTTTTAAAGTAATTATTAAAATACAATAAACACATTTTACAAACCTAAAAATTACATTCCAATATCTAAATTCAAAAGTGTTCTGTTAAAAAGCATTTTTTCATTTCTACAATTTCTATTTTTAATAAACTAGTGATCTATAATTATAAAGGGCTTTAAAGTCATAAAACAATTATATTTTATTAATATTTTATCGATAATTTCATTAATATGATTGTTACATGGTTTACCTTTGATGTAATATTTTTTCCAAATTTTTATTCTAAAAATAACATTATCCTTAAGTATAAATAACCCCTCTCTCTCCCCATGAAAAAACACTCCTACATCACATACTAAAGAAAAAAACTAAACAAATCCCCACTATTAAAACTATAATAATCATTATGTATTTTCTAGATTTATTAAACTCCAAAATTTTATAAAGCTAAGGGTCATAGAGAAGTAATCACTTCAAGAAAGATGTAATGTACTTTTATCATTTTATTTCATTTTCATTTTATAATTTCATATCATCCATTTCATAAATAAATCAAACCTATAGTATGTTAAAGATATGAGGACAATTCTAATATAGTGTTAAAATTTTATTTTTCTATATAATCTAATATTATATATCTTGCTCCTCCACTTTTTAAAATTTCACGTTAATGGTTGATTAACCACCAACTATTATGTTTCCAATTATTTTCTTATCACAAATTTTATGGGTTGTTATTATAAAATATTTACGATATATTAATGTATATATATATATATTATTCTTTAATAATTAATTCAACTATTGAATAAATTAATTTGAACAAGATAGAAAAATCGAAGTAAAAAAGGAAAATATTTAAGGGAAGCATGATATCAAAACCCTTTCCATGTAACCAAGGGAATTAACATATATAATCCAAGTAATATAAATAATAATTTGAAGTAAAAAATAAATTAATTTAATATTAATTAAATTTTTTAATGAACATAATTTTATTATTTAGGATTTGTAAAAATGATTAAATAAAGAGGGATTTTAGGTATGGGGATTCCCAAACCCAAAATAATTATTTTGGGTTATCTCCTATTTCACATCTTTTTTAAGTATTAATATTCCAGAAAATACCAAAATATTTTTCTTTTAATATAGTTCTCTTTCATTTCATGGATATAAATTTTTTACGATTCCAAAATAATTTCATATCCATTTTCAATGCTTTTTCAAAATGAAATCAATTTTGAAAACATCTTTGGAATCCTCATCAGTTGTATCTCCTTTCAAAGATGAAAATGTAATTTTATGTCTAATTATGATCTCCCTTATTCATTTGAGTATCCTAAAAAATATTACATTGAGTATGATATGTTAAATATTTAATGATACCCATTCCTTTCCACAAGTTATTTCTTGGTTATGATTGTTATCCTTCCCTGTGGAGTTCACAATTATAAGCATTTTATGATGTGATAGGTGGCCCTAGAATTATATATTTCTCAAATTAATTGGTTAATATGATATATACCATGATATAATTTTTAATCCTCTTGAAAAAATACTGTCTTTGTTCACAATGATTATTTTATTATTTATGCACATATTTTATGTGTGGCCATGATGCTAGTTTTGTTCACAAATATTTGTGGTATTTAACAACTCTGTTATGATGTTTCAATATTATTAATATTTTAAATTCCATGACTTTATAAAAAAATTCATGATTATAATGATGATCCTATGCTAATGATATGATGATATTGATTATCTTCACCCATGTACCATTGATTCATCTCCCATATTCATCCTCTTACTAGGTTTTTTTCTTGACCCTTTTTGGATGTATTCAGTCATGTGACTATATGTACTAAGAATATCCTGAGAGAAATAAAAGTATAAAATAGAATAATTTAAATAAAATTTATGTTTTATTACATTTAACTGATGTATGATCATAATTTTTCCATGACACTAAACATTTGAATCCTGGATTGTATCACTATAATTTTTTATCAAAAAAATAATGTAATTTTCTTAATAGAAAACTTTTGGTTTCTATAATTATAAAACAAAATTTTAATTTTTTGATATATTCTACATAATTGAATAGACTTCCATAAATTTCATAAAATCTATAAATATTAATTTTAATCAGAAAAATATATATATTTAGTTATTCCCCTTTTTTCTACAATTTATAATTTCAATAAATTCTATAATAGCTTAATTGTTCTTACAAATCATCAAAAAAATCACATTGAATAACATGAAAGTAAACACAATAAAATAAATTTGCAATGTTTGTTTTCATATTAAATTAAAATTTTAGTAAACTCTTAGACCTGGTCCTCATACTCTTTGGTTATAAGATTTTTATTTATCTATTGTGGAATCATATTTATCCTTTTTAGTTTAACATTAATTATATTTCCCTAATTAATAGAAAAATTTATATACATATACAAATAATATATCATAATTATCAAAAATAATGTATCATTTGTTTATATATATATTATATAAAATATACAACTGTAGCCCAATATTCACCCTAAGAGGGGGGGGGGGTAATCATGATGTTTCCCAACTAATATTAGTCTTTTACTCCATTTTATCTATAAGATCTTATTCCATTTATTAATAGGAACCAATTTGAGAACTATATTTCAATTACATTTCCACAAAACGTCAATGAATCTCAAGAATGGTTGAAACAATATTAAACATTCTCCATATGTGGGTATTTTACATAGTTTACAATAATTACAATCCAAAGATCATACTCCTCTAATGTTTCAATGTACTATGATGTAAAACTACACAATTTAGTTGTTACAGAGGTTCCATAATGACATAATATCAATCCAAGGGTCACTACCGATTCTTCTCATCTATAGACTACATTACTGATGGATGAAATCATTTTATATACATGAGGTTATCTTCATAATTTTATATATATTAAGGTCTTTTATAGGTTATAATGGGTCATTAATACACCCAATATCCTCATATTTCGATATATTCTTTGATAATATCCCCATTCTAAAATCACCTTATTTAATCATGATAATTTTTACACCATGTAGAAATTTTGTTCTTTGTTATTATTTTTAAAATCCCATATAAAATTATCCTATTCCTATGAGTATTAAATATTTTTATTCCAAAAGATCACATCCATGAAAATCCTCTTCCAGATATATATTATCCCATACAAGGATTATCCTTTTTTTATATTTTACTTTTTAAAAGACAGATATAAAAATGGAATGCATTTTCCCCTTTGATCATTCTCTCTTGAACATACTAAATATGATAAATTTACTCTTCTATAATCTCCCTCTTCTTTTTCCTTGACCAAATATCTCAACTTTTATATCTCTTTTAAAAAAAACTACAAATTCATATCTCTTTTATCCCTTTGTCTAAGGATTTGGTTCAATTTACTATTACTTAATGCTCATTGATAATTCAAGGTTTCTAAGTGGATATTTTGGTAAAAAAATCATTAAAATTGAAAGGAATCCTTCTAATTTCTATATTAAAATATTCCATTTATATTTCAACCAACTTTATACTTAACTATTTTCTTTTTTAAAACATTATGTTCTACACTAATATATGGTATTTTAATTAATTAGCCTGACCAAGTTTGGTATATTACTTATTGGGATGATGCTTAGAAGACATCCTGAACAACTAAATCTATTCACATATTATATTTAAATAAATTAAATTTCAAGGAGTGATTCTCAATTAATTATTTTATAATCCTATTCACTATTGTGTAACATCATTTTTTAAATGGATTCATTATCAATAATATCTTATTAACATCTATATATCATAAACTACATATAGATTCATTTTTAGTCATATTTTATGATTGAAAAATGTTTATTTTAATCAATAGTTGGCCAAAGTCTCTTAGTTTCAAATTAAAAAATCAGTATTCAATATCCCTAATTTAATACATATCAATAGTGTATCCCCAAAAAACCTTATGCATATAGGAAAATCTAAATCTTAATCAAAAAAATATCATTCTTAAAAAACATTCAAATCAATATCCTTTTTCCATCTAAAAAATATTTACATTGTGGATAAATTAATATGTATTTCCTTTGTCAAATTTTGGACGTCAATTTCTAACTTCTTGAAACTACACATTATTCAAACATGAAACTACATTCCATTAATATTATTACTTAACATATTAAATATATCACATGTAACATAGTGGATCCTTATTGACCTTTCCAATGATACAAAATATAAAACTTACATATAATCAAGATTCATATTTTTCTCATTTATATGCATTCTTATTTCAATACATCTAATTATTCATCTTCGAGTAAATACTATTATTTTTGGAATCATCATGCATAACCTAAAAACATCTAAAACTAATTAAACCTCTAATAACATCAACACATCTACTATGAATGCAATTTTCTCAACTTTTATGTTTCTTCAAGAACAACCTTTATCCATTTTCAAATTTTATCCAAATCTCAGTACATATTAAAAAGCATCTAAAATATAAAAAACATTAGAAATAACTTATCATTATATTCTACCAAATCATAAAACTACCAAAACATATTTTAATCAAATATTGGATCAACTAAAATTCATAAAAACAAATATAGTTATGTTTTTTCACATTTATCATTATTCTTTTTCTAGTCATAATTGTTTTATATCTCACCTTTTTTATGTATTTCGTTTTATTGAATCCTCAATAACTCTTCAAGAAAAAGATTAAATAATATTTTCATTTTTCATTAATTTCACAATTTCTACTCAAGTCTTCACAACAATCATATAATTTTAAATAAATCCAAAAAATATTTTCAAAAAATAAAATATATAACCTCCCAGTTACAAAATTCTCCCCCTTTTATTTTTTTAAATACTATTATAAATACTACTCCACGTTTAACTCATAATCTTTTCAAATAATGTTTAGACCTATTCTGTATATTCACACTCAACATTTTTCAATAAAATCTGTATAGTATTCTTATACATAATTTGATTTTCACATTACTTCCCTATATTATATAATATATGTAACACCCCAAGCTTCCACAGTACGCTTCTCTTTGATTAATACAGTAGCGTGTGTTATACACAACTTCGAGTTCTAACACACCTCGACCAATCAAAGTAGCTATTATGAATAGTACCCACTTTTTGAAATTTTATAAATTATATCTCTCAAAATGGATTTCACTTTTGGATTCGGAATATCTAAATTATTCTAGGGTGAAATTTTGGTACTTTTCGGATACCTTTCATATTTTGATGAATAGTGAAAATTACTAAATTTTAATTAAAAACAATTTTTTTAATAAAAATAATTAATATTGATAAATTATGAATTTGAGTGGTTTTAAAGTATATTTAGAATATATTTTTACCATTTAATTCAATGTTTTTCATTTGACATAATTTCAAAATTAAACCAGACATAAAGAAGTGCCCATCTTTTGATAGTTATTATCTTTTAAAAACACGCTTTTTGTTTTAACAATGGGAATTAATTTTAAATTAATTTCTGCTACTTCTGTGTTTTGAATTTAGAAAAATGGATTCCATATTTGGAATGAGGATTTCCAAATTGTGTAAATATGTAACTTTTATTTTTAGTCATTTTGAATAATTACTTCGGTAAATATTTTATTTACCTTGGTTAAAGGGTAAATCTGGAAAATAAGGATTACCAAATAATATTATAATAATATTAAATTACCCTAAAAAATTCCCTAACCTTATTTCTGGATACATTTCCGACCATGGGAATCTTTGGGTTGATTTTGGGACCCCATGGAGCCACTTGTAAGTGATCATGACACTTCATATTAATTAAGTTAAAGTAAATACAAAAATGACATAAGCATATATCTTTTAGAAACACACATTTTACATTGGGTTATATATGTTTTATTTTCAATTATAAATATTAATTAGAAATCTAAAATGATTTCATACATAGTGATATTTTATTTATAATTTTTAGATAATAAATAATTTAATTTATTTATGACATAATGATGATGTAGTAATTACCATAATAGTGAAAAATTAAAATAATTCATATTATAAATACACAAATAAATATAATTTGAGAATTTTTATGAATTAAACTATTTTTAAAGGTTAATATTCAATGTTAGGAATTATGTAATTAACTGTTTTCGAAGTAATAATTCTTTTATGATTTTTACAAAAATCGATTATTGAATAGTGTCAAAATTGACATAAAAGGGTTTTTAAAACAAATATTATATTACTAATTGATATTAAATTCCTAAAAATATAAGGTTCTTCCAAGATACTTATATCATGATAGGTGTATCATTAATGGACCACTTGGTAGTCGCTTGGATGTATATAGTAAGTTCATTAACCATATAATATAAAAATACAAATAGACATTGTAAAAGTGAAACTAATTAACTAAGAGTTAATAATTAAAATAAGGTTAATATGGTTGCCAAAACCTGTCTAAATCATATTGGTTGAGATTTTATAGACCTATACCCACCTTAAACTTTAAATAATCCACTTTGGAGCCATAAGAAACCGAATCTGAATTTATTATAATATAATATTTTTCGCTTTTCCAAAGATGCCCCTCACCCCTCTTATAAAAGGGCACTCCCCCTTCTCATTAATTCACACCTTCAAAGCCTTTTGTTTCGGCCAACCCCTACCCCAATACTCTCGCAACTTCCCTAAATTCATCCTAGAGGCCTTCCTTTAGTCATAAAGCCAACCTAAGGATCCCTTTTGATCAAATCAAAAGGAAGAACCAGAAGAAGAGTTAATGATTTCACCACCCTTTTTCAAGTTCCTTTCTTCTTCCACTTCTTCTTTCTTTGTTATTACCATTCTAAAATAATAACTCCAGTATATTATATATAATGTGATGTTATTATAAACATGTTACAACAATATTTCAGTATTATATTGACCCATTGAATGACATGTCACCATACATGCGTACGTACGGCTTACCGTCTCCACGTCGTGGTGTAATTGTTATTCAAAACATTATTATTTGGATGGGTATAATAATGATGTGTAATTCATGTAAATAATAAATATAAAATGATAATTATTCTCTATATATTATATATAATCAAATTAAATATTATTTTAATATCAAAAGAATGATATTGTCGCTCGTTCGTACGTACGGACTACCTTCTCCACAAACGCGATGAGATTCATTCTCCATCGTATCCATTCAAGACTAATTCTCATTTAATGATTAAAAATAATGTTTAAAGATTTGATATCATTCTGTATATTAATAATATAAATCCCATTAATAACAAATATGGCTCAAATAACAAAGAATATAAAGGAAAATGAACCCATTAACATCAGAAACGACAATAATTCTAAGATATTATTAACAAATCAATGTTAAAAGATCATATATCATATCATATTAATGCGTATGATTATTGTATAATTAAATAACAATTATTTAACCATTATAAAGGAGTTTAACCTACCCTCGACCAAGGAAAAAGTAAAAAGTAAGGGGTTTCTTATCTCACTCTTAATTTCATGAGAATTCCATTGATTCACCACATATTTATTGCATGTGGTGTATGTGTACTGCCCATGATTGTATTAATTGTGTAATATACCTTAATTTATGGATATTTACATCATAATTGTATTATCCTTATTTCATGGTTGCGTGTTTCATAAGTTACCAAATTGATAAGGGAATTTGAAATTTCAACTTCCACTAATTTGGATTTATGCATACTTCATTGATTATTTTAATCCAAGATTATGTGTGGAATCACTATTAATTTGATTATGTCATAATTTCCACTCCACTTTCTATGGATATACATTTTATCCACATAAATACTCCATTGATAAATTCTCAAGTCATCGGTATGAACTTGATAAGAGTAATTTTTACTCAATCTCGATTTGTTGAGATAAACATCCAATTCATTGGTGTTGTTTTTACAAGAATATGTGTGAATGTCCTTTGATTGTTTTACACTGAATATCTAATCATATTTAGTGTATTTATATTTTTCATACATAATTATGTCGTTGATTTATCCTTAACCTAAGGATATGGCCTTTATGAGAGATTTCATCTCAATTTACATTCTATTGAGACTTCTTTGTTGTTATACACCAAATCCCTTTTATGTGGTGTATATAATGTACTTTGACATAGTATATCATGAATTCGTTTATTCTCATTATATTACATCATTTTTATTACATCAATTAATTGTATTCAAGTGTCTCTCTTTTGGTTAGAAACGCTAACTAAAATACCATTTTTAAATTTTTTAAAGACTTATTCTTTTAAATCATGCTCATTAATGTCCATGTTTTAAAAAATGGTTTTAAGGATTTATTTATATGGACATTAAATTTTTAAAATTAAAACTCATTTTAAATGTTTCAAAGTGGTATGGGACACTTTGATTCAAAAATATATTTTTAAACGGCTTCTTGACAAATAGTGTGACTTTTAAATGATTTCAAGAAAAGGGGGATATTTCTCTCAAATTGTTTTGATGGTTATTTTCATCTATGTAAATATCATTCACTATTATTGATTGAGGTTAATATGATACAATACAATCTTTCATACTATATCAAATGAGTTATATTTGACTGTGGATGTCCTATTTTTATACCATTCATGGTTTGTGATTAAAGTATTGACATTTTGTATGCTAGTTTTAATACGAATGTTTATGTTATGTTTAAACATGTTCATATGAGAAATGAATTGGACTTAGTAAGTGACGGGTGGAGCTCATTATAGCTCCTCGATGCATCGGTATGTCTCATGAGACAAACTAATGTCTTGGAACAAGGCCTTGGAAAAATCTTATTTGTACTCTTGGCATGAGGCCTTGGCTATGTGGTTATAATAGTCTGGTATTATGCATTCCATGATTATGAAAGTGATTATTGATATTGCATGTGATTATTTGTTTAGTAGAATATCCATGTGAATAATTAAATGGAATTATTTCATTTTATTTTTTCCATACTATGTTGAAGTTTAAGTTTAAAAGTCTTTTGTTTTAGTTATACATTGTCTTAAATGTTTATTCTTATTTATGAAAATTTCCACTATATTGTTATCGTTACTGGGAATTTGATCTCACCCCTTTTCTATGTATTATTTTTTCCAGAACGTCAAGAAGTAAATTATAAATGATTTGTAGGGATAGTATAAGGGCATAAGAGTGTTGCTATGGAGACTATGTTGTTGTAGTTTTCATTTTATTGATGTAATGTAAAACTTTATGAATGTATCAGTTATTCCAAGGCTACTAAATTAATCGTTCTTTCAAGAATTGATCTTTCTTGTGATCATACCAATGTTGTGTAATAATGCACCAACTCTGGGTAACTGGGGTCACGGCGTTACAGTTGGTATTAAAGGAAGTTTAGTAAAAACCTTGGAAGCTGGATTTAGATAAACTCTGATTAGAGCACGTAGACCTAAGATGAACTTTGGGGATTAGTATAGAAGAACTTCCTATAATTTTGGTATTGTAGAGATTTTGTGAGTTTTCTGAGAAATACATCCTTGTTTGGATACAAGCAGGTAGAGGCGGCTCTGGCACAGATATACCTAGGGGTAAAACCCAAATATACCGCTTGGAGCTAGACTCGAATTTGAACTGGTGCACGACAACAGTCCATGCTGCACTCTTGGTTATGACACTCCTGGTGGATATGCTTATTATAATTTAAATTTTCTTCACAAAACGATTTGAAGTATTATATATATAAGATGAGAGTAAATGAACTTGGTTAATCCTAATGTGTTTAAAATTGAGAATATGGTGACATGTTAATATCTAAATTATTTTATGACTATTGTTACTCACATAATGCTTCATGGTTTTAGTCAATGGCTATATTCCAAGGAAGTCATAGTGACTTTGACAATGATGTACATGGTGGGAACGGTGGTGGAAATGAGCAACAGAATGGAATGTTGATAGTCGTAAAAGATATCTCCTTTATGCCAAATCAATTTTCCAAAAATATGATCAACAATATATATATTAACCAATTCTCATACTCAACAAAGAAGAGAAAGGTGATGAATGATAAGAGCTCCAGTAGTGGAGACCATGGAGAAAGAAATCCTCAATTTCCATCATGCAGGAAATGTGGATGGAGACGCCCAGGAAAGTGTCTCAATGGGACAAAGAATTGCTTTACGTGTGGGAAGGAAGGACATAAAGTGAAGAATTGCCGAAGAAAAATGAAGAGTACTATGGAAGAAGATAAAAATGGTCCCAAGAATCCATTTACAGTCATTTTCCGTAAATGTAGAGGACCTGACCATTACCTGAGTGAATGACCTATTCTATAAGATATTTTCTTGGACAAAGAAGAAGCTATGTGGAAATAAATGGTTGGAGAAATTTTTAAAAGGTATTAGTGCACCTTGTTGATGTTTTTACTTTGGAATAATTTTCTCTTGTATTTGTAACCCTACAGTTTTCCATGTGAGAATGATGTTTTATGAATAATTATCTTTTCTCTTGTGGATATAGTTATAAATAACCATTTGGTTTTATATGATCATTGGGTTTGAGGCAATTACAAGTTATTATAATTTGGGATGAAAATGCAAGGTATGAGATAACCTTTGTCGTTAAATTATGATATGGTTATTTTGATGAATATATCTCATTTTGTTAATGTTTTAAGATATAGTTTTTGAAAAAGGACAACACGGAGACCGTGTGACAACCCATCGCGTCGGAAAAATTTGTGGGAATCGAACCCACAACCAAAGTGCGATTTCGATTTATCACCTACCACTGTACTACGTGAAGTCCCTGGTTAATGTGACTATTATTTTTAGTTAAATGATTTTATTGTTCAATAATAATTTGATTTGGGATCATATTTCTTATCAATTGAATACCCTTAGTATAGGAAAATGATTTGGTGATTAAGTGATAAATGTTATTTTGGAAGATGTTTTCTTTGTTGGTGACACTATATGCCCAAGGAAAATAGAATACTATGGGATTTCATTTGAGGAGTAATGGTGGATTTTTATCTAGGTTTTTATAGTGGATTTATAGTGAATTGGGTTATTTATGGAAATTATTAACCTATAATAGAGAATATGTGATTAGGTTAATTACTTTTAAGTATATGACTTTAAGAGTAATTGATGTGATTTGGAGATACCATTTAATGTGGAAGACTACATAACCAAATTCTTCTATGTTTTTAGTTTCAATATTATTTTGGATTTTATTAAAGGATTTTAAGGACAATTATTTATTGAATGTTATTTATTTAAAATTGGGGTATTGTTGGTTTAATTTTACAAATTAAGATTAGTGTTTCTTTCTCTAATGGAATATCCTTTTGGGGGATCATCATATCTTATAGTCACCATTTTGGTTTTGATTAATCTCTAAAGACAAGGTAAATGTATAGTTTATCCTTCGTGGATCATGTGATTCTATAAGAAGTTTATTCTATCTCTTCTAGTGTGACCAAGTCTTCTTGAATACTCATCGTTTAAAAATGAGTTAGTTGTATGAATTTATTAAAGAAAGAAACTTTACAAAAAAAAGTATATCTCTTTATGTTCTTAGTCAATCTCAGAAATGAATTCTTCATCTTTTTTTAATTATAAAAATGTTGTCCATTTACTTTTCCTACAGGGAAACAAATGATCGTTTGTCCCATCACAAGTTTGTGGTTGTCTTATTGTTAAATTTTTCCTGATCATATTTTCTATCCCTCTATATCATAACTTGACACTTATTTTATCATCCATATCCATGTTTTTCTACATGGAATCCTAGTATAGGTTATCTCGGGTGACCTTTGTACTTCTCTTTCTTTCTTTTAAAGTGATAGTTTTATTGAATCTTTTTCCGATGTGGGACTTTACATTATATTCCAATTCCGAAATTTAAAAATTTATAGGATGCAATTTATTGAAGAAGGGGATAATGTAACAACCCATGCTTCCACGGTACGCTTCTCTTTGATTAATAAAGTAGCATGTGTTGTATGCAACTTCGAGTTCTAACACACCTCGACCAATCAATGTAGCCGTTATGAATAGTAATACACACTTTTTGAAATTTTATAAATTATATCTCCCAAAATGGATTACATTTTTGGATTCGAAATATCAAAATTATCCTAGGGTGAAATTTTGGTACTTTTCGGATAACTTTCATATTTTGATGAATAGTTAAAATTACTAAATTTTAATTAAAAACAATTTTTTTAATCGAAATAATTAATATTGATAAATTATGATTTTGAGTGGTTTAAAATTATATTTAGAATATATTTTTACCATTTAATTAAATTTTTGTCATTGGACATAATTTCACAATTAAACCAGACATAAACAAGTGCCAATCTTTTGATAGTTGTTATCTCTTAAAAACACGCTTTTTGTTTTAACAATGGGAATTAATTTTAAATTAATTTCTGCTACTTCTGTGTTTTGAATTTAGAAAAATTTATTCCATATTTTGAATCAGTATGTCCAAATTGTGTAAATAGGTAACTTTTATTTTTAGATATTTTGAATAATTACTTCGGTAAATATTTTATTTACCATGGTTAAAGGGTAAATCCAGTAAATAAGGGTTAACAAATAATATTATAATAATACTAAATTACACTAAATCGTGCCCTAACCTTATTGGTGGATACATTTCCAACCATGGCCATCTTTGCGTTGATTTTGGGACCCCATGGAGCCACTTGTAAGTGATAATGACACTTTATATTAATTAAGTTAAAATAAATACAAAAATGACATAAGCATATATCTTTTAGAAAAACACATTTTACATAGGGTTATATATGTTGGATTTTAGATTATAAATATTAATTAAAAATCTAAAACGATTTCCTACATAGTGATATTTTATTTATAATTTTTACATCATAAATAATTTAATTTATTTATGACACAATGATGATGCAGCAATTACCATAATAGTGAAAAATTAAAATAATTGATATTATAAATACCCAAATAAATATAATTTGTGACTTTTTATGAATTACACGAATTTTCAAGGTTAATATTACATGTTAGTAATTATGTAATTATCGTTTTTCAAAGTAATAATTCTTTTATAATTTTTAAAAAAATCAATTATTGAATAGTGTCAAAATTGACATAAAAGAGTTTTTAAAAAAATATTAAATTATTAATTGATATTAAATTCATAAAAATCTAAGGATCAGAAAATAGACTTATATCACGATAGGTGTATCATTAATGTACCATTTTTTAGTCTCTTGGATGTATATAGTAAGTTTATTAACCATATAATATAAAAATACAAAGAGACATTGTAAAAGTGAAACTAATTAACTAAGTGTTAATACTTGAAGATAAGGTTAATATAGTAACCCAAACCTGTCTAAATCATATTGGTTGAGTGGTTTTAGACCTATCCCTACTTTAAACTTTAAATAATCCACTTTGGATCTATTAGAAACCGAATATGAATTTATTATAAAATAATATTTTTAGCTTTTCCAAAGGTGAGCCTCACCCCTCTTATAAAAGGGCACTCCCCCTTCTCATTAATTCACACCTTCAAAGCCTTTTGGTTCGGCCAAACCCTGCCCAAATACTCTCTCAACTTCCCTAAATTCATCCTAGAGGCCTTCCTTTAGTCACAAATCCAACCTAAGGATCCATTTTGATCAAATCAAAAGGAAGAACCCGAAGAAGAGGAAACGATTTCACCACACTTTTTCAAGTTCCTTTTTTTCTTCCACTTCTTCTTTCTTTTTATTTCCATTCTAAAATAATAACTCCAGTATATTATATAAAATTTGATGTTATTATAAACATTTTACAACCATATTTCAGTATTCTATCCACCCTTTTAATGACATGTCACCATACATGCGTACGTACGGCTTACCGTCTCCACGTTGTGGTGTAATTGTTATTCAAAACATTATTATTTGGATGGGTATAATAATGATGTGTAATTCATGTAAATAATAAATATAACATGATATTGATTAGGTATATATTATATAAAATCAAATTATATATTATTTTAATATCAAAAGAATGATATTGTCGCTCGTGCGTACGTACGGACTACCGTCTCCACGAACACGATGAGATTCATTCTCCATTGTATCCATTCAAGAATAATTCTTATTTAATGATTAAAAATAATGTTTAAAGATTTTATATCATTCTAGATATGATAATATACATCCCATTAATAAAAAATATGGCTCAAATAACAAATAATATAAAGTAAAATGAACCCATTAACACCCGAAACGACGATAATTCTAAGTTATTATTAACAAATCAATGTTAAAAGATCATATATGATATCATATTAATGCATATTATTCTTTTATAATTAAATAACAATTATTTCACCATTATACAGGAGTTTAACCTACCCTTGACCAAGGAAAAAGTAAAAAGTTAGGGGTTTCTTATCTCACTCTTAATTTTGTGTGAATTCCATTGATTCGCCACTTATTTAATGCATGTGGTGTATGTGTACTTCCCATGATTGTATTCATTAAGTAATATACATTAATTTATGGATATTTAAATCATCATTTTATTATACTTCTTTCATGGGTGCATGTTTCATAAGTTATCAAATCGATAAGGGAATTTGAAGTTTCAATTTCTACTCATTCGGCTTTACGCATACTTCATTGATTATTTTACTCCAAGATTATGTGTGGAATCACTATTCATTTTATTATGTAATAATTTCAACTCCCCTTTATATGGATAAAATTTTTATACACATAATCACTCCATTGATAAATTCTCAAGTCATCGTAATGAACTTGATAAGAGTAATTTTTACTCAGTCTCGATTTGTTGAGATAAACATCCAATTCAATGGTGTTGTTTTTACAAGAATATGTGTGAATGTACTTTGATTGTTTTACACTTAATATCCAATAATATTTAGTGTATTTATATTTTTCACACATAACTATGTCGTTGATTTATCCTTAACCTAATGATACGACCTTTATGAGAGATTTCATCTCAATTTACATTCCATTGAGACTTCTTTGTTGTTATACACCAAATCACTTTTATGTGGTGTATATAATGTACTTTGACATAGTATATCATGAATCCCTTTTTTCTCATTATATTACAACGTTTTTATTACCTCAATTAATTTTATTCAAGTGTCTCTCTTTTGGTTAGAAACTCTAACTAAAATACCATTTTTAGATTTTTTTAAAGACTTATTCTTCTAAATCTTGCTCATTAATGTCCATGTTTTAAATAATGGTTTTAAGGATTTATTTATATGGACATTAAAGTTTTAAAATTAAAACTCCTTTTCAAAGTTTCAAAGTGGTATGGGACACTTTGATTCAGAAATCTATTTTTAAACGGCTTCTTGACAAATAGTGTGACTTTTAAATGATTTCAAGAAAATGGGGATATTTCTCTCAAATAGTTTTGATGGCAATTTTCTTCTATGTCAATATCATTCATTATTATCGATTGTGGATAATATGATACAATACAATCTTGCATATTGTATCGAATGAGTTATGTTTGACTGTGGATGTGCTATTTTTATACCATTCATGGTTTGTGGTTAAAGTATTGACATTTCGTATGCTTGTTTTAATATGAATGTTTATGTTATGTTTAAACATTTCCATATGTGGAATGCATTGGACTTAGTAAGTGACGGGTCGAGCCCGCTATAGCTCCTCAATGCATCGGTTGGTCTCATGAGACAAACTAGTGTCTTGGCATAAGGCCTTGACAAAATCTTATTTCTAGTCTTGGCACGAGGCCTTGGCTATGTGATTATAATAGTCTGGAATTATGCATTCCATCATTATGAAAGTGATTATTGATATTGCATGTGATTAGTTGTTTAGTATAATATCCATGTGAATAAGTAAATGGAATTATTTCATTTTATTTTTTCCATACTATGTTGATGTTCAAGTTTAAAAGGATTTTGTTTTAGTTATACATTGCCTTAAATGTTTATTCTTATTTATGAAAGTTTCGGCTATATTGTTATCCTTACTGGACATTTGAGCTCACCCCTTTTCTATGTTTTATATTTCCCAGGATGTGAAGAAGTTAATTATGAATGACTTGTAGGGATAGTATGAGGGGATAAGAGTGTGGACTATGGAGACTATGTTTCTGTAGTTTTCATTTTTATGATGTAATGTAAAACTTTATGAATGTATCTAGTTATTCCAAGGCTACTAAAAAAATCGATCTTTCGAGACTTGATCTTTCTTGTGATTATACCAATGTTATGTAATAATGCACCAACTCTGGGTAATTGGGGTCAGGGCATTACAGTTGGTATCAGAGAAATTTTAGTACAAACCTTGGAAGCTGGATTTAGATAAACTCTGATTAGAGCACATAGACCTAAGATGAACATTGAGGATTAGTATAGATTAACTTCCTAGAATTTTGGTATTGTAGAGATTTTGTGAGTTTTTTGAGTCATACATCCATGTCTGGATACGAGGAGGTAGAGGCGGCTCTGGCACAGATGTACCTAGGGGTAAAACCTGAAAATACTGCTTTGAGCTAGACTAGAACAGGAACTAGTGCACGACAATGGGCCTTGCTACACTCTGGGTTACGACACTCCTGGTGTATATGCTTAGGATAATTTACATTTTCTTTACAAACCGATTTGAATTATTATATATATAAGATAAGAGTAAATGACCTTGGTTAATCCTAATGTGTTTCAAATTGAGAATATGGTGACATGTTAATCTCTAAATTATTTTATGACTACTATTTCTCACACAATAATTTATGGTTTTAGTCAATGGCTGGATTCCAAGGAAGTAATATTGAATTTGAGAATGATGTACACAGTTGGAACGGTGGTGGAAATGAATAACAAAATGGAATGTTGATAGGCGTAAAATATATCGTCTTTATACCAAATCAATTTTCAAAAAAAAATGAACAACAATATATATATTAACCAATTATCAGACTCAAAAAAGAAGAGAAAGGTGATGAATGATAAGAGATCAAGTAGTAGAGACCATGGAGAAATAAATCCTCAATTTCCATCATGTAGGAAATGTGGAAGGAGACACCCAAGAAAGTGTCTCAATGGGACAAAGAAATGCTTTACGTGTGGGAAGGAAGGACATAAAGTGAAGAATTGCTGAAGAAAAATTAAGAGTACTATAGAAGAAGATAAAAATGGTCCCAAGAATCCATTTACAGTCATTTTCCATAAATTTAGGGGACCTGGCCATTACACGATTGAATTCCCTATTCTATAGGATATTTTCTTGGACAAAGAAGAAGCTATATGGAAATAAATGGTTGGAGAAATGTTTAAAAGGTATTAGTGCACCATTTTGATGGGTTTACTTTGGAATAATTTTCTCTTGTATTTGTAACCCAACATTTTTCCATGTGAGAATGATATTTTATGAAGAAATATCTTTTCTCTTGTGGATATAGTTATAAATAACCATTTGATTTTATATGATCATTGGTTTTGAGGCAATTACAAGTTATTATAATTTGGGATGAAAATGCAAGGTATGAGATAACATTTGTGGTTAAATTATGTTATGATTATTTGAATGAATTTATCACATTTTGGTAATGTTTTAAAATATAGTTTTTGAAAAAGGACAACACGCAGACTGTGTGACAACCCGTCGGATCGGACAAAGCTGTGGGTATAGAACCCACAACCAAAGTGCGATTGGGATTTATCACCTACCACTGTACTACGTGAAGTCCCTGGTTAATGTGACTATTATTTTTAGTTAAATTATTTTATTTCTCAATAATAATTTTATTTGGGATCTTATTTCTTATCAAGTGAATACCCTTTCTATAAGAAAATGATTTGGTGATTAAGTGATAAATGTTATTTTGGAAGATGTTTTCTTTGTTGGGGACACTATATGCCCAAGGAAAATAGAATACTATGGGATTTCATTTGATGAGTAATAGTGGATTTTTATCTATGTTTTTATTGTGTATTTATAGTGATTTGGGTTGTTTGTGGAAATGATTAACCTATAATAGAGAATATGTGATTAGGTTAATTACTTTTAAGTATGTGACTTTAAGAGGAATTGATGTCATTTGGAGATTCCATTTAACATGGAACACTACATAACCAAATTCTTATATGTTTTGAGTTTCAATATTATTTTGGATTTTATTAAAGGATTTTAAGGAAAATTATTTATTGAATGCTATTTATTTAACTTTTGGGTATTATTGGTTTAATTTCACAAATTAAGATTAGTGTTTCTTTCTCTAATGGAATATACTTTTGGGGGATCATCATATATTATAGTAACCATTTTGGTTTTGATTAATCTCTAACGACAAGGTAAATATATAATTTATCCTTCATGGATCATGTGATTCTATAAAAAGTTTATTATATCTCTTCCAGTGTGACCAAGTCTTCTTGAAAACTCATCATTTAAAAATTAGTTAGTAGTAGGAATTTATTAAAGAACAAGACTTTACAAAAAAATTATATCTCTTTGTGTTCTTAGTCAATCTCAGAAATAAATTCTTCATCTTTTTGTAATTATAATAATGTTGTCCATTTAATATTCCTACTTGGAAACTAATGACCGTTTGTCCCATAAAAAGTTTGTGGTTGTCTTATTGATAAATTTCTCCTGATCATGTTTTATATCCCTCTATATCAGAACTTGACACTTATTTTATCATCCATATCCATGTTTTTCTACATGGAATCCTAGTATAGGTTATCTTGGGTGACCTTTGAACTTCTCTTTCTTTCTTTTAAAGTGATAGTTTTATTGAATTTTTTTTCGATGTGGGACTTTACATTATATTCCAATGCCCAATTTTAAAAATTGCGAGGATGCAATTTATTGAAGGATGGGAGAATGTAACTCCCCAATCTTCCATGGTACGCTTCTCTTTGATTAATACAATAGCGTGTGTTGTACGCAACATCGAGTTCTAACACACCTCGACCAATCAAAGTAGCCGTTATGAACAGTAATACACACTTTTTGAAACTTTATAAATTATATCTCTCAAAATGGATTTCAGTTTTCGATTCATAATATCGAAATTAGCCTAGGGTGAAATTTTGGTACTTTTCGTATAACTTTGATATTTTGATGAATAGTGAAAAATACTAAATTTTAATTAAAAAGAATTTTTTTAATCGAAATAAATAATATTGATAAATTATGAATTTTAGTGGTTTTAAAGTATATTTAGAATATATTTTTACCATTTAATTCAATTTTTGTCATTGGACATAATTTCACAATTAAACCTGACATAAACAAGTGCCAATCTTTTGATAGTTATTATCTCTTAAACACACGCTTTTTGTTTTAACAACGGGAATTAATTTTAAATTAATTTCTACCACTTATGTGTTTTGAATTTATATAAATGGATTCCATATCTGGAATCAAGATTTCTAAATTGTGTAAATAGGTAAATTTTATTTTTACACATTTTGAATAATTACTTCGGTAAATATTTTATTTACCATGGTTAAAGAGTAAATCTGGTAGATAAGGGTTATCAAATAATATTATAATAATACTAAATTAACCTAAAACGTGACCTAACATTATTGGTGGATACATTTCCGACCGTGGGCATCTTTGGGTTGATTTTGGGACCCCATGGAGCCACTTGTAAGTGATAATGACACTTTATATTAATTAATTTAAGATAAATACAATAATGACATTAGCATATATCTTTTAGAAAAACACATTTTACATAGGGTTATATATGTTGGATTTTCGATTATAAATATTCATTAGAAAGAAAAAACGAGTTCCTACATAGTGATATTTTATTTATAATTTTTAGATAATAATTAATTTAATTTATTTATGACACAATAATGATGCATTATTTACCATAATAGTGAAAAATTAAAATAATTGATATTATAAATACCCAAATAAATATAATTTGAGACTTTTTATGAATTAAACTAATTTTTTAGGTTAATATTACATGTCTGGAATTATTTAATTAACTTTTTTCGAAGTAATAATTCTGTTATGAGTTTTAAAAATTTCAATTATTCAATAGTGTCAAAATTGACATAAAAGAGTTTTTAAAACAAATATTATATTATTAATTGATATTAAATTCCTAAAAATCAACGGATTGACCAAGAGACTTATATAATGATAGGTGTATCATTAATGGACCACTTGGTGGTCGCATGAATTTATATAATAAGTTTATTAACCATATAATATAAAAATACAAAGAGACATTGTAAAAGTGAAACTAATTAACTAAGAGTTAATACTTAAAGATAAAGTTAATATAGTAACCCAAACCTATCTAAATCATATTGGTAGGGTGTTTATAGACCTATCCCCACCTTAAACTATAAATAATTAACTTTGGATTCATTAGAAACCGAATATTAATTTATTATAAGATAATATTTTTAGCTTTTCTAAAGGTTCCCCTCACCCCTCTTATAAAAGGGCACTCCCCCTTCTCATTAATTCACACCTTCAAAGCCTTTTGGTTCAGCCAACCCCTTCACAAATACTCTATCAACTTCCCTCAATTATTCCTAGAGGCCTTCCTTTAGTCAGAAAGCCAACCTATGGAGCCCTTTTGATAAAATCAAAAGGAAGAACCTGAAGAAGAGGTAATGATTTCACCACACTTTTTCAAGTTCCTTTCTTCTTCCACTTCTTCTTTCTTTGTTATTACCATTATAAAATAATAACTCGAATATATTATATATAATTTTATGTTATTATAAACATGGTAAAACCATATTTCTGTATTCTATCCACCCTTTGAATGACATGTTACCATACAGGCGTACGTACAGCTTACCTTCTCCACGTTGTGGTGTAATTGTTTTTCAAAACATTATTATTTGGATGTGTATAATAATGATTTGTAATTCACGTAAATAATAAATATAACATGATAATGATTCGGTATATATGATATAAAATCAAATTAAATATTATTTTAATATCAAAAGAATTATATTGTTGCTTGTGCGTACGTACGGACTACCGTCTCCATGAACGCGATGAGATTCATTCTCCATCGTTTCCATTCATGACTAATTCTCATTTAATGATTAAAAATAATGTTTAAAGATTTGATATCATTCTGGATATGAATAATATACATCCCACTAATAAAAAATATGGCTCAAATAACAAAGAATATAAATGAAAATGAACCCATTAACACCCGAAACGACGTTAATTCAAAGATATTATTAACAAATCAATGTTAAAAGATCATATATGATATCATATTAATGCATATGATTCTTGTATAATTAAATAACAATTATTTAACAATTATACAGTAGGTTAACCTACCCTTGACCAAGGAAAAAGTAAAAAGTAAGGGGTTTCTTATCTCACTCTTAATTTCGTGAGAATTCCATTGATTCACCACTAATTTATTGCATGTGGTGTATTTGTACTGCCCATGATTTTATTCATTGTGTAATATACTTTAATTTATGGATATTTACATAATCATTGTATTATCCTTCTTTCATGGGTGTATGTTTCATAAGTTACCAAATCGATAAGTGAATTTGAAATTTCAATTTCCACTCATTCGGCTTTACACATACTTCATTGATTATTTTACTCTATGATTATGTGTGGAATCACTATTAATTTGATTATGTCATAATTTCCACTCCCCTTTCTGTGGATATACTTTTTAAACATATAATCACTCCATTGATAAATTCTGAAGTCATCTGTATGAACTTGATAAGAGTAATTTTTACTCAATCTTGATTTGTTGAGATAAACATCCAATTCATTGGTGTTGTTTTTACAAGAATATGTGTGAATGTCCTTTGATTGTTTTACACTGAATATCCAATCATATATTGTGTATTTATATTTGTCACACATAACTATGTCGTTGATTTATCTTTAACCTAATGATACGGCCTTTATGAGAGATTTCATCTCAATTTACATTTCATTGAGACTTCTTTGTTGTTATACACAAAATCACTTTTATGTGGGGTATATAATGTACATTGACATAGTATATCATGAATCCCTTTATTCTCATTATATTAAAATGTTTTGATTACCTCAATAAATTGTATTCAAGTGTCTCTCTTTTGGTTAGAAACTCTAACTAAAAACCATTTTTAAATGTTCTAAAGACTTATTCATCTAAATCTTGCTCATTAATGCCCATGTTTTAAAAAATGATTTTAAGATTTATTTATATGGACATTAAATTTTAAAATTAAAACTCCTTTTAACAGTTTCAAAGTGTTATAGGACACTTTGATTCAAAAATATATTTTCAAACGGCTTCTTGACAAATAGTGTGACTTTTAAATGATTTCAAGAAAAGGGGATATTTCTCTCAAATATTTTTTATGGTTATTTTCATCTATGTCAATATCATTCATTAATATAGATTGAGGTTAATATGATACAATAAAATCTTCCATATTGTATCGAATGAGTTATGTTTGACTGTGGATGTGCTATTTTTATACCATTCATGGTTTGTGGTTAATGTATTGACATTTCGTATTCTAGTTTTAATACGAATGTTTATGTTATGTTTAAACATATTCATATGGGGAATGCATTGGACTTAGTAAGTGGCGGGTGGAGCCCACTATAGCTCCTTGATGCATCGGTAGGTCTCATGAGACAAACTAGTGTCTTGGCACAAGGCCTTGACAAAATCTTATTTGTAGTCTTGGCACGAGGCCTTGGCTATGTGGTTATGATAGTCTGGCATTATGCATTCCATCATTATGAAAGTGATTATTGATATTGCATGTGATTATTTGTTTAGTATAATATCCATGTGAATAAGTAAATGGAATTATTTCATTTTATTTATTCCATACTATATTGAAGTTCATGTTTAAAAGGATTTTGTTTTAGATATACATTGCCTTAAATGTTTATTCTTATTTATGAAAGATTCCGCTATATTGTTATCCTTACTGGGAATTTGAGCTCACCACATTTCTATGTTTTATTTTTTCCAGGATATGAAGAAGTAAATTATGAATGACTTGTAGGGATAGTATGAGGGGATAGGAGTGTGGACTATGGAGACAATGTTGTTGTAGTTTTCATTTTTATGATGTAATGTAAAACTTTATGAATGTATCTAGTTATTCCAAGGCTACTAAACTAATTGGTCTTTCGAGACATGATCTTTCTTGTGATCATACCAATGTTATGTAATAATGCACCGACTCTGGTTAACTGGGGTCGGGGCATTACAGTTGGTATTAGAGGAAGTTTAGTACAAACCTTGGAAGCTGGATTTAGATAAACTCTGATTAGAGCACGTAGACCTAAGATGAACTTTGAGAATTAGTATATAAGAAATTCCTATAATTTTGGTATTTTAGAGATTTTTTGTGTTTTCTGAGCAATACAACCATGTCTGGATACGAGCTGGTAGAGGCGGCTCTGGCATAGATGTACCTAGGGGTAAAACCAGAAAACACCGCTTTGAGCTAGACTCGAATGGGAACTGGTGCACGACAATGGGCCTTGCTGCACTCTTGGTTACGACACTCCCAGGTGATATGCTTAGGATAATTTACATTTTCTTTACAAACCTATTTGAAGTATTATATATATAAGATGAGAGTAAATGACATTGGTTAATCCTAATGTGTTTCAAATTGAGAATATGGTGACATGTTAATCTCTAAATTATTTTATGACTACTGTTACTCACACAATTCTTTATGGTTTTAGTCAATGGCTGGATTCCATGGAAGTCATAGTGACTTTGAGAATGATGTACATGGTGGGAATGGTGGTAGCAATGAGAAACAAAATGGAATGTTGATAAGTGTAAAAGATATCATCTTTATGCCAAATCAATTTTCCAAAAATATGATCAACAATATATATATATATATTAACCAATTCTAGGACTCAACAAAGAAGAGAAAGGTGATGAATGATAAGAGCTCCAGTAGTGGAGACCATGGAGAATGAAATATTCAATTTCCATCATGCAGGAAATGTGGAAGGAAACACCCAGGAAAGTGTCTCAATGGGATAAAGAAATGCTTTACGTGCGGGAAGGAAGGACATAAAGTGAAGAATTGCAGAAGAAAAATGAAGAGTACTATGGAAGAAGATAAAAATGTTCCCAAGAATCCATTTACAGTCATTTTCTGTAAATTTAGGGGACCTGGCCATTACTCAAGTGAATTCCCTATTCTATAGGATATTTTCTTGGACAAAGAAGAAGCTATGTGGAAATAAATGTTTGGAGAAATGTTTAAAAAGTATTAGTATACCTTGTTGATGGGTTTACTTTGGAATAATTTTCTCTTGTATTTATAACCCTACAGTTTTCCATGTGAGAATGTTATTTTATGAATAATTATCTTTTCTCTTATGGATATAGTTATAAATAACCATTTGTTTTTATATGATCATTGGGTTTGGGGCAATTACAAGTTATTATAATTTGGGATGAAAATGAAAGGTATGAGATAACATTTGTGGTTAAATTATGTTATGGTTATTTTGAAGATTTTATCTCATTTGGGTAATGTTTTAAAATATAGTTTTTGAAAAAGGACAACACGCAGACCGTGTGACAACCCGTCGTATTGGAAAAAGCTATGGAAATTGAACCCACGACCAAAGTGTGATTGGGATTTATCGCCTACCACTGTACTACGTGAAGTCCCTGGTTAATGTGACTATTATTTTTGGTTAAATGATTTTATTGATCAATAATAATTTGATTTGGGATCTTATTTCTTATCAAGTGAATACCCTTAGTATAGGAAAATGATTTGGTGATTAAGTGATAAATGTTATTTTGGAAGATGTTTGCTTTGTTGGGGACACTATATTCCCAAGGATAATAGAATACTATGGTATTTCATTTGAGGAGTAAAGGTGGATTTTTATCTATGTTTTTATTGTGGATTTATAGTGATTTGGGATATTTATGGAAATGATTAACCTATAATAGAGAATATGTGATTAGGTTAATTACTTTTAAGTATGTGACTTTAAGAGTAATTGATGTCATTTGGAGATACCATTTAACATGGAAGACTACATAACCAAATTCTTCTATGTTTTGAGTTTTAATATTATTTTGGATTTTATTAAAGGATTTTAAGGACAATTATTTATTGAATGCTACTTATTTAACTTTGGGGTATTTTTGGTTTAATTTCACAAATTAAGATTAGTGTTTCTTTCTCTAATTAAATATCCTTTTAGGGGATCATCAGATCTTATAGTAAGAATTTTGCTTTTGATTAATCTCTAAAGACAAGGTAAATATATTGTTTATCCTTCTTGGATCATGTGATTCAATAAGAAGTTTATTCTATCTCTTTCAGTGTGACCAAGTCTTCTTGAATACTCATCGTTTAAAAATGAGTTAGTAGTAGGAATTTATTAAAGAATGAAACATTACAAAAAAAAGTATATCTCTTTATGTTCTTAGTCAATATCAGAAATTAATTCTTCATCTTTTTGTAATTATAAAAATGTTGTCCATTTACTTTTCCTACTGGGAAACTAATGACCGTTTGTCCCATCACAAGTTTGTGGTTATATTATTGTTAAATTTCTCCTGATCATGTTTTCTATCCTTCTATATCAGATCTTGACACTTATTTTATCATCCATATCCATGTTTTTCTACATGGAATCCTAGTATAGGTAATCTTGGGTGACCTTTGTACTTCTCTTTCATTCTTTTAAAGTGATAGTTTTATTGAATCTTTTTCCCATGAGGGAAATTACATTATATTCCAATGCCCAATTTTAAAAATTTCAAGGACACAATTTATTGATGGAGGTGAGAATTTAACACCCCATACTTCCACGGTACGCTTCTCTTTGATTAATACAGTAGCTTGTGTTGTACGCAACTTCGACTTCTAACACACCTTGACCAATCAAAGTAGATGTTATGAATAGTAATTCCCAGTTTTTGATATTTTATAAATTATATCTCTCAAAATGGATTTCATTTTTGGATTCGTTATATCTAAATTATCCTGGGTGAAATCTTTGTACTTTTTGGATAACTTTCATATTTTGATGAATAGTGAAAATTACTAAATTTTAATTAAAAACAATTTTTTTTGTAGAAAAAAATAATATTGATAAATTATGAATTTGAGTGGTTTTAAAGTATATTTAGAATATATTTTTACCATTTAATTCAATGTTTGTCATTGGACATAATTTCACAATTAAACCAGACATAAACAAGTGTGAATCTTTTGATTGTTATTATCTCTTAAAAACACGCTTTTTGTTTTAACAACGGGAATTAAATTTAAATTAATTTCTTCCACTTCTTTGTTTTGAATTTAGAAAAATGGATTCCATATTTGTAATCAGGATATCCAAATTGTGTAAATAGGTAACTTTTATTTTTATACATTTAGAATAATTACTTCGGTAAATATTTTATTTACCATGGTTTAAGGGTAAATCCGGTAAATAAGGGTTAACAAATAATATTATAATAATACTAAATTACCCTAAAACGTGCCCTAACCTTATTGGTGGATACATGTACGACCATGGGCATCTTTGGGTTGATTTTGGGACCCCATGGAGCCACTTGTTAGTGATAATGACACTTTATATTAATTAAGTTAAAATAAAAACAAAAATGAAATAAGCATATATCTTTTAGAAAAACACATTTTACATAGGGTTATATATGTTGGATTTTTGATTATAAATATTCATTTAAAGATAAAACGATTTCCTACATAGTGAAATTTTATTTATAATTTTTAGATAATAAATAATTTAATTTATTTATGACACAATGATGATGCAGTAATTACCATAATAGTAAAAAATTAAAATAAGTGATATTATAAATACCCAAATAAATATAATTTTAGACTTTTTATGAATTACACTAATTTTATAGGTTAATATTACATGTTAGTAATTATTTACTTAACTTTTTTAGAAGTAATAATTCTCTTAGGATTTTTACAAAAAACAATTATTGAATAGTGTCAAAATTGATATAAAAGAGTATTTAAAACAAATATTATATTATTAATTGATATTAAATTGCTAAAAATCTAAGGGTCAGGAAAGAGACTTATATCATGATATTTGTATCATTAATGGATCACTTGGTAGTCTCTTATATGTATACAGTAATTTTATTAACCATAAAATATAAAAATACAAAGAGACATTGTAAAAGTGAAACTAATTAACTAAGAGTTAATACTTAAAGATAAGGTTAATATAGTAACCCAAACCTGTCTAAATCATATTGGTTGAGTGTTTTTCGACATATCCCCACATTAAACTTTAAATAATCCACTTTTTATCCATTAGAAACCGAATATGAATTTATTATAAAATAATATTTTTAGCTTTTCCAAAGGTGCCCCTCACCCCTCTTATAAAAGGGAACTCCCACTTCTCATTAATTCACACCTTCAATGCCTTTTGTTTCGGCCAACCCCTACCCAAATACTCTCTAAATATCCCTCACATAATCCTAGAGTCCTTCCTTTAGTCATAAGGCCAACCTAAGGAGCCCTTTTGATCAAATCAAAAGGAAGAACCTGAAGAAGAGGTAATGATTTCACCACACTTTTTCAAGTTCCTTTCTTCTTCCACTTCTTCTTTCATTGTTATTACCATTATAAAATAATAACTCTAGTATATTATATATAATGTGATGTTATTATAAACATGTTACAACCATATTTCAGTATTCTATCCACCCTTTGAATGTCATGTCACCATACATGCATACGTACTGCTTACCGTCTCCACGTCGTGGTGTAATTGTTATTCAAAACATTATTATTTGGATGGGTATAATAATGATGTGTAATTCGTTTAAATAATAAATATAACATGATAATTATTCTGTATGAATGATATACTATAAAATTAAATATTATTTTAATATCAAATGAATGATATTATCGCTCGTGCGTACGTACGGACTACCATCTCCATGAACGCGATGAGATTCATTCTCCATCGTATCCATTCAAGAATAATTCTCATTTAATGATTAAAAATAATTTCTAAAGATTTGATATCATTCTGGATATTAATAATATACATCCCATTAATAACAAATATGGCTAAAATAACAAATAATATAACGGAAAATGAACCCATTAACACCCAAAACGACGATAATTCTAAGATATTATTAACAAATCAATTTTAAAAGATCATATATGATATCAAATTAATGCATATGATTCTTGTATAATTCAATAACAATTATTTCACAATTATACATGATCTTAACCTACCCCCGACCAATGAAAAAGTAAAAAGTAAGGGGTTTCTTATCCCACTCTTAATTTCGTGAGAATTCCATTGATTCACCATTTATTTGTTGCATGTGGTGTATGTGTACTTCCCATGATTGTATTCATTGGGTAATATACTTTAGTTTATGGATATTTACATCATTATTGTATTATCCTTCTTTCATGGCTGCATGTTTCATAAGTTACCAAATCGATAAGGGAATTTGAAGTTTCAATTTTCACTCATTCGGCTTTATGCATACTTCATTGATTATTTCACTCCAAGATTATGTGTGTATTAACTATTCCTTTGATTATGTCATAATTTCCACTCCCATTTCTGTGGATATACTTTTTATACACATAATCACTCCATTGATAAATTCTCAATTCATCGGTATGAACTTGATAAGGGTAATTTTTACTCAATCTCGATTTGTTGAGATAAACATCCAATACAATGGTGTTGTTTTTACAAGAATATGTGTGAATGTCCTTTGATTTTTTTACACTGAATGTCCAATAATATTTATTGTATTTATTTTTTTCACACATAACTATGTCGTTGATTTATCCTTAACCTAAGGATACGGCCTTTATGAGAGATTTCATCTCAATTTACATTACATTGAGACTTATTTATTGTTATACACCAAATCACTTTTATGTGGTGTATATAATGTACTTTGACATATTATATCATGAATCCATTTATTCTCATTATATTACAAAGTTTTCATTACCTCAATTATTTGTATTCAACTGTCTCTCTTTTGGTTAGAAACACTAACTAAAATACCATTTTTAAATGTTTTAAAGACTTATTCTTCTAAATCTTTCTCATTAATGTACATGTTTTAAAAAATGGTTTTAAGGATTTATTTATATGAACATTAATTTTTTATAATTAAAACTCCTTTTAAAAGTTTCAAAGTGGTATGGGACACATTGAATCAAAAATCTTTTTTTAAACGTTTTCTTGACAAATAGTGTGACTTTTAAATGTTTTCAAGAAAAGGGGGTTATTTCTCTCAAATAGTTTTGATGATTATTTTCATCTATGTCAATATCATTCATTATTATTGATTGATGTTAATATTATACAATACAATATTCCATATTGTATCGAATGAGTTATGTTTGACTGTGGATGTGCTATTTTTATACTATTCATGGTTTTTGGTTAAAGTATTGACATTTCGTATGCTAGTTTTAATAAGAATGTTTATGTTATGTTTAAACATGTTTATATGAGGAATGAATTGGACTTAGTAAGTGACGTGTGGAGCTTGCTATAGCTCCCTGATGCATCAGTAGGTCTCATAGGACAAACTAGTGTCTTGGCACAAGGCCTTGACAAAATCTTATTTGTAGTCTTGGCACGAGGCCTTGGCTATGTGGTTATGATAGTCTGGTATTATGCATTCCATCATTATGAAAGTGATTATTGATATTCCATGTTATTATTCGTTTAGTAGAATATCCATGTGAATAATTAAATGGAATTATTTAATTTTATTTTTTACATACTATGTTGAAGTTCATGTTTAGATGGCTTTTGTTTTAGTTATACATTTCCTTAAATGTTTATTCTTTTTTATGAAAGTATATGCTATATTGTTATCCTAACTAGGCATTTGAGCTCACCCCTTTGCTATGTTTTATTTTTCCCGGGATGTGAAGAAGTAAATTATGAATGACTTGCAGGGATAGTATGAGGGGATAAGAGTGTGGACTATGGAGACTATGTTGTTATAGTTTTCATTTTTATGATGTAATGTAAAACTTTATGAATGTATCTAGTTATTAAAAGGCTAATAAACTAATTGTTAATTCAATACTTGATCTTTATTGTGGTCATACCAATGTTATGTAATAATGCACTGACTCTAGGTAACTGGGTTCGGGGCATTACAATATATTAGAAACATGAAATATGTTTATTAAATTTATTGTCAATTTTAACTTCTATTCCATTTGTATCCCAAAATTAATACATATTTATTTTTAGGGATAGATAATTCATGTCTTTTTTGGATTATTTATCATTTAATCTAGTTAGGGTAATTATTTAAAGACTTTGGCTTAGTAGTAAAATTTATGAGTCATTTTCCCATGTCATAAGAGTCATTTTATATAAAATTAATAGTCCATCAAAGCCATCATGGTACTTTGGAGGAGTCACCTCACTAATTTATAAGAGTCATAAAGTAGTAAATTAAAAATTATAAATAGTTATTTTTTAACAATAGAAGAGTTATTTTTTATTTCAGAAGGATCCTTCATTACTTGAGAAGAGAAATTTGAAAGTTCCAATGATTTAACTAGGATATAAAAATAGTCATCCTACGGTAAATGAAAACTTCATAAGGGCCATCAAGACTTCATAAGGGCAAATCTTAATCATTATATAGCTCACCAAGATTTTATATTTAAATATTTGTGGAAAGGTAAAAAAAATTACTGTTTATGAAGACTTTATAAGGATAAATTTTTAACTTCTTGAGAGTTATTTACTATCAAAGTAAATTTTCATAATGGTCACCTAGACCAATTAAAAACAGTAATCACATAATACAAAATATAAAAGTGATGATCACTCTAATAAAATACAACAAGGATGTCGTATTCCTTTGGAGGTTTAGAACTAATACAGATTATGATTTATTGGTTGTACCAATGGGTAAGATAATATAAATATTAAATTTGTATTGATGTTGATATATTGTTAGTGGTTTAAAATTTACAGATTATCTGGATTAAGTTCTGAACAAAAATCACATTGTGTAGAAGTTCAGTCATGGAACATGTCACCAATCCTGTGAATAATATTAATTGTAATATATGATCAATATTTGGTTAAATATAATAATAAAACATTAATTATTTTTTCTAATGATAAAACTATGATTTATGATGATTATGTTCATTATTATGGAAATTTAAAAATAAATAACAATGTTGCACTAGATATATAAAATTTTCATATCCAAAACATTGGAATTATCTTATATAGAATATTATAAAGAATACTTAGAAGTTTTTCATGTGAATTTATAAATTTGAATAAAATAAAAAATATTAGGCCTAAAATGAGAAGAACAAGAAGGAGTTGTCCACTTAAACTTCTATTTCAAAAAAATAATTTGTGAGAAGGGAAAAATGAGAGTCTTTTATGATAAAAAAGGAGAGTATTATAAATTATCTAGATTTAATGATGATGGAAGATAGGTAATTACAACACCCCTACTAGAGTAGAGTTACAATTTTATAAATATCATTATTTTATGAATCCTATGTATTGGATCTCTTAATTATAATCCTTCAAATGAATCACTGAAAAAAAATTATAGGAAGAGGAACTACTCAATGGATTAATAGTGCATCCTTATTGAGATTTTATAATACCAAAAATGTATAATATAATATATTGGTATATGTACACACTAACTAAATGTGGACATTGGACTAGTCCTTAGTGGTGAACCCAATAAAATATTATATCCATGTATTTACCTTCAGTTTTTGAATGTTGTGTGTTCATGCATAATAAAGTATATATTCAACATGCCCTTTCTTGCATGAGCAAAATATATTATAAAGGATAAGAAAACATAATTAACTAATTCACCCCACCCCCTCATAGGGTGTATTAAACCTAAATTTGTTTCAAGTAGTATCAGATCTAAATGTATTGTGTGTTAAAATTGCCTTATTTTGACATGGTTCTATGGAGAACATAATGAATGGAAAACGTGTTCCATTATATTATGGGTTCAATTAAAAAATATATAAGAATAAAATGATATCAAACATATGATTTCATATAATTGATTTATTTTCTACATTATTTTATGGAAGATAAATTTTTGATGCTTATGATTTATCTTGACTAATTGTGATAGAATGATTTTATATATCGATGTCAAATCCTAGAATTATTTATTTTGTACATTTTCGAACAAGATCTACAAAAAATTAATGATCTTTATTACGATAGAATCTTTATCTAATATTATTCTTAATATCTATATTGGTGGAAACCTGGTTAAACAATAAAAGATTTTGTTTTTATATAAATAATTATTTGACCTAAAGATATATCTAGATGAAAATATTTATGGGTTCTTCAATCACATTATTAAAGAGATTAGAGCGGTCTAGGTACTTGTTGAGTAAATAAAAGATATATATTTTGTGATTAAAATATTAAAGTGGTTTCCTCATCTTTATAACCAAATGTATCTTCCATTTAGGAACCAATCATTGTATAAATATCACAAGATTACATGAATATTAGTTTAGTGGCCCTTGAAATGAATGTCAATTGAAAAGGAACATCAGGTATTTAAACAAATATATGGTATTCAAATCCTTGAAAATATTAACATCCCTAAATATTTTTTTGATAATGGAGATATAGATGATGACTTTCAATATTATTTGGAAATAATTTTTAGGGAATACTTGAAGTCGATGTACCTTTAGCTTGTCTTGGAGGTGAAATAGTGGAAACATTACAATTAGTTATATTAAAAATTTTCATGGTGACGAAAATGTGGTGGAATCCACTCAACATTCATGAAGCAATTTTCCACCAAAAAGGGACTTGAAATGGAGATGTTCTTCTATAAATAATTTCTATAGAAAGATCCATGTAATAATGGAGTAAGACTCTTTTGAAGACTACTTATGGTAATAAAAAACTAAATTTCATGTTGATATGAAAGATTCTTTGATGGATATTATGAAAAAATGAAAAATATAACACATAAAATAACAAACAAGATGATGGTGTGTTATAACTCATGGTGGAACCTGTGGAATATCTTGAAGAGATCATTTTTAAAAAATGATAAATCTGAAAATTTGTGCATTTATTGAAATAATGTTTTTAATGCATGGATCAGATTTATGCTAAAATGGATCAACTAAAAATGTAGTCATAAGATAAACCACCAAACTATGAGATATAGAAATGGGTATTATAATTTAAATTTGAAATTAAATTACAAGATAATATTTTTAATTATAAAAATTCTTGTGGGGAGGAAAGAGAAAAGAGAGTTGATACAGATGAAGAAAAATTCATTTCCTTAAAGAAAATACTTGAACCTAAAATAAATATTTTTGATCTAAAGAAGAAACTATATTTTTGGATTTTTTATGAGGTAAAACTCTTAAAAAAGACCAAGCTAATCACTAATGGGGTTGTAAAATTATCTATGAAAATTATCCTTGGAAAATGTGAAAAAGTGGAGTTTGTAGTATCATTTTTAAATTATGAAAAAAATTAGTTATAGTATAAAACAAAGAAACAAAATGTTATATAAAACCCTCAATAATGAAATGAAATAAAAAAACAAAGGTGTTCCTCAAAAATTGGATGCATATAGAGAGGTGAGATTGAAATTATATTTCCACTAATAAAGTGCCAGTTTTTTGGAATCCATGGTCACAATTTGACCAATTTTAGAGATTTCATAACAAAATTAAATATAGAATCACCTATAAATAGAAAATTATGAATGTATCCATTTCCTTTGTCACAAAGAATAAATTATATTTCTGTTTATTTCTATAAATGCTCAATATTTTGTGACAAAGCTATGAACTACAAAAAAAATATTAACTAGAAATTGATTTAATGAAAATTAAAAGAAAGTGGATAATAAACTACCTATTCAAGTTTCCCTGGGAGTTATATTTAATATAATGGATGAATAATGTGATGATTATTATAGTATGATTGTTGAAAATAGATTGAATGTTGTAATAATATCTCTGAATCTGTGGGACTCTCTTATAATTAAAATAAAATAAGAGATAAAGCTAACCTATTTGAAGTTCCACTAAAATTAATAAATAATAATAATATGTTGATACCCAATATTGGGTGTTCATCCCACATGACTAGTAATGTGAATATTCCAATAATTATGAAGGAAAATTTCAATGGTACTATTAATTTCAATAATGATGGGTCTTTTAGAATTAAAGGAAGTGGAAAGACCATATTGAAATTAGATTAAATTAAACTTACTAATGTTCTCAATGGGAATGGATTGTGGCATATCCTTTTGATAATATGTCAAATTTCTGACTCTAGAAATGAAGTTGTCTATATAAAAAATGTATAAGAGGTTGAGATTGATGATGGGAACTCGTTAATAAATTTATAGAAGAAAATATGAAATCGTTAATTTTTTAATAGAAAGGGAATTTATTATTTCTTATAATAGAAGAAGTTAATTTTTTGGCATAGAATGATGGGAAATATTCAACAAAAAAATATAGAGAATTTTTTTATTGTGGAATAAGTAGTGGAGATCTGTAACATATAGTGATACAATGAAAACAATGTGATGCATGCAATCAAGGGAATATGTCATGTAACTCATACAGATAAAAGAAGAAGGGAAAATCCAATATTCATGATCTGGTGCACCCTAAAATTAATATCCTATTAAATCTACCCAGCACACATGGGGAAAGGTAATTCATTTTATTATTGAATGATTACTCTAGAACAAGATGCATAATATTGAAGATGTATTATGGATTCTATAAATTGGTATTTGAGAAGATAAGAAAATGAAACTAGTCTCACCTCAAGACAATGATAAAATAGTGGAACAAAATATATGTACATTTAAGTAGAGAATCTTTTAGAAAATATGAGCAGAAAATGTGAGGAATATTTACTATGTACACTATTGAATAATGGGATTATGGAATAATAAAATATTATTATGAACAATATGGATAAAAATTCTTATTGAAAGTAGTGTCTCTCAGCATTATTGTAATAATGTAGTTAATGTTGTATTGATCACTTATAATAGTGTTTAATAAGCCTTAAAGAATAAAAAAACCCTTATGTGATTTTCTATTACAAAATGCCATAATTGAATCATGTATTCATTTTTAATACAAGTGACATATTTCAAATAATGAATGAAATAATGGAAAATATAATGATGTATTATGTAAATTAGTGTTATTAACCTACTCAATAAAAAGTAAATCTTACAAAAGATTCAAAAAAGGACTTATCAAAAAATTAAAGTAAATGATTTAAAGGTTATCAAAGATAGATAAGGTAATAATTCTATGATTTATAACCTATATAAAGTTTATGAAGAAGATGATGGAGATTTTAATGATTTTAAGGTAAAAAAATATTCAATAGGATTTCATTCTGAGGAGGAAGTATATATGAAGCATATAGTGGTATTTTTTATTATCCGTAATGAAACAAATTTGTGTAAATTAATGAAGGCCTTATATGGTATAAAGATAGCACCACATTGATGTTATACTCAAATTAAAAAATATATAAAAACTAGTGTTAAAAGTGGTATTATTGATCATAAAAATTATATGAAGACATCCATGGAATAATATTTTTTGGTTTTAGTAAATGTGAGAGGTAGTATTTTTTTTGGTCAAAGAAAATGGAAATAAAAGGAAAAGTTTGTAATCCTGATGACTTCATAGATTGAAATGTCAATGATTGGTGAGATCACTTATTTTCTAAGGTCAAAATTTAATCTAAAGGAGATAAAAAGTGTTATTCCATGGTATAAATATACTAATGAGCTACTCAATAAGTTGTCCATGAATGATTCAAAACTATTATCAACACCCATTGTAGTTGGAACCAAGATTGGGATGCATTAAAATAGGAAGTTTTTTGATCCTACCATGTATATTAAGATCATTGGGAGATAGTTATACATGACTAAAACTCTTCCATACAATTCTTGGGCTACTAAATCGACATCCTAGTTTCAATGTAACCCCAAGGATTAGAACTTCAGGGAGTGAAGAGAATGATGAGGTACATTTAAGGCACGCTGAATTATGTGTTACTCTTTAGTTCCGAGAAATATCATGATCTGTCATCATTATATAATGCCAATTGGGATGGTGATGTAGTGTATAGAAATTCCATAGGTGGTGGAATATTTTATATTGTAATTATGTGCGTTTAAGGGCTATTTAAAGACAAAAAAACAAGCATATTTATTACTTTAAATGATGAGGAATACATTATAGAAACCAAATCATTCTTATAGAATCAAAGGAGGAAACAATAGTTGGATGATCTAGTTGAAGAAGCAAAATAACCCATAGTGATCTTTTGGGGGAAAAATTATGAATCTCACTACGAATCAAGTTTAGATCTCCAAAACAAAAAATATTGAGATTAAGTAACATTTTATTAAAGTAAAATATTTGAAAAGGTGTATCATGGTGCATCCCTAGAAAATTATAATACATCACTAGGGGAAAAGAGACTTTTTGCGACAGGATTTTTCCAACGGGAATAAATCCCATTGCAAAAAGTATGTCCACGATGTTATTTGCGACGAGGGTAACAACCTGTCACAAATAACCGATTATTTAGTATGAGATTTCATGTCCTGTCGCAAAAGGTTTGTCACAGGTAGCGCCCAAACCGCGTGAAGTTTATTTGTGATGGGGGGATCCCCCCGTCGCCAATACCCAACAGCGGTTAATAGCTTTTTGGGACGGGATGTCCTCCCGTCGCAAAAGGTGTATCGGCAGGGATTTTTTTCGACGAGACCCATCGCAAATTACTTTTTAACTGCCGACAGTAATTAATGCGGGCGTAGGTATTTGCGACGGGACTCGTCGCAAAAGATACTATTTGCAACGGGTAACCCATCGCAAATAGTCTCATCGAAAATAATCTAACCTATAAATACCCCCATCCGTTTTTCGTCTCATTCCACTCAATTTCTAGATCTTGTTTCTCTCTAAACTCTAATTTCAGAGGCAAAATTTTTCTTAGTTAATTTTTTTGGTAACGAAGAAGTTGTGAAGCCGTCTACATCAATTACAAATCAAGTTTAAAGGTAGTTTTGTTTTATTTGATTTATTATTTATTACAATTTTTTATGTTAATTTTTATTATTGTTGATTTTTTGTTATTAAATTGAATTCAAATTGTTTTGTCAGGACTATTTATTTGTACTAATAAATTGAAATTTTTAGAAATAAATTTTATTAATTATTAGTAATTTGTAATTATTAAGGATAATTAGTAATATAATTAATTTGTAGTAATTAATAATAATTGGTAATAAATAATAAATAATAATAATAATTAGTAATAAATATTAATAATTATTAATAAATAGTAATAATGTGCAATAAATTCTGATAAATTATAATAATTATTAATAAATTGTAATAATTAGTAATAAATTGTAATAATTCATAATAAATTGTAATCATTAGTAATAAATTGTAATAATTGGTAATAAATTGTAATAATTAGTAATAAATTGTAATAATTAGTAATAAATTTTAACAATTAGTAATAAATTGTAATAATTAGTAATAAATTGTAATAAATAGTAATAAATTGTACTAATTAGTAATAAATTGTAAAAATTAGTAATAAATTGTAATAACTAGTAACAAATTGTAATAATTAATAATAATTAGTAATAATTAGTAATAAATTGTAATAATCAGTAATAAATTGTAAAAAATTGAAAAAATAATAATAATTAATAATAAATTGTAATAATTAGTAATAAATTTTAATAATTAGTATTCAATTGTAATAATTTGTAATAAATTGAAATAATTATTAATAAGTTGTAATAATTAGTAATAAATTGTAATAATTAGTAGTAAATTGTAATAGTTAGTAATAAGTTGTAATAAATCGTAATAATTAGTAATAAATTGTAATAATTAGTAATAAATTTTAATAATTAGTAATAAATTGTAATAATTAGTAATAAATTGTAATAATTAGTAATAAATTGTAATAATCAGTAATAAATTGTAATAATCAGTAATAAATTGTAATAATTAGTAATAAATTATAATAATTAGGTATAAACATTAATAATTACTAATAAATTGTAATGATTATTAATAAATAGGAATAATTAGTAATAATTAGTAACATATTTTAATAAATACTAATAATTAGTAATAATTAGTAATAATTAGTAATAATTTCTAATAATTAGTAATAAATAGTAATAATAAGTAATAATTAGTAATAAATAGTAATAATTAGCAATAAATAGTAATAATTAGTAATAATTAGTAATAAATAGGAATAAATATGAATAATTAGTAATAATTAGTAATAATTAGTAATAATTTGTAATAATTAGTAATAATTATTAATATTTATTAATAAATTGTAATAATTATTAATAAATTGTACTAATTATTAATAAATTTTAATAATTATTAATAAATTGTAATAATTATAAATAATTAGCAATAATTAGGAATAAATAGGATTAATTAGGATTAAATACGAATAATTAGAAATAAATATTAATAATTAGAATTAAATAGGAATAATTAGAAATAAATTGAAATAATTAAGAATAAATAAGAATAATTATCAATAAATAGGAATAATTAGGAATAAATAGGAATAATTAGGAATAAATAGGAATAATTAGAAAACAATTAGGAATAATTAGCAATAAATATGAATAATTATCAATAATTAGGAATAATTATCAATAATTAGGAATAAATAGCAATAAAAAGGAATAATTAGTAATAAATAAGAAAAAATGCTAATAATTTGGAATAAATACTAATAATTAGCAATAATTACTAATAATTAGCAATAATTAGTAATAATTATAAATAATTAGTAATAATTAAGAATAATTAGCAATAATTAGGAATAACTAGCAATAAATAGCTAAAAATAGAAATAAATAGCAATAATTAGTAATAATTAGCAATAATTAGCAATAATTATTACTAATTAGTAATAAAGAGAAATAATTAGTATTAAACAAGAATAATTTGTAATAATTATAATAATTAGGAATAAATAGGAATAATTGATAATAATTAGTAATAATTGATAATAATTAGTAATAAATTGTAATAATTAGTAATAAATTGTAATAATTAGTAATAAATACTAATAAATACTACTAATTACGAATAAATACTAATAATTAGGAATAATTAACAATAATTAGAAATAAATAGGAATAATTAGTAATAAATTTGAATAATTAGTAAAAATTTGTAAAAATTAGTAATAATTACTAATAAATAGTAATAATTAGTAATAATTAGTAATAAATAGTAATAGTTAGTAATAAATAGTAATAGTTAGTAATTAATAGTAATAGTTACTAATAAATAGTAATAGTTAGTATTAAATATGACTTGTTAGTAATTAATAGGAATATTTAGTAACAAATAGGAATGGTTAGTAATAAATTGGAATAGTTAGTAATAAATATGAATAATTAGTAATAAATAGGAATAATTAGTAATAATTAAAAATAATTAGTAATAAATAGTAATAATTTGTTAGGAATAGTTGGGAATATTTAGAAAGAAATTTTAATAAATTTTAAGAACTTAGCACAATTTCCAATGGATTGATGGCACTCCTTTGCTCGAGGAATTTTCTCCTTTCAACTCTCACCAACTCAAAACATTATAAAAAATGTGCTGCTACAAAGGAATATTCAATCTCGTATGCATGAGATTGGATATGCATTTGTAGGAACACATTTTTTATAATGTTTTCAGGTAGTGACAGTTGGAAGAATATGATACATCGAGAAAAAGGGGGGTTTTCTGATGGCTCATTTACTTGGATCATTCTCACACTGAAATCAAAATGAAGAATCTGGTCAGAGAAACACATATTCATTCTCATGCATTCGAGAATGAATATGTGTACCTCTGACCAGATTCTTCATTGTGATTTTAGTGTGAGAATGATGCAAGTAAATGAGCCGTCGGACAAATGAGTAGTTGTTAATCCACTAGAACTTTTGTCTCCCTTAATTAATGGTAATAATTATAATGTAGTAGTAATTTTTTATATTTTTATAGATAGTGTTTTTATAATTTCAAATTATTCAAAAAATGTGATGATTTTATATTTTGTATAAAAATATGTAACAAGGAAGTTGACATCAATCATTATTAGATGATCGCGCGTGGACAAATCAGCGTAGAAATCCAAATGGTTCTGGTTGAAATCTCTTATATATTGAGGGTGTTGAAGCTTTCATAGAATTTGAATCATTAAAACCAGATTATGTTTCAGAAGGCACAATTAATTGTCCTTGTAAAAAATGTGCTCTGAGAAAGTTTGACACATTTGACAAGGTTGGGGACATCTCTTGCGGTTTGGTTTTCAACCAGATTATATTTTTTGGTATCAACATGGTGAACACATTTCCAGATAAGATACTAATAACATGATTCTGGATCCATCGCAGTTCTAATATTTCGTACATGATGTTGCAGGTCCATCTCTTCAACAAATTGAAACTCACGATGATATCGAATTACCTCCTCAGCTGGCACCATTTGAATTTTATGAGTTGTTGAGGTCTCTTGAGGATACATTATATCCTGGTTGCAAAATAAGAAAATTAGAAGTGGTTGAAAATTTTTTGGCTATTAAATCAGATAATTCAATGACAAACAACGGTTTTTATCTGGTATTTTCTTTGGTTAAAACACTGTTTCTGGAATAAAATGTGTTTCCAGAAAATTACTATGAGATCAAGTGCCTGGTTCATAATCTGTGCCCTAGTTATCAGAAGATTCATGCATGTAAAAATGATTGCATCTTATATTCTGGTGAAAATGAGTCATTGGATAGTTTTCCAACATGTGGACAATCGAGGTATAAAGAAGCTCAACTAGGAAAGTCTGGATCGATTCCTATAAAATAGTTGATATATTTCCCCCTTACACCCAGGCTACAACGTTTATTTATGTCTCATTACACAGTTTCAATGATGTCAGGGAACAAAACCAATATTTCAACCAGTAAAAGCTTGAATCATCCATCTAATGGTGATTCATGGAAACATTTTGATCGTCTGCATCTGTCTTTTTCTTTAGAATCCCAAAACGTTTAATTGGGTCTTTCTACTAATGGTTTCTATCCGTTTGGTTCATATAGTAGTCAGTATTCATGTTGGATTGTCTTTATAACTCCGTACAATCAACCACCATGGATTTGGATGAAGGATCCCTATAAAGTTTTAACCTTATTAATCACAGGACATCCGAAAAAGAATATTGATGTTTTTTTGAAACCATTTATTGATGAGTAAAATGCATTGTGGAGTGATGGTGTCAGTACATATGATGTTGCTGCAAAACAAAATTTCATATTAAAAGTGGCATTGATGTAGACGATTAGTGACTTTCTGGCATATGGCATGTTATCTGGCTAAAGTACACATGGTCTAAAATGATGTACTTACTATATGAGTGACAACAAATCTTTTATGCTCATCAATGGAAAAATACCTTTCTATTTTGACTTTAATTGCAGATTTCTTCCAACAGATCATCCATTTCGAGGGAACAAATCTCATTTTAGAAAAGGCACAATTGAATGGGATGAACCTAAAAAAACGATCTTAGGTATAGAGTTAAAATCTGTTGTATTTTCATTACCTCCCATCTCATTTGAGCCAACAGTAAACCAACAGAAAATAATTGTCTTTGGGAAAGAACATAATTAGATAAAGCAAAGCATTTTTTGGGATCTCCTATATTTGTCTGATTTGTTGGTCTGCCACATGTTGGATGTCATGCATATTGAGAAGAACTATTTTGATAATTTATTTCATACATTTTTGGATACACCAGGTAAGACCCAAGACACAATAAAAGCACGATTAGATCTTGCGCAAATTTCCAGCTGACCAGAATGTGAACTATTTGAAAATGTCAGATCACAGAAGTTAATGAAGCTAAAGGCAGCATATACACTATCCAAAGAGAATCTCTTATTATTTTGTCAGTGGATTGTATATTTGAGACTTCCATATGGCTATGCATCCAATTTGGGCAGATGTGTTAAGAATAGTTATATTACCATTTTAAAAAGTCATGATTCTCATGTTATAATCGAAAGACTTATGCTGATTGGATTTAGAGGTTTGTTAAATTCTATTATTTGGGATTTCATAACAGACATATCATATTTTTTAAGACATTTGTGCAGTGACAACAGGCTAAGATGCACCAAGAAAACTAGAAGAAGATGTTGTTGTAATTATATGTAAATAGGAAAAAATCTTTCCTCATGCTTTCTTTGACTCAATGGAACATCTGATATTACATTTTCCACATGAAGCTAAATTTGGAGGTCTAGTACAGTTTTGATGGATGTACACATTCGAGATATGCATGCAGTAATTGAAGAAAAAAGTACATAACAAAGAATCAGTTGAAGGATCAATTTTTGAAGCTTATTTGCAAGAGAAAAATTTCTCTTTTCTACTCCCACTATTTTGAAACTGAATATCCCTAAAAAATGCATGGGACGGAACGAGGTAAATGTTAATGATGAAATGGATAATCAATTATTATTTTTTAATAAGACAAATCTTGGATTCTGTGGAGTTCATGAACAATGGATTTCAGATAATTAACATCACATAGCTTATACATATGTTCTTCTCAACTGTGAAGAAATGATAGCATTTGTACTGTGAGTGTTGCTATCACTTATTTTATAATTTCTATTATAGTAGGTAAACTTATTTTATTTGTAGGTTATATGATAATTATATCCAGAAACAACTTCCACAAATTACAGAAGCTGCTCTTGAAGAACGCAAAAAAAATTCATAATGGTTTCAAAAAGTTGTAATATAAATTTGATGGTTTAATATCAATTTAGTTTACTATTTATAAAACTTATAATTGTTTTAAAAAAATTCAGGTGTCTCAGCATGCTGATAAAATTGATAAGCGACTATGTACATAGAGTAACCCACCATCCAAAATGGTTAAATATTATAATGCATATGTGGTGAATGGTTTTAGATTTCATAAATGAGCACATGGGGAATCAAAAAAAACAATGAACAACGGTGTTTTTTTAGAGGATCTCATCATAGAGAAACTGAAGTTGACTTTTACGGCATTCTGGATGAAATTATAGAGCTATGTTATCTTGGACAGAATTACATAACGATGTTTGAATGTCAGTGGTTGGATACTGAGAGAGGCTTTCATGTTCATCTAACTCATGGGATTTTCTATATTAAATATAAAAGTCTTCTTGCAGTAAATGAACCATTTTTACTGGGTCAACAGGAACATAAAACTTATTACTCAATGTACTGTGCTACTTCAAGAGACCTGAGTGAATGGTGGATCATAATAAAAATGAAATATCTGGAAAATCAATTTACTCAAACTGATTGTGTTTCTGCTGAAGTGGAAGGAATTGAAATTTTTCAAGAGACTACTTGGAATCCATATTTTTCACAAAGAAACTTGAATATCGATGATGACACCCCACAATTAAGGGTCGATGGTGATGAAGATTTTAATGATGTTACAAATGAATTTGACATGACAAGGGATGGTGAAAGTGAAACTCATAAGGATATTGATGATGCCGAGGAGGAATATGAAGACATTGACATCGTCAGATATAAAGATAATGATGAAGGTGAACATTGACATAGTTAAATGTTGGTTATGATCATAACTAATATATATCTATATATTATAGTAATTTTCAACAATCTGCTAACAACAATCATTTTGTGTTTCAAATGGATCCTGATCTATTTCGTGAGTTGTAGGAGGCTAATCTACCTTTGGATGAGGGGGATGTGGGATCATCTGACCCTCATCCTACTGGTGGTTTAGGAGGTATGCAGAGGGGGCGTGGTCTTTCGTGACTGATGATTTTGACCCTATCCCTAAGCGACGTGGACTTCTTGGCTTCGATCCACGCACATGAAGGTATGATAACCTATATATTATAGTTAGATTTTTCATTAATTTATTTATATATATTCCAATTGTTTGATTATTTATTCTTTTTTCACCGTTTTGCGCATGTATCTATTTGACAGGAGAGACCTATATTGCGCAATTATTTTTCTCTACCATGGATCACATGGGAATACATTCTCATTGATGTGCAGCTCGATATGTACAATCATTGGCTTATACGTAAATAAATAATATTTATTTTGAAATTAATTTTATTAATTACTTTATATTATAAATTATATAAAGGGTTTGTGGTATCCCATCGATGATATCATGTGTGACGCTATCCATGCATCATGGGAGGTGGCTATGCATGAGAGTTTGCATCATTGTTTGCACAATTTGAGAAAGACAACAATTAAAAAAGCAGTAGTGATTGTATTTGATGAGTCGCGTAGAGCCCACTAACAAGAGTACATTTCATCCAAGGTTTGGGATTGATTATGTGCACCCTGGTTGGGTGTTGGATTTCAGAAGAGGTCATCATTGAGTCGACAGAACCGGGGGAGACAGGAGGTGACGCATCGAACTGGTATTCATGTAATCAGTATGAATAGAGAGAATTTGGTAAGTATATTTTTTTAAAAAATTATATAACATTAAATATAAAAAATTTATTTTATATTTTTGTATGTAGTCGAGAATCCTGATATTACGGATTTCGACGTTTATCGGAGGATGTATACTGATCTAGCCAGTGGAGAGATTAGAGGTGATCGGCAGCGTCAGATTGTGTTTAGTATTATTTTTTTAGTTTGAAAATTAACTGCATATAATATTTTCAAAATTTTATTTTCAAATTCGAATTGAAGGATTCATATGAGGTGGTGACCACTTAGACACATCCTGAGGGTCAAGACGAGGCGACTGATCAGACTGGTGAACACCATTTCGATGAGGTGGCATGGATGCAGGAGACTCAGTATGCCTTTGAGAAGGGCTGAGTAGTCGGTATCGGATCTCATGTGACTCCTGGTACTTATTATGGTACTATTGCGATGTCGAAATCCAGCTCAATAGGAGCTCATGGAGAGGCATCATATTCTTCCTCGTTGTATCTGGAGCAGTTGCGAACTCAGAATGACCTTATAGAGAGAATGTAGAAGCAGTAAGAAGAGATGTGTCAGCAGCAGCAGCAGAAGCAGCAGCACGAGGAGGAGATGTGTCGATGGCAGCAATAGCATCAGGAGTAGATGGAGTACATGTGTTGTCTAACTCGTAGTTTGGGAATGGATTTTTCTCCACCATCTCCTTCAGCTCCTCCACATCCTCCAGAAGGCGACCCCCCCCCCCCCCCGCCCTCCCAATAATTTCTTTTATGTTAAAAGCATTTGAATTTAAAATTTCATGTAAAATGAATGATTTGCAGTTTCATTCTTTTATATTTGTGAGAATATTGGATAATTTAATTTTTAATATTTTATGAATTTTTTGTGAATATTGAGAATTTAAAAAAAAATTATAATTCTTATTTTTTAATTATTTAATAATATTAATATTATTATTTCATTAATCATAAATTTATTAAATATATTCTTTCAGTATTATATTTTTTAATGTTTCTTTATTTTACTAATAATAATAATAATAATAATAATTTATGATATTTTTATATTTTCTTGTGAATACTGAGAATTTTAATATATTTTTATTTTAATTATTTTAATAATATAAAAATTAATTTTTCAATAATCATAATTTTATTAAATTTATTTTTTCAAAATTTAGTTATTATTTGTGACGGGATCTGTTACGACGGGTTCCCATCATAAATAGTCTAAATAATTTTTCTTAAAAAGTATTTGCGATGGGATTAGGGACCCGTCGCAAAAAGTACTTGTGATGGGCCTGTCGCAAATAGTCTAAATAATTTTTTTTAAACAATTTTCGATGGGACTACGGGCCTGTCACAAAAATGTTTATATATATATATAAAGTATATAATAGGAGATTTATTTGCGACAGGGAAGTAGCCCGTCCCAAAAAAATTTATTTGCGACGGGCCCTTCGCAAATAATATTTTTTGCGACGTCGTTTTCTTCCACGGGCTATTTACGACGGGACCTCATCACAAAAACTTATTTTCAACAAGATCCAGTCGCAAATACCTAGAATTATAGTATTGCATTTTCCATTCCTATGTCTTTATAGAGGACTTATACAAACTCAATAGTGTGTCCATGTAGGGGGTGAGTATAAACTCAGAAGAAATTTCCCCCACAGACTTCCCAAAACATGCCACTAGGATAAGAACCAGTTAAAAAATATTATATGAAAATTTTAAAAAACAATTTAAAAGTTTATATAAGCATAAAATAAATCCATGTGGAAAATACAAGCATCATTATCATAAAAAATATTGTTTAATCATTTAAAAAATTTATATCAAAACCATAAAAAATTTATATGGAAACACATAAACAAAGCCTTTAAATCATTTGAAATTATTTTACATACCAATTACAGTGGTTCCATACATGCTCCCATTCATTCCAAGTGATAGTTTCATATTCATGAGTGGTTTCGTATTGATCCACCAAGTCATCACAGGGGGACCAATATTCTAGTTCCTCAATGGAACATGCCTTTTCCTTATGGTTATGTCTGTAAATGAACTCCTGACATCCCAGTATGCCAAATTCCTTGCCAAATTCTATTTTGCTAGAATACAATTCTTTCTATAAACCATTTCATCAAACATCTTGTGCACATCAAAATAATTCCATAATTTTAAAAATAGAATTTTAAAATTTTAAAAAAATTGAATTATCCCAAAGATATCCAACCTCCAAAATTTCCCCCAAGATATAACCAAAATTTGGTTTCTTTCAAGAATCACACAATTTATTTACAACAATTTCAACAAAAAAGTATTTATTCAAAACAAACTGTTCAAGATTTATGATGTTTGATATAAGAGAAAATCCACCTACATCCCAACAGATGGTGAAAATAAAGAATGATACTAAGATATTCTGCATTAGGTCTTGGGTGTTCTCTCCTTGAATATATTTAATTATATCTCATCTATATTCCCATCATATAAAATAGATATATCCATAGAAGACTAGATCAATGATTCCTTGAGAGAGGAAAATTGTTGATTTAAGAATAATGGATAAGAATAATGACTTCTCAATAAATCTAGATTTCCAATGCACTTTGATACAACAAAATATTCCTTAAAATGAAAATGAATCACCAAAGGAGCTTTTGGGGAAAGAGAATTTTATATCCTTTGACATTAGTGGTATAATGAGGCTTTCAGACCTTAATTTGGATTAAAACAACAATTTTTTATTTTCAAACTCTACATATCATTATTAGGTCAAATAGTTTGTCAAAACATTCACCAAATTTTCACACACTATAGGGGTCATGTGGATACATGTTTGGATTTCACAGTATAGAAAATTGTGTGCCAAAACAATGATTCTACTGTCTCGATTCAACACCTCACACGATTAAATTTAAAACTTTGGAAAACTATGTGTCAACCAGGTTTTTCCTCTATTTTCAATTTCAGTTTTTCCCTACAGAACATCCATGGTTTGGTCTTTCTTTTTCCAACCATGTTATTTCCTTTTAACCCACAAAACATTTTACATGTTTCCTATGTGGTGCATAATTTCTGTTAATTGTTTGAAAACCATGTGTTTACAAAGAGAGTATATGTCTTTAGTTATTTTATTGCTTTTATAAATTGGAATCCCTTATTTTAATTGATTATAATTTTTTATTTTATTATTTTACTTTATTTAAAATTAAATTTCCTAATAATTTTTTAATTGAAAATTTTGAATTTTTCATAAAATCTTTTTTCCATAATTTTTTATAAGTATTTAAAATGTTATAATTTTTAACTACATATTATTAATTTTAATTGAGTTTTATATATCTTGTTAATATTATTATTTTAATGTAATTATTTAATGTTTTGTTCATTATATATATATATCAATGTATACATATATAAATTTATATATAAATTGTATATTGTTTTTGTCCTATATATCATCATACATATTTAGACTATTATATATATATATGAAATAATATATATTTTTTAGCTATATATATATATACCATTCACTGTTTATCTTCTTCTTGAAAATCTTTAGTCCAGTGCATGTGAACTTCCTCCATTGCAATGCTCCTTTATGCTTTCTGCACCTTGATTAGTTGAGCATGGAAACAGCTCATTCTCTTACTTTGAGTGCACAATGCCTCACCAATTTAGCTCCTATCGTTAGGTACGAGTACTTAACAGTATGTTTAATTATATTATTTATTTTCTATCTTGAATAATTTTTTTAATAGACCATGTGAATTTTTTTTGTACTCGCATGGTCTATATATCGACCACTTGATTAATTCATTACATGATCTGAATATTACTTTTCATATTTTTCTTAAATTAATATTTTTTTAGTATTCTCAACAATAATGGTATTTTGATATTTTTAATTTCTAAAAGATTACTAAGCACTTTTTAAATGTTATATTGTTGTGAAAAATAGTTATATATTGTAATTACTGTTTAAATTATTTAATGGAAAATTTTTAGTATAAGTTTTTATAGAAACAGATATTTTAATAATTATTATCATATTCAACATTTTATGATTCTTTTGATTTATTATATCACTATAATGTATTAAAATGTTTTTCATTATTTTTTTCTTTGGAATAATTAACATTAATATTAATGGTCTTTTTTCATGTGCTTCAATATTATTTGATGTAGAGATAAAATAGTGTGAAGGCTCACTATGTATGAGTGTGTTATTTTAAATTACATGTAAGGATCATATTCTAAGATTAATTATTTTATATCATGGATTTCAGTGATTAGTCATTTAGAAACACCATCATAGATAATAATATATTTTATTTAAGGACAATTAATTAACTGTAGCAATAAAAATTTACTATAATAATAAAATAAACATGGAAAAGTTTATTCAAGAAACATTGATGATAATGATTGATAAAATCATGGAGATAGAATAATAAAACATTCCAACAAGCATCATGAAGTCATAAATATGAAAAATGTCTACAATTTCATTGCTATTAACATGAAGAATTTAATCATTTTTTTAATTTCCGCGGCTCAGAACCCACTTAATCGGTGCTCTGAGCCAGGTGGTTACATGATCTTAAGCGTGCCTCCCCATACGCCAAAGGCTGCCGACCAGCAGCGGGGGTCTACAGAGTCAAGTGGGGAGACTATACCCCATTTTTATCAGAGTAAGCCACAATAGAAATAAACCAAATAGCAGAATCAATAACCAATAAACACGGAACATTTATAACATCCATTTCCATTAATAAATATGCCATGTCATACAACAAGTGAAAAAGTGGACAAAACCCCAAAATTAAGACAACGGCAAAAATCTCCAAAATGGCCCCAACTCCATGTCTGGATCCTCCACAAAGTTCTACCCATGTCAACTAAATTGTCTAGAAAGGACCTTTTCCCTTCTCCTAACCTGCAAACATGAAGTCTGCTCGGGTACCCAACGGCAGCCCGAGCAGGGTGTGAGTACAACTCAGTAGACCACCACCAACGGTGTCTAGAAAATATCCAGTATAAACAGATAGTGCATGAAAAGGAATATGAATGATAATTTCCAAGTAATTATTTAAGATACCATTAACCAGTTTAGAGCCAAGCCATTTCCACTTCTATTACCATTCATTACACACCCATTATCACCATTTACCATTTCATCACATTTCCATGGGTTAATCACATACATTATGTTACATGAGTCTAAGTCCAACAATCACATGAAAGAGGGTAAACACATCATTATCACATCTCACTAGGACTAACCCCTCATAGAAACTATAACCTCACCTTGAAGCCTTAGTTAGGGTGGATACAATCGTTAGGAGAATCGACCCTCAGTACCATTTTGTAACCCGTACATTTAGGGTGGAGTTTAAAACTTAGTCCTCACTCGACTCGTGGGCATAGATCCTCATTTCATGCCCCACTCTACGAAGCCATGTTCACATGCTTATATATAAGTAACCATCAACCATCCAAACCATTTCCCTTCGGAAAACACTATTCACCAAAACCCACATGGGAAACCACATCATGCCTTAACCCATTAACTCATTACCATTTCACATCATTTAACCATTCACCCAATTCCCATGTGTTACACCTATCTCACTCAGCATTCATCATTAAACCCATAATCTATCCCACTATGGTCTTTAATCAGTTTACACATTAACCCATTTAACCTGTTCATCATTCCCATGAATCAATAATTTAACACATTCCAATTTAACCCTTAGGTTATTTCCATGTCTAGGTGCATCACATAACTTCTATTCCAAGTTCAACTGATCATGCCAACATATTTATCAAGGGCTCTACAATTCATTACAATAAGGTCACTTGTTTAATATCAATTCATAAATCTAGGAAAAGCCGACACATCCCATGGATGACCCCAATTAGGTCAAGTCTATCCCAACACATCCCATAGGGATCGTGAGGGTTCCCATTTTCCATATTAAACGCCATTATTCCCAAACATTCCAAATTTATCCAAAACATAACCAAAGGAAAGCAAGAACACAACTAAACATACACAAATACCCAAATAACTGTGGGATATCACTTGTAGACCACCTACCTCGAAACCGAGGTTGAACGCACTCTCAATCGAGTCCTTAGACCTCGATCCAACCAACATTTGGAGATTCAACCTAAAAGTCACCCAAAAGTTAGGGTTTTAGAGCTTCGGAACAAGAGGGAGAGAAGATAGAAACCCTAAACCAAAAAGAGAAGCAAGGATGGGATTAGCCTTACCCAGAACTTCGATCCGCAACCAATGGCACTGAAAATGCATTAGAATCAAAGGATATAGGTCTATTGGAGCCTTTGGGAGTTTTGGTTCTTGCCTAGGTTGGAGAGGAGAGAAATGAGAGGAAATCCCGAGTGGAGTTTTAAAGCCCGGAGTGGCAATCTTGTAATTTTTCCCAACTTTAAGTGGCCGCATGATTTTTCCACACGGTTTGGAGAACCGTGCACAAACCATTCACATGCCACTATCTGGAGGAGGAGGGGTCGCATGATTTAGCCACACAGTTTGGAAAACCATGCGCAAACCATGTGCATGGTTCTGTCCAGAGGAGGAAGGGTCGCAAGGTTTATCCTGGGCAGGCCGAATAGTTTTCCTGGCCATGCGCAGGCCATTCGCCCTGGCCTGTCTTGCCAAGATTTCCATTCATCCATGCCCCGAGCCCCAAGAACACCCCCAAGGCCACTCACACTTTCAGGAAACATTCCTTGAAGCCCAAAACAATGGATTCAACCAAAGCATAACGAAAACATACCATTCCAAAAACTAGGATCTTACAGTTTTGATCATTCCTTCCTGAAGTGATCAAATTTATTAAGCTTCATCAATATTCAAGATTATCTTATATTCATTTGATCATAATTTATTTATAGTATTCAATATTTTTCTTCTTTTTATCATATGTATTTTCTCAAGAGTTGGTTTGAGACATTCCATTCCAAAATATGTCTAAAAGGTTATTACTCTAATCTAAAAGGATGGTCAGGTTGTGACACCTAGACAAATGTTAGGTGGATTATTACTCTTTCAAAAGACTGTTTAGGTTATACTGCTAGGTGATAAAAAGGTATTTCTATATGTAATTATTTTATCACCATATAAAAAGTGTTGAATTTTTTAATACTATTCTACATACCAAGTATGAAAGATTAAAGAGTATAGTAGGATCTTGGTGATCTGAACTACTATAATAACATCTTGTTTTTTTTTAATTTTATATGCACATTTAACACTATTAATAAAATTTTTAATTTTATAGAATAAATTAATTAATAAGTAGACTATTTACCCACTCCTATATTTTAAATCTTTCTTTATTTTAGGACCTAACAATTGTTCTGTGAGGGTTATTCCTTTTAAGTAATTAATTATAACTATTTCATTATCTTTTTGACCGGACTATTATCCTATACTTAATAGTATAGTGAAAGATCCAGTACTTTGATCATGTAATGTTATGAAGTTGATAAGATAAATACCTTCAAACCACCCCACTTCATTGGTATATAATATGTTTACTAGAAGTATCATATGAATGTATTTTTAAAAAATATAGGACTTAAATTATAGGATATCATATAAAAACCTTATAAACTGATTCTGGTGGATTTCGAAACATTAACTAGTATTGATATTTTAAAATCTTCTCTAAATTAAAAAGTTATGAATTATATTTATTTTTATTTAAAAATAAATATGAATAGTTTTATTTCTTCTTGTAAAAATCATTTTGATATCTATTGGACATTAAAAGTCAGTCATTGTGGAACTGATAAGCTACAGATAACCAAGATATGTATTCAAAAGGATGAGATTCAAAAACATTTAATGAATGAGGAACAAAGAATGAACAAAGTGTAAAAACTATTCACTATGATTGTAAACATCATGTTTTCACTTAGAGAGACCAATAAAAATGATGTTCTCATTGAAATAATACTTCAATATATACCTAAATGATGAAACTCAAATAAGATTTCAATTGATGAAATGAAAATTTTCATTTATTATTCAATAGATGGGATGATATGATCACTTCTTCAATATGAGCTACAAATGAAGAATCGAAATGATGATGATCATGACAAAAGTAAAGGAACGAAATTCAAATATAATATAAATATTTCTGTTAATTCTTATGATACTATGTTTTAGAAAAAAGAGAAAAGGGGAATTGAATATATTATTAAAGTATTTTACTAGTACTTGAATAGAAGAAAGGTCTTTAAGAAGTGTCCCAATAGATTCCATCAAAAGGATGACAGAAAGAGAAGTAATAAAGATAAAAGTATTTTACAATGATTTATAATTAATATTATATTAGTTTAGGAAAAGGAATATATAAAATCATATTATAAAAAATTAATACAATAAATGAAATAACAATAGTACAAAAGAAGAAAAAACTAGTATATCATGTTGGATTGAGTTTCACAGGAGTGTTAGACTTGAGTAAAGATGGTTCACAATGTGAAAATTAATCATTTGATATTTTATTAATGTCAACAACTATAGATAAGATAAAAACCAATTCTGATTATAGATCAAGATATGAGTCTGATATTGAAAATGAGATTAAAATTTTAACTAAACAAAATGAAAAAATTCTAAGTGATATTTATATAATGGTTGAACTATATAGAGAACAGAAAAGAGAAAATAAAAAAGTAAATGAATAGAAATAGGTTATAGATTCTGAACTGATATAGGAAAAAATGAAAATGAAATAATAAATGATTCATGTAAAAAATAGAAAAAGATCAAGAAATGATATATAAATTAATTTTTTATAATTTACCTAGAATTGACATTTAATTTATGATGATTAAACTGGAAAATAAGAAACTAAAAATACAGGATCAGGTTTAATTGTAAAAATCGATGATGATCTTGAAGTAACTAAAAAAATATAATGAAAAAATTATAATGGAAAATACCATATTAAAATAAACCATATCTATTTTGGTTCAAGGTACATAAAAATTAAACAAGACAAAAACTATGAATAAACCCAATAATGATAAGTCTATATTGATTTATAACAGTAAAATTATTAATATATATTGATCAAATTTTTATAAAGGAAGTAAATGGAATATCTCTACTATTACATTCTTTAGAAGTAATTTGATTGAGAATTAAGGAAAAAATGTTCTCTATGATTTTCTTTGTAACTAGGCCATACCAAGACTTTTATTTTTAAGAATATATCTTCTGGATTACACTATAATAAAATTATTAAATTAGTATGGGTTCCTAAAAGTTTTATTAATAATCCAATTAGACCTAATATATCATGGGTTCTAAAACTATTATCTTCACAATATCTTTTATAGGAAAACTACCTAAATGGTAATAAAGATACATGGTATATGGATAGTGGGTTCTCTAGGAACATGACTGGGGACATCCCTAAATTTTTATTTTTTAATTCTTATTATGGAGGCACTATCACATTCGGTGAAGACTCTATAAGAATTTTCCAATGTTTTAGAGAAGTATGTATGTTAAAATATGATATAATTTCAAAAGTATTATTTATAGAGGGATTATAAAATTAATTATTATATCAATACTTTCTGATGATGGAATTAGTATAACATTTTAAGATATGAAATGTCTTATTTTTTAAGAAAATGTTGTTTTATTTTTTGACAATAGAATTAAGAAAATCTAATATATATCTTCCAGGACTAATCCAATAAAATTAAATATGTTTAAATTCAATATAAACAGGCCATATTCATTAGTATAGAATAATGGGATATTTTTTTCATTGAAAATTTTATAATTTGGAAAAACATGGACAGGTTCTAGAACATCCAAAATTTAAATCAAGTAAGTCTTTTGTGTAAGATTATTGTCTAAAGGGTAAGAAAAGTAAAGATCCTTTTATATCATTCAATAATATTAATATAACTAGACGTTTAGAAATACATAATATTGATTTATCTAGACTTTTTATAAATACTATATTATGAATTAAGAGGTTTGTGTTGGTAATTGAATATGATTTCAGTATATTCACTTGTACACTTTTCTTAACACATAAAAGTGAAACTCTAGAATTTTTTAACACATTCTGTAAAAAAACTAATTTTTTTTTATTAAATAACTTCAATAATATGTGATAGTGGTGGAATACTTTTTAAACTTAAAATTGAAAAATTTTGTAAGAATAATGGATATTTTCATAATTTTTACACCCTTAGAACACCACAAAAAATGCTGTTATAGAGAGGAAAAAATAACTATTCAGAAAATTTAAAAGACTGTACTCAATGAATTTAACATACCAAAATATTTTTTGGGTAAATATATTAACACTTCTCACTATATATAAAAAAGAGATTACATTAAATCAATGTTAAAGAAAACCCCATATAAACTTTTTAATGAAAAGAACCAAATATTTCATACTTTAAATTCTATGTCTATTAAGTTTATCTGTTAATAACTAAAGATAATCTTGAAAATTTTGATGCTAAAATTCCTGAGGGAATTTATATAGGATATTAAACTAATGATAGATATTCTATAGTATTTAAAAAATAATTTTATCAATAGAGGAATCTATATATGTGAATTTCAATAAAAATAGAGAAAATAAATTAAAAAAATGGTTAATTTTGTTATAGAATTTAATCAATTTACTGTTGATAAATAAAAATAAAAAAAATGATAATGTATCTGTTAAGAGGGAGAATATTTCTTCTCAGTCTGACCTAATTAAATATAAAACAAAAATAGATCACATTTTATAAAATTTAATTGGAAATATTATATCTAGAATAAGAACTAGAAAATCAATTTTGAGTTTTTGTTTTAACTATGCCATTGTGTCATATTTTGTGCCTATAAATAATAAATAAGATTCCAAAGATTCATATTGGATAAATCCTATGCATGAAAAACTTAATCATTTTGATAGAAATAAATTCTAGAATCTGGTTGAGTTAACTAAAGATAAACTATATTTTATTTCCAAATTGATCTTTGGAAATAAAATAGATGAGTCTTGTAATATCATTTGAAATAAGTATAGATTATTTTTCCCATGTTATTCTAAAGAATGTGGTATTTATTTTGAAGATTTTTTCTCCAGTTTCTAAAATAAAATCCATTCATATTCTATTATATTTATCATGTTATAAAAATTTTAAACTTTTTAAAATGGATATAACACTACTACAAATATTCCCTTTAAAAGTGTGAAAAATGGATTTTAACAGTGCTAAAAAGGAATTATTAATCACATGGCAGATAAGGGGGTCCACTTCATCAGTGCTAAATTTTTTTGATAAAGTGGGGACCTTTATCCATGCTGATAAAAGTAATGATAATGGCTGAGTTTCTATTGTGTGTTGTTTATATAACAACTCACCCATAAAAAATCTATAATTTCAAACAATGCTGTGTAAATTTAATTGACATCATGAATAAAAAAATATTTACCCATGGTTAATAAAAAACACTACTATATACATTTCAAATAATTTTCTATATAATTATGTTTACAATTATCCAACAAACATTTAAAAAAATTAATGTCCTATCTTTTGACGTATGTGATCCCCTATCAAAAATGTATGCCCATGCAATCAGTTTCTGAAAAAATCAACTCAACCGAGCAAAAGATTTTGATTATATAAGGAAAAAAATATTAGGTTAGTAATTCTATAAACTAATATATTAAATATTAATTGAAAGAATAAATTTATAAAATTTCAATTTTTAATAAAAAATATACATTTTGAGTTATACCAGTCAAACTATGCATCATATTAAGGTGGGGATGATTCATACACATCACAAATGAGTTATGAATTGTTTTCCTATATTATCAAAACATTCTGAATGTGTTTTCGTTGTTTTGATTATATCACTTGTTCACTTATTAAAATTAATTTCAATTTTATATAATGACATATTTTTTGTTATACCAATGACGAAATGCATCAAATTAAGGTTTACATGATTCATAAATGTCAAAAATGGCTTATAGATCATTTTCATAAATTATAAAAACAATGAGAATTCATTTTCTCATTTATTAGTGTGTGAGTTGTTTTTTTATGAATATGTCATTTCAAACTGGAAACGTTCATTTTCAGTCATATCAGTCATATCATGAGTTGGTTTGAGATAATAATTCTTTATACACATCACAGTCACTTTTGAATCACTATCCTAAATTATAAAGACAGTCAGAGTGTGTTTTATTGGGTTTTTAGTGAGTGTCTTGTTTTGAACTAAAATGATAATTTAAACTCATAACCGAATCTTTTCATCTTACCATTCTCACTATGAATCAGATTGAGGTGTATTTGATTCCTACAGGTCAAAAATGACTCATGGATAATTTTACTGAAGTATCAAAACAATCTGAATGTTTTTTCTTTGTTTTTAGTATTTCAATTGTTCTTTTTTAGTTAAATTAAAGCCATTTTTTTTAAAAAAAAGACACATTAGGAATAATAATAGTCACACCATAAATCCTATTGAGGTGAAGTTAAGTCCTATATGTCACAAATCACTCCTGGATTATTTTTTATAAATTATCAAAACAATATTACTTCATTTTCCCAATTTTCAGTACGTCACATGTTATTTTTACTAAAATTAATGTCAATTTTAAATAAAAAGAGACATTTTGAGTTATAATGGCCACACTATGAATCATATTAAGTTTTGGTTAATTCTTACATGTCACAAATAACCTATATATCATTTTACTATTATATCAAAATAATATGAATGTGTTTTCTTAGTTTTTAGTATGCCAGTATTATTTTTTTTACTAAAATATCATTTCAAACTAAAACAATCATTTTGATTCATAAAAGTCGCATCATGCATCATTAAGATGGGAGACTACATCATAATCATCAACAATTAATTATGAATCAATTTCCTAAATTATCAAGACAATCAATGCATGGGTTCTTGGTTGTTATTGAGTGACATGTTTTAAACTACAATGTCAATTTCAAACTGATAACAAATATTTTTAGTCATAATGATCAAACCATGCATCAGATTGAGGTTTGGTTGATTCTAAAACGTTATAAATGGATAATGGATTGTTTTCCAAAATTATCAAAATGATATGAATTTGTTTTCTCAGTTTTCTATATCTCACTTGTTCTTTTTTACTTAAATTGATTCCATTTTAAATAAAATGACACACTTGGTGTCATAACAGTCAACCCATGCATTGTATTGAGGTGAGGTTTACTAGAACTCATCAAAAATGAATCATGGATAATTTTCATAAATTATTAAAACAATATGAATGTGTTTTCATAGTTTTCAGTATGTCACTTGTTCTTTTTTATAAAATTAATGTCAATTTTTAATAAAAATGAAACTTTTAATTACACCAGCCACACTGTGAATCATATTTTGGTTTGGTTGATTCAAAAATGTTAAAAATTACTTATAGATCATTTTAAAAAAGTATTAAAACAATATTAATGCATTTGATCGATTTTCATTATACCCATTGTGTTTTTGCTAAAATGTTATTTCAAACTGGAAATGTGTATTTTGAGTCATATCGATCATATCATGCGTCAATTTGATATGAAACAATTTCATGAACATAAAAATGACTTAATAATATCTATCCTAAATTACTAATACAATCATTGCGGGTTTTCTTGTTTTTTATTAAGAGACACGTTTTGAACTAAAATGATAATTTTAAACTAATAACAGACACTTTTAGTCATACCGGTCACACCGTGAATCATATTGAGGTGTGGTTTATTCTATCACATAACAAATGAATCATTATACTAATTTAACAAAATAATATGAATGTTTTTCTCTGTTATCATTATTTCACTTGTTCTTTTTTACATAAATTAATGTCAATTTTAAATATAAAGACACGGTTGGAGTCATACCTATCATACTGTTCATCGTATTGAGGTGTGGTTTACTCTTATATGTCAAAATTGACCAATAGATCAATTTCCTAAGTTATCAATACAATATGAATTCTTTTTCATGGTTTTCAGTATGTAAACTGTTCTTTTTACTAAAATTAATGTAAATTTTAAATAAAAAGAGACACTTTGAATTATATCGGCCACATTGTGCATCATATTGTGGTGAAGTGGAATCCTACACATAAAAAATGACATATATATCACTTTTCTAAAGTATAAAAACAATAAAAATTTGTTTTATCAGTTTTTAGAATTTGAGTTGTGTATTTTTATTAAAATCAATGTCAATTTTAAATAAAAAGATTCACTTGGAGTCATACCTGTGACACTAAAATTTAGATTAAGGTGTGGATGGTTCCTAAATTTTTGAAATTACTTATGGAAAATTTTCATAAAGTATTAGAATAGTTCAAATGTGTTATTTTGGTTTTGATTGTGTCAATTGTCTTTTTTTAAAAAAAATCATTTTAAACTAAAAACACACATTTTGAGTCATACTAGGGACATCATATATCGGATTCAAATGAGCCTAATCCCTACATAAAAAAATTACTTATGAATTGTTTTCTAAAGTTATCAATATAATCCAAGTTAATTTGTTATTTTTTAGTGAGTGTCACTTTATTAGATTAAAATGCCAATTTTAAATTGATAACGAACACTTTGAGTCCTATCAGGAATATCGTGTATAAAATTAAGTTGTGGTAGATTCCTAAATATTAAAAATGACTTATGGGTCATTTATATAAATTATCAAAAAAAATATGAATGTGTTTTATCATTTTTATGTATGTTAGTTGTCTTTTTTACTAAATATTATTTCAATATTAAATAAAAAGAAGCATTTGGACTCAATCTGGTCACATCGTGTATCGGAATAAGGTGTGGCTAATTTATATACATCACAAAGTCACCAAAGAATACCAACTTTCAATGTTACTATGCTTTACCTTTGTTTTATTTTTCAAACTAGAAACACTATAGTTTCAATATTTATTACTTTCCTTCAGGGTCCCTCCACTACCTTTGAAGGAAAGTGATAAATGTCGACACTGTAGGGATGACAAGGTTTCTAGGAAGAAGAAGTATAAAGAAGAAATATTATACATGAGTAGTAAAACATGTAATTTAGATTATTTTAATAAAGTATTGAATCATTAATATTATGAGGGAAAACATAGTATAACAAAAAAATACCTTATCATTGAATTCAAAGTCGTATCCTCGATGTCCAATCTCTCATGACCATGAGCATCTTTGAATAAACCACCCAACACAGAAAATGGAATCCACCTGTGTAAGAAAAAAATTCTTTTGTGTGAAATACAAAAAATAAATAAATTAACAATAAATATGAAACAATCCATTACTTATGTGGAAGTCACGTCTTCATGCTATTTTTATACATTCTATAATCATGTATGATGCCCATTTCATTCTAAGAAAATGTATATCACATTCTAAATATGATTTTTTTCTTTATTTATCGTAGTACTGGAAAAATATAAATACATAAAGGATTAATATATTTTTTAAGGTAATAGTAATTAACATTGAAAATACCTCTTGGTTGATATGTTTTTTATGAAATAAGATCACTCTAATAATGTAATAAACATAATAACCACAATAGTTTAAATTTTTTTCATCTGAAATTGTAGAAAAAATGAACAAAATAAGTAATTTTTTTTATATTTGTTTGGATAGTGACATATTTTTTTATATACACTGATAATTATCTATTTTTAGAAATTTTCGGGGTCCTTGTGCCCAATTGTAGCTTTCATGCCATGATTTAAACAGTATTCACACAGCACCCTATAATAAAAAAATCAACATTAAAACATAATATCAATTATATTACATGATTTTTTGTTCAAAAACATTGGATGTATGGTTTTAAAAATCGAAAAAATTCATCATGTGGGGTTATTTTGTTGGTAATTCATGTAGTGATTCCAGGAAATAAATCTTTGGAGTATCCAAATTTTCTACAATGACTGTCCAATACTTCCTAAAAACAAAAAAGGAATAAGAAATGAATGAAATGAAAATATATTTTATCTGATTAAACTATAGTGTTTTATCCTTATAGTGTAGGTATTAAGAAGAGTATGGTATCCCTAGGTTTTCTTTCAAATTATTTGGAAAGGTTATCAACTATTTCATTCATTTTTTTAGATTATATATTTGTATTTTCAGTAGAGGTAGTATGAGGAATAAAAATTCTAATTTTTTTTCAAGTGAAATATCTTCATTTGGTGTTGATATATATATTCAAAAAATATGAAATGTATTTAGTCAAAATTAACCTATTATATCAGCTTTTGGAAAATTAAATCATGAAACCATACCTCATGTATTTATTTACAACTCAGGCTCTTAGCTATACATAATTGTGGATTTCATTTACATTCTCAAAAAGAATGTAGTCAGTACCATCCTTTTCATACCTGTTTTCTTTAAAATAAACATCGTGACTAATACTAATTTGTAACATTGTATCTACATTAACATTTAATGTTAGTAAATGTATGTATTCAACGGGTTGGGTAAAAGTGCATTTGGAATACCTTTTCATTCATTGGGTTGATCCTTTCGATGATTTTGAGTCAACCATTCATTTATTCCTTTCCCATTGTCCATCTGTAATAACAATGATTGTTTCATACCTTTTTTCATTAATTGTTAAAGGTTTAGCATGAAAAATAAATTGGAAATGAATACCACCTTGTCAAAAAGTGCTTTTAAATTATCTGAATACCATGTAATGAATGTTCCAATATCTTGGTCAACCGTATAAATATCTTCTTCATCAAATAGAATAGGATTCTTGGTGCTCGGTTCTTGATCTATGCTAATCGCCACTCTCCCATGACCTGTTGGAGGTTTTATATTGTGTAGTTTTTTCATTTTGGATATTGAACACCGTTCAAGGTTATGTGTGGGTGTTGATATATATAAACCACAATCATTTTCACCATGTATAATATTAGTAAAGGAAACTCATTGATGTATATCTGATTCACATTTCAGAGAAACAATTATTAGAATATTGATTACCTTGACTAAGACAATTATTTGAGGGGAATGGCTCACCTAAAAGCTGGTAGGGTTGGGGGTGATCTTCACATAATGGTTTTTCTTTAGTTGTTACTTCTCTTTTCTTACCCACATAACATTTTCTAGAAACTCATACTTCCAAATAGATTTTTATATATGTGAATCTATTCTTTCCTTCATATCTTCCCTTTTTATATATTGATCATCAAATTGTTTTTTTAAATAGATTCAGCGTGTCACCCCAAAACCCAAACCACTGATTTAACCATGCTGTTCTTGATGCTTTAAGGACACCGATAGTAAGTGATCATCCATTAAAGGATTTTCTGATTCCTTTGACTATTTCAGATAGTAAATATTGAAAAATAAGAAATCAATATTATGTAATAAATATTTAAAGAAACCAAAATTGTTATGTTATATATACACTTGTTTCTAACTCCTTTTGTTTGTTTTCATCTATTATATGTCATCATTATTTTCACATATCTTCATCTGTTGAATAGGGAAAGGGATGGATAGGTATTTTTGATTTGGCATCATAAATGTTCATATAAATATAGGAACGTAATTATGTTGTTGTTTCATGTCACATAAAAGTATAACTAAATATTTAAAATACACACCAATTTTTTTCCACTGAATCATACCTCATCCTTACATTATGGAATAGGTATGTGGGTTTTTCTATCTGTTCAACATTTTTAGCACTTAGTTATCGTTTCATAAATAAAAATTTATCAATCAAAATGATGAAGACATGTATCGTAAAAAAATATATTACTAGCCACAATGTACCAGAAAAGACACATCTGCATGAAGATTAGAAAATGAATCCCCAGCTTCTGGGGTTATCATGAGTTCATAGATAAGTGGTGGGTGCAGATTTATTTTGCTTTACGTATCTTTAAGATGATTTCCTCTTAGAATTTTGAGAAATCCTTTATGAATCCTTCCAATAAGAATTAATACAGATTTCTTATGGGATACATCTACTATAAATTCATAAGGGATAATGAAGAGTAAGTCATTGTTTCATTATATTATTTTTTAGTAAAACAATTAAATGATATAATAATGTTATCATAATATCTTCCAACACCAGTTCCTTAATTGTGGGCACAATATGGTGCAACAAATATACATCAATTGGCACACATTTTTGAGTGATGATTCCAATGTAACTATTGAACATGGACTTATTAGGGTTAACATCATATCCCCGTGAATTTAATCAGAAATAGTATTTAATGAAATTTATTTTCCCCTTAATTATTTCTTAAAACACCATCAAACTATGGTTCTCCTGTTTTTTCTTTTTCACTGGTCCTTCATCACATACCATTTCCTCAGATTCATGATCGTCAATATGTTTTTCCTATGGTGCGGTAGTGTTGGAATGTTAATATGGTCATTGTAACTCATCAATGGGAGGAACAAAAATTTGAGAAACCTATTCTTCCTTGGAATTGAGAGCACAAATAGTTACAAAATGTCATTATTCCTCTGCACTGCGAGAAATAGTTGGTTGAGATACCTATTGTTCCTCGCTATTATGAGCACCACCATGTGAAAAAAACTTTATATGTAGAAGTGGTTTAACATTTAAATTAGTGAAAATAAATATTGTACTGAATAGATAATAAAATGACCTAAGATGATGCATATTACCAAAAAAATATAACCTGATTCTTGAACTGTTTTTTTAAAGATAAAGGGATTTCACCCCTCTATCAACTATCCAAATCGCTTCATTTTGGTCTCCTATGAAATTCAAAATTCCAACTACATTGGGAATTATATTAAATTATTATGGCATCCCAATCAAAGGTTCATCCTCAGTTGAATTTTTTTCAAAAACATCAATGGTTTTGGTTAATAATAGAATAATTGACCACATTCAATTTTTAGGGTATGGGATATAAAATACTTGTACTACATGTGATGCCATTATAAATGGTTTGTCTTTGTTTCCTTCCTTACTGAAATCAACATTCATGTCTCCTAATTTATCTATTTTAATATAACTCTTTTTATTAACCCACTTGCATTGAAAAAATGGCACTTGGAATTTTTTATAACATAACTCCCATATTTGTTTGATGATGCCAAAGTATGAAATATTCACCGAAATTGGATTTTTCTCCATAGTACCAGAAACCTGCATCACTTTATCCAGCTGGGGAAATCCACTATTTTTCCTTGTAAAATATTCATCAAGTTCATTTTTATAGAATTAATATCCATTAATTACAAAACCATTTTAAGATCATGCATAAAAAAATGGTCATCCAGCTTTCCATCAAAGTCATTCTGAAATTGAATTTGAATTTTCATCTGACTCCTTAAAAATATGGTCTTGAAACCATCCTATAAACTGTTGATTATGTGTATTTGATATCCATATTTCAGGCCTTGATAGATTCTTTAAAGACCCAGAAATTCTGTGAATTTTTTTTAAATACATGGGAATTTTATGAGTCCGCAGTTTCTAGAGGCACTTGATTTTGAGGCCCAGTGTGCCCGGAATCAATTTCTGATGTTTTGTTTGGGTACGTTCAGTAAACATACATGTGGAATTTTATATCTTTTGAAGCAGTGCTTGGAATTGAAATCTGAGGACATCCTTGAACTCGCAGCACCGGTATTCTAGCATATTTTTGTTTGAGTGGTGGTTTAATCCTCCAAGGGGAGGTTGGAGGTGGGGGCCACCCACGCATAACCTCCCATGGGAGGATATTATGTGGTGGGGGCAACACGATCTCAAACCCCCTTTAACCCCTTGAGTTCCCCATTAATGGGGGAAACTCCTCACTTCCCCCATACATTTTTGGAGCCTCTTCACCTTCCCTCTCCAAGTTAATGAGACAACACCACCTTTTAATTAAGTGATGTAACTAAATGAATTAGAATCATTTTGAATTCACTAAGATAACATTATATAAATATGTTTTATTTTATTATTTTGGGGTAGCCTTAATCTTGTGGTGGATTCTTGGAAGGATTGAGAAAATATCCTCCCAACGAAGAACAACATCCTCTATCAATGAAGAACGCCCTTCTCCACTGAGGAACGATGACACCATCTTCTCCTTCTCCAACTCGGGAAAGAAAGGTAAAACATCACCTGTGAAGAACGTCACCAACAACGATGTCATCTCCTACCGACATCAATGGAATGATGCCTCCTTCCCGTGACTCTTTCGAGCGAACACTGATTACAAGGTATGGGTTTTGAATTCTTGTACCCAATCTACGTCGTTGAAATTAAGGTCTGACAACCAAATGATATCACCATAACATGGGGAAATTCGGACTGCACCAACACGGCTGACTCTTACCCTTTTTGATCTTGTTTGTGGTTGAAGATGGGAGCGGACAATGGCGGCCACCATCAGGACGACCGAGAGGAGACCGGCAGCACATGATCGTTGGGTCACCGTAATGCACGGTATTGTCATGCTGCGCGGAGGAAATTCAGGTCGTGGCCAAGCTGGGCCGCGTCAGAGGGGCGTGGTGTCATCGCACCGTCTCGGTGTTACAGGAGGTCGCAGCTAGGACAGGACATGGCGGAGGGGTGTGGCGCTGTCGAGCCACGCCGATGGAGCAAGACCACGGCCTTAGGGCGCGGCGAACAGGAGGGGTCGGCCGGTTGAGCTTGTCACCGGTGCACGCCAGGTAGGACCCTACAGGTCACACAATTCCAAGGTTCAATGCCTTGTGCCAACTGTTTTGGGAGCCAGGGGTGTAACCCCCCCCCCCCCCTTTACCTCACCAGCTGGCCAGTTGGGCGCCCCATGGCCAGCCGAGCTGGGTGCCACACGGCCAGCTGAGCTGGGCGCCACACGACCATCCGAGTCGGGCGCCACACAGCCAGTCGCGCTGGGTGCCACACAGCTAGTCAGGATGATCCACATGGATAGCCAGGTGTCGCACGGCTAGCCGGGCCGGGCACCACACGGCCTACCGGGCTGAGCCACACAACCAACCGGGCCGGGCCTAACGGCCAGCTGGGGCCCACGGTCAGCGGGCCGGGCCGCCACCAGGTCGGGCATCCCGTGACTAGCGGGGCCTCCCTGGGCCAGATCGTGAATGTCCAAGATCGTCATCGGGTCGGGCCTCTCCATCGGATCGGGTCGGATTGCGGTCTGGACCCTTTAACCTGAAATCACTTTTTCATCCTTATTTTAGGATATGGGTGACTAAACGATGAACCGTCTATAGCGAAGAAAGGCTTAGAGAAGGACGATTCATTGGGCATACCCCGCTTGAGTTTTGGACGTAGTTAGGGTACAGTTGGATTGGTTTGACCCTAAAAACCAACCGGGCCCCTGGAACGGAAATTCCAATAACTCTCAGACCAGGCGTCCGAATGATGCGCCATCTGTCACATTGGGTTTCTTATGGTGAGACAGAACTATGGGATACATCAAATTAGGAATTTGTGGTAGTTAATGTATCAACACTTGGATTGAGGATCGGACCCTCCCAGAATAAAGTGTGCTGTGTGCGGCAACCCTATGGCTGGATGCAACGATAATGTACTAGGATCCTCCCTGGGTTTGACAGTGATGAATTTTGTACCGGAATCCTCCATGGGTTCGACAGCAATGAATACTATTCCAAGATCCTCCGTGGGTTCGACAATTCTGAATTCTGTTCCTAGATCCTTTGTGGGTCCGACAGAATAGTTGATCTTGTATCCTGTGTGGGTCTGACAACTTAGCTGGTCGTTTATCCTGTGTGGGTCTGACAGGTTTGATGAATCAGTTACTACATCTGATCATCTCTATCACTCTAAAAAAGATGTATACCTGTGTGAGTCGAGTCTTGTATTTTAACCATTATCATCATGGTGATTGACTTTACTTCCTTTGTGGGCTGGGTTGTGCTTGGGCTCGAAAGTTGGAGCCGAACTGTGATTGGAAACTTAGGTATATTTATGGTAATATACCTAAGTAATGTTGGTTGATACTTTGTGGTTGTATCTTTATTATGTGGTTTATCCTTAGTGGATTTTGGGAGACCTTTGGGGGTCTCGGGGTCCCCAACTGAGTATTGTTATACTCACCCCTACACAGGCTTCGCCCGCACCTTGTTGTCTTCTGTGCAGACAACGGTCAGCAGTGATCGAGGCTGAGGGTGACAGACTGGAGGTTGCTCGGAGATGGACTATATGGGACGTACCTCAGGGACGAGTGTTCAAGTTTTGTACCTACCATTTAGGTAGGATTCATTGGTAGATGATCCATGATCTGTTTTCCCCTTTTTACTTGTACTTGTACTTGTTTTTCAGTTGGGTTTGTATACAGGCCCACTTATATTCAGCACACTTTTCTTTTCTATATTAGTACTTTTTCTTCTATAGTTAGTGTTCAGACTATGTTTGTAACAGGTTTAAAGGAAATCCCTTCCCTTTTATCAAGTTTATGAATTTTGGTTCTAGTTGCTATCCCCTGGCCTATGGAAGACAGGCTTGGGGTAGTCATGGCACGGGCCCCGAGGATGGGTCATGACAGATTCAAATTTCTAAGAATTTTTTTTGGGTTTCAACATATTGGGAAACCTCCAAACTATTATTAAAAACATAAATGTGTGCCTACTATTGATCTATAATATTGATTGTGACAACATCTCTTCCAAAACTTCATTCACCTGCAAGCCACCTAGTCTGATAGTATTTTGGTAAACCAGTGATTCCCACACCATATTGGTATTTGTTAAATAATTAAATGGCATCCTAAAAAATATATATCACTCCATAATGCAACCCTATGGATGACTTTGATTTTTGATTTACCCTTTCAAAATCATCATATACCATCCAACGGGGTACATCCATCTATAGTGTACAAGACCACATGGTCGAATCAATCTCACCAACTGAACCATCATATCAAGGAATGCTGGTGGGAAGAACATTTCCAATTCTCATAATATAATGGAAAATTATTTTTCAATAGATAGAAATTTCTTCGGTTCTATGACTTTGAAACAAAAAAATTAAATAAGAAACAGATCTTTGAAAATGTATAACTGACATTCTTGGGGAAAATGAAATGTAAAACTACGGGAATTATATCTTGCATCAAAACATAGTATTCATGTGATTTTAGGCTCTTTAACATTAAATCATTCATTAACACGATGTTCTTTATATTTGATGAATACCCCACTAAAACATTTACATTGGTAAATAAGTTGAAATACTAATATCTCTACTTATTTTAAAGAGTATTAGAAGCTGGAGGATGAAAAGTTCATTTTTTAACATTCACTGGTGCCAACTCTTCTCATATTCCCATGGAAACCACATCCAACCAAGCCTTAATTCCCTACATTGATTTTTTGGATGAATTTATAAACATTCCAATGACACGATTACTTAGATTTTTTCAATATTCAGAACATCAAGAAAATTTCTAATGTATAGAAAATTCCAATATGGTAATTTAAAAAAATGATCTCTTTTCCCAGCTTGTTTTTTAATGTTTTTCAAAAAAATTCCAAAAGTAATGTCCACATCTTTACTTTCTCAAAAACATGACCAATTTTTAGTGGAGATGATGATGTACATTCTTCTAATCTACCATTGAATGATTTTATCCAAGATCAGTACGTATATCATCAGGGAAGAAATCTATGATTTCCGAGAAACACAATTTTCAATGAATGTTTCAATCTAATTTATTGTGTACTTTTTTCAAAAATGTGACACCCACGACTTCCTTTAATGTTATATCCTAACAAATTTCCATAAGTAGAAAATTCATTTATCATCCCAGACAAAATGGCTCTCAATTTGAAATTTGCATTTCTTTAAGAATCCTACAACATAACACCTAAAACCCACTTTAATTTCAAATCCTTGATGAATGGAGCCAAATTAACATCAATATCATTACTCGGTTATTTTGGTCCAGATACAAGCATAAATAACATTATGTATTTTAATTACATACATAACCACACTGAAAATTTATAATTTACCAACATAACATGCCATGTATAGTGAATGATTCATTGAAAACCAAAAGTATTCACTCCATCTTTAGATAACCCAAGATGAAGGTTTCTTAGCTTACTTACAAATTCAAGATACCAATAAATAATTCTCTTCCACTAAGGAGAGTGTGCGGGGTGATGTATTTTCCCAACATTATATCTTTTATCTACATGTCATTTAAATTTCCCAGTAGTCTCCTCACTTCTATATAGGCGCCTAAACCACAGAATTATTGGAAAGTACCATATGAATTTTATAGGACCTGATTTATCTTTCTTGTATCAAGATTCACCACACATTGGGAATTCAATAAGTGATTTTTGGAACTTGAGAAATATTATACAATAATTCAGGAAGGCATGTATTCTTTAAGATATCATACTCATCAAGTTTAGAATTCATTCGACATCATATGTTCATCCCAAAAGCTCATTGTCTTTTGAGATAATGTCATTCATGAGAGAAAGTAGTTCCATAAAATTGATGTCACTCCATCTGTTGACTGCTTTAAAATTATATAGCTTCTATAATGCTAACAATTTTGTGTCTTTAGTGAAACCATCATACAATGGAATATTTTCATAACTTATTAACTTCTCAAACAATTTTTTGAATCACAAATTTAATATTCCATTTTACTTGTCATTTCTTCAATATGATCTTCATCATAACTCACCTCTTGAATCACAACCTTGATACATTTTTCTTCAGTTAACACAATTTTAATCATATCATATGATCCATAAAATGCATTGTTATCCTAGACACTAGATATATTTTCTTTTTCCCCATGGTTTTTCCAATATTTATTACTTTGATCTATTCAGTGATAGATCAAGTTTTCTTCCAACTCCTCTTGAGTAATTAGTCTTAAATAACAATAGTTTAAATATAGACAGAGGATTTGAGAATGGTCATATACATGATATTTTGCAAATTTTATAAACTCTTTCACTCCATCTTCATACTCTTTTGTCATATGATTGGTATTTATCCATTATTTATTCATATCCACCCTATTTGATTCGATAATATTAATATTTAATGAAAACAATACACATAATATGTTCCACTAGGGTCACCATCCAAACATATATACCTCTTAAAAGATCCAAAGGAAGAAAAACAAGCTAGAACAGACCTGAACCTATAAAATATATTCATGATCTAAAAGTCCATTAGGTCACCACAACCAACCAAATATAAGGTATCGATTTCATTTTACATCCTAAAAAAAGTTTAAAATAATTTAATAAATAAAAAATTTATATAATGTTTTACCAAATAAGTAATAACACATAAAAGTGTTTTAAAACTCTTTTTCTAAGATTTTCATTAAATGACAAAAATCACTTGAAAACATTTTTCCTCCTCCAATACAAATTTTTGAAATAAAACTTTTAAAATATGACTTTAAAAGATTTCATAAACAGCAATTTCTGATATACACATTTCAAAACTCAAAGTGGTTTCCAACGATCATACAGTTTTCTAAAAAATGTATGAAAACTAAACATTTCCATAAAAATATTCTTGGTGGCCTAAAACACCATTTTAAAAACTCACAAATTATTGTAATTTCAAATAGAAACAATTATAACTTTTCCAATTTAAGAACAATTTTTAAAGGGGATTAAGAGGGTATGACACCTTTTATAAAAACTCATTTTTTATCAAATTTCAAATGGACATTCTCTTCTAAAAACATTCTTTGAATGCCAAGACATTTAATCATTTATAAAAGCAAACCCAAAATACTCTTCATACCAATTTTAGAAAAAACACATTTGAAACTCAAATTGGAATTCACTCTACCCTTTAGAAGGCCATTGAAAAACATTGAAAGAGACAATAATCTTAAAAATCCCATCCAAATGGGAAGACACACCCATTAAATACATTCCATATTATTGGGAAATATTAAAAGATTTAAACACCAAAAAACAATGATATAAAAATTAACTGAGGCTAAAAAATGTGTTTAAAATATAGATCACAATGGTTAACTCGCCACTTTAATATTAAAATAGTATTTTCCTACATTTTTAACTCTTTAAAATCACCCAAACTATAGGTTTGAATTCCAATTAAACAAGAATAATTTTTAAACAATAAAGTCAGTGATTACCACTGATTTTAAAACCAAAATAAATCTTTAAAAATTCAATTTTGTAATTTTCAAAAACCCTTGTCATCGAATACCATTCAATAACATGGAATAAAACCACATGGAAAACTCACAAAGAAGCCAATTCTCTATATAATAATTTGAAATCATGTATATGACATTTCTAAAAACATTACACTTAAGGCACCCTTTAAATCACTTTATAAAATATTCCACCTTCATAAAATCACTTGATTGATTAATACATTTCAAAAATTATCTTGTCTGATAAACCAAATGGTTAAATCAGAGTCACTAAATGTAATGGAACCCTGTGTTTTTCATGTATCCTATAAAACCAAGGATTTAGACACCGCTTTGGAATATATAGGGTGTGATGAAAATCCCAATAGGATAACACATTGAATATAAATAATGGTTTTTGGTAGAGACCCAATCTTGACATACTTGAACTTTACATTTCTTTTGTAGAATACTTAATAAATTACACAATCAAAATCCCAAATACCATTTTATTTTAGTGGCTTTGGAAACTCCGAACATAATCTTTTAATCAAGGTGAAAGATCATCAACATCCCCCATAAAGACCTTCCCCTTTTCCTTTCCTAAAACCTTCCTTTATATCTTTGGGAAAAGAAAACAAAAAACGGGTGAGATCAAATTCTTATCAAGGGTAAATGTGGAGAACATAAAAAAACCATAGACATTTGAATTTAAAAACATTAACATAATGTTTAAACATGAAAATATTGAGAAATGACATAAATCATGCTAGTACGTAAGTCATGGATAAAAAAGAAACATTAACTATGATATAATTTCATTGGAATAAAAAATATAATTGTGGAAAACTAATAATCACATAATATGATTTCCATAGTATCCAAGGAATTACTACCAAGACCATCATTGTGGATGAAGTCCATTACTGAACCGGGTTTACATGTTGTTTTGTCCCTGTATTTCTAAAGTGGATTTACTTTTTATTCCAACCATGTATATCTCGTGAGATATAAATCATTAACCAATACATTGTAAGGAGATATAGCTCCCACCCATCTCATAATGAAATCATTCTTATATATTCTACAAAAACATGAATCATTTATCATAGTATAACCCATGAAATAAAATGGGATTCTTAAACATTGTGCCATTATAACATAATCTATTTAAGATAAATAGAATTCACAAAAACAATTCCATTATCAGAATAATCAAATAAAATTAATAATAGGGATAGAAACATAACCCTATGTCATCTTAGATGTAAAATAATTTCGATAAAATACTTGAACATAATTCCTGACGAAAATATCCTTTCTTTTTAAAAGAATTTTATTTTCTCAAAATGTCATGAAATTTCAAAAGAAAATAATTTAGTTGAAAACAAACTTGAAATATTTTAGAGGAATCACCACAAAAATAATTAGTTAATAAGACATAAAAATTTGTTCATTCTATATATGTTAAAAAACATTTTCCCCGTACTTTTACCAAAAAAGTCAACAAGTACCTAGTATAGTAAAAAAAGAAAGATTCTTTATATTTTATGTTTTAAAAGTTAAAATGGGTAAAAATAATGTTAAACATAAATATAATAATTGTAAAAATTATATGAAAACATATTTATAAATCCTAGATATGGATGATGAATATATCCCCAGAAAATACTTATGTATAAACAATATTGGATAAAAATGACATTGAAAAATTATCCCTTACCTTTGGTCAAATTTCATCCATATATTTATAAACCTCCATTATATTGGGTTTAAACATATTAATAAATTTTAACATAACCATAATAATATTTATGATATCATATATGATTCACTTACTACTTTATATTACACGTACATTTGTCAATTCCATGTTAAAAAAACGTTTTGGGTAAAAATCGTATGTCTTTGGACTTGTTATTATTGATATTATTACATAGATCATGATTTACTTACTTAAATAATGTAACAAATTATTTATATATCATATATATTCAGTATAAAATATATATATAATAGATCGATAAACGGAATGGAATACACCTTTCACGAAAACGGTAGGATGTACGTACGCATGAACATTGTTTTCGTTTCCATATTGAATTGGATGGAAGTAATTAAATGAAATATACATATGTATAAATAAATATATTATCATTATTATTTCATATATTAATTATTATTTATTATATATAATTTATAATCATTCTTGAATAGTTAACATGGAGAATGAATCTCATCGCATTGTGGAGATGGTAAGTTGTACGTACGCACGAGTGACGATATAATTCCCATAGTTGTTGAATGGTATCAAATTTAATGGTATATAATATCTTAGAATTAGTATCATGTTATAATAATCATGAGTATTTATTATTTCCACCATTATACCAATCCAAGTAAGGTGGTTGTGAAAAACATATTAAACCATGTCATGGAGATGCTAATCCATACACACGCATGCGTGATGATTTAGTTTTTTATAGGATGGATATAAGGTGAAATAAGGATGTTTCATATTTATAATAATGTATAATTATATGACTGATACTGATGTTTTTACTTTATAATGATACAGCTAATGAAGAATATGTAGAAGAAAAAAATTTGAAAGAATCGGTAAAAGATATTACCTCTTCATTGACATGCCTCCATTAAATTTCCACTAAGGTCACTAGGGATTTGTCTCTTGAGAAGAAAATAATCTCTAGAATATAACTAGTTAATTTGAGAAGATAAATGTGAATGGGTTGGACAAGCTTCAAGGCTTAAAATGGATTGAAGATGAGAGGTAAGAGGTTCCCTTTTACAAGAGAGGAGAGGGGAACCTTAGGAAAGTTCAACAATATTAATTTATTATAAATTCAATTTTGGTTAAAAATTGTCCAAAACATATTTAATTATAATATAATATAATTTGGGTTATAATAAATATAATCCGATAATTTTTTGACATTTTTTTAATATTTCTTTATGCTTATCATTTTGGTTTTACCCTTATTTTACCCTTTTTAATCTTACTTTGATATCATGTTTTTTACACACTATGGGTTAATGTAATTTCCATATAAAGTAAAACAATCACACAAAGTTATTTAGGAATTATTTGTACTTATATAAACCATTTTTATGAAAAATATAATTTCTGGAATTTAATGTCATTTAATAAACTATTTTATGTTTTAAGTTATAAATTGTGTCAATTTTGGACACTATCCATCCTTGACTTTTTAAGAATTAATAACAACCTTATTACATAAAAAAAAAGGCATTAAATCAATTATATTATGTCAATATTAACCATAAAATTAGTTTATGACATCAAAATAACCAAATTACATTTTTTTAATATTTTTAAATTCATGTATTTGAATCTTTCATTAATGAGGTAATCACTATATCATAATTGTGTTAAAAATAAATATATTTTTCAAATGTATAAAAATTATAAACAAAATACTATTATGTAGGAAATTTTTTTATCTTCATAATTACTATTTATATACATATATATCTATTATATAACCCCATATTAATTTTAATTTATTAATAGATATATGTTTAGGTTGTAATTATCTTTACTTTAAATTAATTGTTATAAAGTGTCATTTTCACAACCATGTGAATCCATGGGGTCCCGAAAACGTCTTAAGGATTCCCATTGTTGTAAATATCTCAACCAATATTGTTAGGGCATTTGGTAGGTTAGTTTAATATTATTATAATATTATTTTTTACCCTTATTTGTTAGATTTACCCTTTAACCATGGTAAATAAAATAATTGTTGAAGTTACTATTCATAACATCAAAAAATTAATGGTAGATATATAAAAAATTTGAACATTCTGATTCCAAATATGATTTCGATTTTTCCAAATTCAAAACACAGAAGTTGGATTAGTTAATTTAAAATTATTCCTGTTGTCGAAAAAACAGGTTTTTTGTTTAAAACATTATAAAAGATTGAAATGTTTTTATTTATGAATTCAATATAAAATTATTGATAATGACATAAATTATAATAAATTGTAAAAATATAATTTATTTATACTTTAAAACCATTCCATAATATATTTTATCCATATGAATTATATCTATGAAAAAATTTGTTTTCAATTAAAATTAAACGTATTTTCACTATTCATCAAACTATGAATGTTATCAAAAAAATATAAAAAATTTATCCAAAGTATATTTTTATGTCTCACTTCCAAATAAGATGTGTATCTTGTCAAATATAACTTATAAAAGTATCAAAAACTATATTTAAAATGAGTGCGCCAACAAAAGGCGGTAAAATGGAATTTTTCTGAAAAATATTTCTTTTATCCTAAAAAATTATTTTGTTCTCATATCATTTTTAATATGAATTCTGATGTTATATAAAATTCAAAATGTTTTTAATACTATTAATAATGGCTATTTTATATAAAATTTTAATAATATAACATTGTTTAGTGAAACTCGGTATTATGTACCATGGAAGAGATCGTGAAAGATCACTCTTGTGTGTAATGCATGCCCTGTACAAGTTGTGTATAGTGCAATATTCTTTTGGTATTGTATATAAAATAGTAAAAACAAAGTTCATTTATACATTGAAAAAAATCTATACTCAGTGTTGTGTGAAATTAATTCTATCAAATGAACTTGAACTAGTGGGAAACACTAGGCAAGTATATTGTTGTGTATACTGCAAGATAATACGGTATTGTGTATAATGCAAGCTAATCTTGGTGTAGTGCACAACATAATAAATCAATTAAATTAAAAATAATCTATATAATAATATCTTGGGGTGTCACATTCTAACCCCCTAAAAAGGAATTTCCACCTCAAAATTCGTCTGGGTTATATGTGGTTTACTACTTGAAAGTTTAGTTCATAGAAACCCACATCATAAAGAGGAATACTAAAATTTAATTTTAAATATAAAAGTTTGAAACATAACAGTTAACCAAATTAACTCATCACTGGGTTTCCACATAGGAGAACATCGGTGGGAAGTGAAAACATGGATATGGAAGAGAAATCTGGCCATAAAGATTTGATTGATAAAGAAAAAGGTTTGGAGAAAGTTAAATATCAGAAAACCATAAATCTGTGATAATTTCAGGTACCATCGGATTCCTCTGATAAGAGGGTACAAGGATAACATTTTTGTTTTTCAATATCAATTCCCTAAAGATGAATAATGTTTTCATAAAGAGGATTACATTCTTGATTTTAGTGTAATATCACCGATGCTCATTATCTGAACAATGTTCACTTAATAATTTATTTAATGAAATTAAGTTGAATTTTTAATTATTGATTTGTTAGAAGATTATATGATAGTATGATAGTTCATTCCATATATCTCAACAAAAATGATAGAATATATTATTTAATATGCATAATTCTATCAATAGTGAGATAATATATTATTCTAACAAACTTCAACTAGAATTTAAATTATAATATCTATAAATCAATAACATTACAATCCTTCAAAAAACTAAAAATATAAAACTTTTTAAGGAGGTTAACTAAATTGACATAACATTTTTCTCCCATATCTCATTTGGCAGTTCTTGGTTGCCACATTCAAAACATCTAAATAACTTAATCATGTATTCTCTTGAAATATGCTAATAATATAAATTATCGTAGAACCTTTGTGATGAAATGAATTATATCAAAATTAACTATTTCCACACCCCAAATATACCAAAAATTATATATACTCAAACCATAATATCACTTTTTCCTTTTTTAGTCATGATCACATTAAAACTATCAAACATATTTCTTTCTCCTTATCCCTTCATTATGCGCATATCATTTTCATTCCAAAAATATTTCAATCACTTTTCATGGTTACCAGTACCATATAATTATGAAAACCCATAATAAACCAAAACATAGATATTCCAATATTCCATAATACTATAAATGATATTCCACCACACTATTTTAAAATCCCTTTACATAAACACTTAACCATTCCATGACTTCATTATCATACTCATCATCACCAATAGTGATCACATGTGACTTCCCTTTTCCTTTTTCCTTAATAGGTTGTTGATTTAGATCATCATTAACCCTTGGATTTGGGAATTGGCTAGAATAATTCCCAATTTCCTTGCACATATATCATTGAATTGTGGGTGGTGCATTCTCTGTAGTCCTTTCTCCATTCACATCTTTCTCAACCTTTTCCCATTACTTTGGCACTCAACAACTCCATGACCTTCTTTTCCACACTTGAAACATTTTCTAGTCCCTTTAAGACAATCTCCACCTTTCTTCTTTTCACACTTTGATCATAAGGAAACACTTATCTTCTTTCAACCATTGTTTTGATATTTTCACTTGAACTCCATCTTTCGTTTCTTTTCAAAACCATGAGATGGATATATAACACCAACCTCCTATTATTACTTGATAGAACAATGAAAAATATCTTCATAGATACTAAAGTATCTTATAGATAATGCCCTCCGAATACTTGGTTTTAAGACACAGAAAAATCTACCAACATTAGTTTCAGGTTGGATGGTAAATACAAAAACATACCATGGAAGTCTTGTAAAATTCACCTCATATGTAGCAACAGATTCATCATCCTTTTACTTATTCTCACGGAACTCCTTTTCTATCTTTTTTTATAGAATACCAGGGATGTACTTATTGAAAAATAAGCTCTTTAACTTCACCTAATCCATGGATTCAATTTCATCTTACTACCTTGTTTTCTTAATTAGATTCCACCACTGGCCAGTTTCACCATCTAAATGATAGAAACAAAATGACATTTCCATGTTCTTTACATAGAAGGATGGAAAATACCTTTTCAATGGTACTGATCCATTATTTACAACAATTGGTTTATAAGACACACTGAAAGAAGGTAGACATTTCCTAATGAAGGACTCGATAAAATGGTCTTCCCTTCTCTGCTCATTTTGGGGTTTAGAATGATTCAGACCTTATGTAAGTATAGCAATAAGATTTTTCATTCCATCTCCCATAACATTTGGTTTTTTAGGAGGAAAATCATTGTGTTGTCTAATGCATTGATCATTAACATGGTTCCCTTGGGATCCAGTCATCATTTAAAACCCAAAAATAATAGTGTGAGAGGAAAAAATCATACTAGGAAAATAATATAGTCCAGGGGGAGTACCTTTAATATCTAACATCATAGGGTTAATTATAGGTTATTCATTATTGATACCATAATTTTAAGATCGTATATTATAATTATACTTTACCTTAGGGACATTCCTAGACATACCTTTGAAATAACTCTAGGGATCTCACTAAAGTTTTTTCATCCTAATTTCCAAAGTTTAACTAAACATTCTCTTTGATACCAACTATAATTACCCTAGCTTGACGTACATTGACATTACATTACTTTTTCGGAATATTTATTACATTACACTAAATATATTCCCAAATACCATATTAGTTTAGTGTATTTGTAAACTAAGAACATAATCGCCTAACTTGGTGAAAGATATTAAACATCTCCCGTAAAGATCATGCCATTTTCATTCCCCTCCTAAAATCTTTTTTTGTATCCTGGGGAAAAGAAAACATACAAAGGGTAAGCTAAAATTTTTAGTAAGGGTAATCATGTAAAACATAAAACAAAAATAAAAAGGGTGAGCTCAAATTCTCAATAGAATTAGGGCATGTTTTAGGGTAGTTTGGTATTATTATAATATTATTTTTTACCCTTATTTACCATATTATCCCTTTAATCATAGTAAATAAAATAATTACTGATGTTACTATTCATAATGTACAAAAATAAAAAGTACCTATTTAAAAAATTTGAATGTTATGATTCTAAATATGGAATCCATTTTTTGAAATTCAAAATAGAGAATTTATCGTAATTAATTTTAAATTAATCTTGTTATCGAAAAAAACGGGTTATTGTTTAAAACATTTCAAAAGATTGAAATTTATTTACATATGAATTTGATGTATAATTAATTCTAATGAATTAAATTATATTAAATGGTAAAGATATATTCTATTTATACTTTAAAATCATTAAATAACATATTTTTACCATATAAATTATTTCTATGAAAGAAGTTGTTTTCATTTAAATTTTAGAAAATTTTAACTATTCATCAAAAAAGAAAGTTATCAGAAAAATATAAAAAATTTATCCAAAGTAAATTTTAATGTCCATATTCGAAATAAAAAGTTTATCTTTTCATATATAACTTGTAAAAGTGTCAAAACTATATTTAAAATGGGTGTGCCATCAAAAGGTGGTAAACTGTATTTTTTGGAAAAATACTTCTTTTATCAGAAAAATTAATTTTTTTATCATATCATATGTTAGATGAATGCTAATGTTATATAAAATTAAAAATGTGGTTAATAATATGCTTATTATCTGTTTTATAGAAAATATTAATAATATATCTTTGTTCTGTGAAACTCGGTATTACGTACCGTGCATGCTATCGAGGAAGGTCACGCTTTTGTGTAATTCATGCCTTGTTAGTGTTGTGTGTAGTGCAAGATTCCTTTGGTGTTGCATATAAAATAATCAAAACATAGTTCATTAATACATGGAAATAAATCTATACTCAGTGTTGCGTGAAATGAATTCTGTCAAAAGAACTTGAACTTGTGTGAAACACAATCCAAGTATATTTTGCGTATACTACAAGCTAATATGGTGTTCTATATAGCACAATCTAATATTGGTGTATCATAAAATACAAAAAATCAATAAAATTAAAAAGAATTTGTCTCATAAAATATCAGGGTGTTATATTTTCACCATGGAAACCATTAGTTCTTTTTTGAAAAAATGACCTAAAATCATTTATTTTTTAAAATAATATCTCCACAATAAAAAACATTAAAATGGTAAAATAAATTAAATCAAATTTCAGATGAAATTGGAAATATCAAGATTCAATAATGAAGAGGGAAATGAATATATCACATCACAATTATTCATTAATCATGCATCATATGACAAAACCTCTATGTCTGAGGATACTAAGAATGTCACTAGGAACACTAGATGGAATACATGAACCAAGTATTCCATACGGGGGAGATCGTCTGTATCATTAGGGTAATAGTCAATCCTTTTAACACACTCAGTCTAACAAACCTATTATACATTTATAGAGAGTAATCTATATTGGTCATTGTATATATCCTGGTTACCAAATTTTTTTGTGGAAGAAGACATAGGGAAACCATACGTTCATCTTGAGACATTCCACAACATAGCATATAATAGGCGTGTATTGTCCAGAAATGGTCTCATGGCTACAAAAGCACCAACATATGAATTATATAAAAAAAGTGTCTCGTGGAAATACATGAACCCAGAATTGAATAATTTCATGGAGTTTTCTAATCTAATATGCATGCACAAAGACATAAATAATATAAAAGCTTATAAATTTATATAAAGTCCATAAAATGGTATATACATTCCACTTCAATAGTATGATTCAAAATTCAAATAAATTGTCTCCTATACGATGAACGTACACCAATGTCCCCTATAACTAAAGAAAATTCACATCATAAGGGATTAAATAATCAAAATAAGATACTAATAACATGATAAGGTCTTGATTTGAAAAATAAAACCTGTGAGAACAACTATTAACAATTGTTAATTATACAATCTAGAGATAGAAGGAAGGATAGTCCTAATAGATGATTGAATGAGTATTTATCTCCTATTATTCCATTCTAAATCTCCTAATTCATATTCCCTTCAGTGGAAATGAAAATATTAAATAATATAATCCTAAGTTCATATGTTTCTATAAAATACTTCAAATGATGAGAAATTATAGGAAAATACATTAAAATAAAATTTGAATATCATACCTTTAGTTTTGAGGGTCTTGATTCATCGAAAATGTGCCAGTTGTGGGGTTCTATGGGGTGGTATGGAGGCGGGGAAATAGTGTGGCAGAGTGGCGGCATGGAGGCAATTCATTTGGTGGGAGCAATGCATAGCAATAGCGGGGTTCAACAACAGAGGTGGCGCAGTGAGGCTAGAGTAGTGTGGTTGGGTGAGAGAGGTTGAGCGGAGGTAGTGGAGTTCCGAAAGGGAATGATTACATTTGGGCTGCGGTATTGTGGTTGGGTTATTGTAGAGGATGGTGGCATTGAAGTTTGGAAAGAGTGGTGGTAGTCTGCTTCTGTGAGAGCTTGAAGGTGTGCTATAGAAGAATTTGAATATTATGGTTCATTTATAAAATCAGGTAACACTTTTATCAGCATAACTTAAAAACCACTGACAAATGTATCTTTTATTAGTGCTAAAATAGAAATCATTAATATAACATACCTTTATTAACACTTTTCAGCACAGATAAAGACCTAGTTTATTAGAATTTTTTAGCACAGATGAAGACAGATCTTTATCAGTGCTAAAAAAATGTTTACAAATATATAATGTTAATAATTTATTTATATTGTTATATATATTTATAAAATTATATATATAAGAGGTAAATGTATTTATATATTTATAATTACTACTATAAATTAATTTATATTAATTTATATTTATATATATAATAAATATATTTATATAATTATTTCTATTTATAAAGTTATAAATATTATAAATATTATACACAAATAAATATATATTTATAATTATAAAATTATAATAAATATATTTATTATAATTTTAATTATATATAATAAATATATATATTTAATGTATTTAATATAAATAATTATATATTTATATATATTTATATATTTATATTTATAAAAAAAATTATATATATTTATTTAAAAAATTATAAAATTATAGTAACTCTATTTCATTTATTTATGATTTTATAAATATATATAATTAATATACTAGTTATATATATTTATAAGATTATAAATATAATAAATGAGGCGGATGGTCTTAGTCTTCATCATATCCAGCCTACACCATTCCTTGGGATTGTATCACCACCGCTCCATTGTGTGCTCGCTGCAGGGATTCATTATCCACACTGACATCGACACTTCCGTCCACACAGGATTTGTTATTCATGCTAGCTGCTAAGATATTCAACGTTCACAACGGGATCTTGTTGACGTGCTTCCACACTAGTGTTAGACTCTGGGATCTTGTTCTTTCTATCGTGTATCCACCATATCATTGTAGCATTGTTGTGGGTATTCATGGTCGCTGATGTGCTCACCTTTTCTAACATTTTTCTTTGGTATATGGATTCTCTTATTGAAGAATCTCTAGGCCAGGGTGTATTAACTCACACAGGCACTCTGTGATTGTTCTGGGACCATTATCTTGCAGTGTTCTTGATCCAACAATATTGCTCCCGGATGCTCATGGTGTTCCGACTTTTCCTTATGGTGATGGAACAACGTCTACTGATGGAGCAGGGAAGCACTCATTCTTTATATACAAGGGATTATATGCTCCTCCCATTCATTAGAATGGTAGTGTCACACACATCAAGGCAGATCTAATTGTCTTCTCAGAACGCTTCAAAATATGTGAGCATCCAATAATTTCTCATTTTGTTATACCCTAGGGGTTCTATTCCATTGAATATTGGAGAAACAGTAGAGAAACTCTTGGTGATATATGGTTCTTATCTTGGAAATGTGTTTCATTAGTTTTTGGATGCTGACCTCATTTCCATGTTTTAGTTTTCTACCAATCCCATTATCAATCAAAAAGCATGAGTGGCTGCTCCATTGACTCATTAATGACTCCTGAAGAATCAGCTTCTGCATCTTTCACACCAATATCTTGCTCAATAATTTCTCATCTTGTTTTACTTGTTATTTTCTCTCTTGATGGGGATCTTTCCTTTGTTGATCCAGTCTATTCTCCTTTTCTTGTTCCTTCTCTAATCTTTTCAATATGTTTAAGTAGGAGTAGGTTCACCTGGATCCTCAACCATTTTGGTATAAATATAATAACTGTATTTATTGAAATTTTATATTTATTTAAATAAATAAATTTATTTATTTATAATTATAGAAATAAATATAAATATATTTATATTTTTAAATATTTATAATACTATAATAACTGTATTTATAATACTTAAAATTTAATAAATATATCTAATTGATATATTTATTATAATTTTAAAATTACATAAATATATCTAAATTTATTTTTGATTATAATTATAAATATTTTTATTTTATTAAAATATATGTATATATTTATAAATATATTTATTTATTTACATATATTTATAATATTTTATGTATAATAAATACATTTATTATAATTTTATTATTATTCATATATATATATAAGTATAAAAAAAATTATTTATAATGAAAAATTCAGAATAAATATATAGTTATTTATAGTAATAATTATATATTCATTTATTTATTTAAATAGTTATAAAATTATAAGAAAAATATTTATTATATTTATAATTTAATTAATATATATAATTCTTTAAATGTATCTATATTTATTTATAAATATAATTATATATATTTGTATATATTTAAAAATATATTTATTTAATTATATATATTTATAAAATTATAAGTATAATAAATATATATTTTTCTAATTTTATAATTATTTAAATAAATATATATTTATTTTGAATTAAAAAATTATAATAAAAATAAATTTATTTATAGTTATAATTAGAAATATATATATTTCTATTTAAAGAATTATAAAATTACAACAAATATATTTATTATATTTATAATTATAATTATATAATTATAATTATAAGAACAGATAAATACATATTTATTTACAATTAAAAAATTGTAATAAATATATATTTAGTTATAATTATAATTTTAAATAAATATATTTAAAAAGTATTTATATCTAATTAAATATTTATAATTACAAATATAAGAAATGCATTTTTTATATTGATATATTTATTGTAATTATTATGTATTTATGAGAAAATAATAGATTCATTGGTATAATATGAATAAATCATATACCTATTAAAGTATAGATCATAAAAAATGAGTCATCACATATATGGAAAACATGAATAATAATAGTGGTGTAATTTAAAAATGAATATGCAGGATGAATACATACTCACAGTGGCGTACCCATCGGTTTGGAGGATCCAAACCCATAACCCAAAATTTATTATTAAAAGAAAACATACAAGACAGGCGGGAAGAAAGTCAATAAGATAAGACATTCCCATAGTGAGAAACAAAAAAATCATCTAGATCATAGGTTCCTCTGATAACATCCTCTACCATTGGGATGTCGAACATGCCTTCAGGTCCTATCCCTTTAAGGGGCCACACATTCTTCCATTGATGATGATTCAGATGAACCCTCTTGAGTGGAACATGTCCTAAATTACCAAGATAAATCTAGATGTTCCATTTTTTAATTAGATCAGATTTTATCTTAAAAATTAATATATGATCAACTATATACTTCAATAAAATAATTCTTGCCAAAAACAATTGGTTCCATTGCTATGAAAGTAACCTCATGTTGTGAGAAGTACCAGTCAGATACTTCCTTGTGAATGCCTACAACTGGCCTTTCACCTTCCTTGTCCTTCAGGGTTATAATGTTTGAATTTTTTTCTTGTGCAAAAGAACATTCTTCATTAAAGGATTTTATGAAATACATATATACATTTTTCATCAAAACACTAAAGTGAGATGGATAAGACCAACCCACATTTGTTGCTCTCATATATCATAATGCAGTAATTCTATCTTCAATCTGCAAAGGGATCTCAATTCATGCCATAATATTAATTTTTAAATTGTTGGGGATGAAGCCTCATTTTTAATATTTTAAATCAAATACCTCTTTAGACTGGGTAGAGTGAGACCCATTAAATAGACCGAAGGCCCAAGGACAAGTGGCCTGAATAGTAGGATTGAAAGCCCATTTTTGGCCCAAAGGGCCCCTCGGTGAATCGTACTGCTACAATACCCGGGCTTCTATAGCACCTGCAGCAGTACCACCACCGCTATTGTTTCTGCTACAGTAACCCAGAAATTTGTCCATTCCTAGATTTGATCCAGGGTCTTTTGGATGCCAAGCAAGATCATGTGCAACTAGGGTACAGGTTCATTGGGGCTCTTTCCCTATTGTCAAACATAAATGGGTTTTTGTCTAGTGGGGAGATCACATGGTCCATTAGGGTCATCTACATTGAAAATAATTAGGATCTACATTGATCATATACTCATTTTCATGCCCCTAAATTTGAGTCATTGAATTCACAATGGGAGTAAATTTTCTCTTTCTCCAAAAAACCAACTGGAACCTTACATCATCATCCAACTTGGCCTTCCCCTACCTATTAGAAAACACAAGCAGCTCATGTGTCATGTTAAATATAACTTCCTCCTGAATGTAATCCTCATGATTAGGCTTATTCTATTCCTCATCAAAAACTATATCATCCCATGAAGTCATCGATCCACCTTCACCCTCAAGTGGACTAGAAATAGCCCCAATACTGTCCATAAAAGCACCCTCATTATCATACAAAACCTATTAATTTAAGCATTGGATAGAATCATAATCAATATGTAGAGAAGTCCCCCCACCAAAATCATGCACATTTTTGTCATTGGAATCATATTTCTATCCTTGAACCAAGGCGTGACGCATGTCCTTAATGGCTTGCAAAAAAGACCCATCATGTGAAGTGCCCATTCGAGTGGGATTATGTGGCACAACCCATTGTTGGAAAATATCAAAAAAATATTAATCTCTTATTGCCTTTCAGATAGGGGTATTGGAGACCTTCCTAAATACCTTCTTCTACCTCATACGGTCATCAAATTTTTGCTTCTTACACTGACTAGAGGGATGACCTAATTTATAGCAATGAAAGGAGTGGTGGTTCTTGCGGCATTTCTCGCAAGAGTTCCCAATACAAATAAAATTACTAGAAAAGCTATAAATCCATTCAAAATATATAGAAAATTAAATTTTTATATCCCCTAATAGTAGAAAAACAATTTCAGTCTACTCCGGAGATAAATCAATATCTTCCAGAACTCTAGAAAAAATGTCGTACCTTATTCGCTCGGTCTTCTTGTCAATCTTGATTGGAGTCACCACCGTAGAGGAAACTTCCCACAATATATATGGATGTTAAAAAACAACTCAAATGATTTAAATTGACCCAGTTCAACATGGTATAGGCTCCAGTTGTGAAAAAATTCAAGAGAGGGTCTCATTGTTGGAAAGTGAGGTACCTTGGTTTCAGCAGGATCAGAATGAAGCTCCAAGAAATGTTTTGGAGATCCTTGGAAGCAAAAACAACATGGAATACACCATTACCCAAAGAAATCAAGTACATTTCAATAAATCCCTAGAAATGAATCATTCAACTTCCCTAATCATCTAGATTCTAGGGAGCTTCCATTATAAAAACTAAGATCTTAGACAAAATAGGGAATTTACAATCTATAATGTGATTTTGAAGATTATAGGTTTCACCTCCAAAAATGAAATAGATCCATTATTTGTTATCTATATGTTCAGTGATGACAAAGAGTCCTATAAATCATAGAAAAAATTGTTTCTTAAAATATTTTTCAAACCATCGAGATTAGGGTTTTACGATTCATCCACCACACATATTGGATCGAAAAAATCTACAGTCTTCTTCCCCACACCACCTCTCATGGCCTTCGAAGGAGGGATGAACAAATCCCTCGAATCGAAGCAGAAGTCCATTGGATCCGCCTTGGATCATCATGTTAGATCACCCAATAATTTCTAGGAAATCACCACAGCTTAAATATTACAACCCTCCTTCATGAATAAATAACTTATGAATGTGAATTATAATCACATATAAATATATTAATTGACCAATTTTTTTAGAAATATATATTTATATAAATATAAATATATATTTTTATATTTATAAATATAAATACGTAAATTTAGAAAGTATTTATATATAATTAAAAATATAATAAATACATTTATTATTTTTTTAAAAATACAATTTTATAATTATTTAAACATATATTTATTTAACTATAATCTCATAAATACTTTTTTTTTAAATATTATATATATATATTTGAATTATAATGAGAAATATATTAATTATAGATAGATTTTTTATTTAAATTATATAAATAAATTTTTTTGAATGTAATTATAATAATTTTATATAAATTAATAAGATTTTTTATTAAACACCTTTATTGGTGCCTACCAAAGCATTGATAAAGGGAATACATTTATTAGTGCTTTTTTAGCACTAATAAAGGATAGATTTATCAGCACTTCTAGCTAGTGATAATAAAGGCCCCCCTTTTATCAACGTTTTTTCTTAGTGCTAATAAAAATTGGCACTACAATTATGACTATATGTGGTAGTATAAAAAAGTTATTTTTTTTAAATATTGTAATTTTTTAAAGAGGTTTGTGTTAATAAACAACCAATTACTAAAAAATGAATTTCTAAATCAAGTTATAAAACTTTTTAAAGAAATTTTTGTTATGAAAAAAGCTCTAAGGGCGTGATATGATAGATTATCTATGATTTTCAACAAAAAAGATTTACCAAAGGGAAGGTTGATCAAATTATATTTATAAAGTAATTTTCTAATGATATTTTAATCATACACATATATGTTTGTCATATTTTATTTGGATATAAAATTAAAATGCTGAGTAATGAGTTTTCAAAATTAATAACAATTGAATTTGAAATGAGTATAATTGGTGAATTAATATTTCTCAGTTTACTTCAAAATTTTCAAGTAAAAATTTTTATTTTTTAAAATCAATGGAAATATGCTGAAGATTTAATTAAAAAATTCAATTTTGATTCAAGTAAAACCATGATAACCACAATATGCATTAATATATAAATTGTATGTTGGTTTTAATCCTATATATTGTTATAAATATTTCTAGGAATTAGTGAATTTTGATTATATTTGAACCCATATGTGGGATGGCTTACGGAAACCCAGGCATGGGTCGCTCGACGGTGGCGCGCGATACGGTAATGGGACAACTCTTCAAGTGGGCAAGTGGTGTCCATGGCAGTTGAGCACTTAAGGCAGTGGACCCACACATTTATGATTTCAAGAAATAAAATATTTATAGGTTATAGACATCTAGGCTATAGGATTTGTAATGGACATCATGTCCCCAGGGACTTCAGGCCCTAAAAATGGGTGGGATATCTCTTGGGGATATTTGACCAACACTTTTGGGTTGTGTGTATTGTATTTATATGTTTCGTTGTAATATTATCCCTAACAAACTTTAATATATATATAAATATTAATAATATGTACTATTTACCATCTTCCCACAAATATCCTATCCTCCAGAGGTGAAGCTCCTCTATTTTCATGCTCCGTTAATCTTTCTATAACTAGATTAACTCTTCACGTTTGTAGATCATCCTCCTGATTTTATGGCATAATGCCCCACCAACCCAATTTCTACATTCATACAATGTCAGTATCTTCACATAATAAGTTTCATCGTTCGCTTTAGCACCTCCTCTTCCTCATCCATATTGCTTCAATATTTTCCAAACACTGACCCACACACCACCCATCCTTCTTTATGCACACCTCATCTGCAATAGAGTAGTTATAGCTCATCAGCTTCATCCGTAAACTCTAGCTACTTCACTGAAAGGAACCAACACATGATCTTTTTCTATTTTTTAGAACCTACCATGCCATTTCACATACCTAGCGTGAAGATTGAAATTATTCTTACCATGAATTACACGTACCTACATTGTGTTAAAGTGTAGTTATCATGGACAAAACCAATATACCTAATGTGAAGGCATTATATTTGCCGCAAGTGTCTATTGAACATCTATGAAAATGGTTCAATATTACCATGAGAGGTATTTTCAACATACCATGAATCATAGAAGGTACCTAATGTGAGTTATTTTATGTCTATTATGAAATATATATTTTTAGTTATCTTATATAGTATAGTTTTTTATATCTCTTGAATTATTTTTCGAAGTAAATATTTTTTTAAATTTTCTACAGAGATATTTCAAAATTATTTCGTATATTTTCTTACCTAATTTGATTTTATAATAAACCCATTTGAATTTATTTTTTAGGTATTCGTACACAGTATATGGACCGCAGGACAAATGCATCGAATAGTCAGCAAATTACTTTTCTTTTTCTAAAATTCATATTTTTAGTACTCTCTTCTTTAACATTATTTTGATATTTTTAATTGTTGTATGTTTTTTAAATTCATTTTAAATGATCTATTTTTGTGAAAATTAGTTATATACTATAATATCTAAAAATTAATTATTTACTGGAGAAAATATAGTAGAAATTACAATGTAAATAATAAATTTCAAAATAATTATCTTATGTTCTTTTTTAAGATTATTTTAAATTATAAAATAGCTACAATCTTGTTTAAATGTTTTCATTGTTTTATTAATTGAATAATTATCATTAATAATAAATAAATTTTTCTATGTACATTAACATTATTTCATATATAACTAAAATAATGTGAAGACACTCAAAGTATGATCAAATTATTTCTAATTACATGTAATAATAATATTCTATGTTTAATTAATTTCTAACATGGATTTCTATTATTAGTAATTTAAACACATCTATAAAACTAATAAGATCTTTGAGTTAAGGTATTTCTATTATCCATTGTAAAGAAAATCAACTATAGTGACAAAAAAAACATGGCAATGTTTATTCAAGAAATATTGGAAATAAATATTGATATAATCATATTGGAAAAAGGAAGAGAAAATTATTACAAGATTCATAAAGAAACGAATGTAAACTATGACTATTATTCCAATACTATAATCATGAATAGATTCATTTTTTAAATAATCCACAACAAAAATTATTTAATTTATTGAGCTCCATCGACATTCAAGATTATATTCTCTTCTATTGTTCTTAATTTGATTCTGGTTTTAATCATATTATTTATTCTTGTACTCTATTCTTTTCTTCTATTTAGTATAATATTTCTCAATTAAAATGTTGTCTAATAGGTTTTTCCTTATATATAAAAGGAAGTTCATGTTGTGACTCCTAAAAAATTATGTTGGGTTGTGACTGCTTCAAATGGTAGTTTGGGATAAACTTCTAGGTGAGAAAAATATACATTAATATGTAATTGGGTTGTTAATCTCTATCGAAAGTGTGGTATTAGTGAATACCATACTTTTCATCAAGTAGAGTATAATGAAGAGTAGAATAGGATATTAGTTATCTGAACTACTATAAAAACATTATGTGTTATTTTTAACTTCCAATTCACATTTACCACTATTAATAACTCTGATAATTATATTTCATGGATTAATTTTTGAAATTAATATTCTCCCCCAGTCAATCATTCAATATAGTCAGACAAAATGTCATGGACCACAAGAATAACTTCTAGAACAAATTAAAAAATACCTCAACATCCTAAAACATAACCCAAGAATTATATAGACACAAAACAGATAAATAAAAGGTCAGGTACCTAGAAATGGTTAGGTCACATTATCCCCACCATTGTTCTTTCCATAATTACATATTATAGAATTTTTATTATTCTAGAAGAGCTTGGTCCTTTTTTCCAACATTTACATCTCATTTTCCCATGTCTCTCCTTGAATCTATACAAGCTTCCATAAAACCTATACTAAACCAACAATTTTCACATGAATGTTATTATCTTCACTATACACAATCTATATTTGAAAATGAATCAATGTAAGAATTTGTTCAAGATCAACATGGTCCCATCAAATCAAATTGCTATAAATAGGTTGGAACTTCTTTATTTGAGATATATGAAACACATTATGCACAGAACTAAACATTTTTGGTAGTCCAAACTAATAATCCACATCACCCACATATTCAAGTATCTTCAAAATTTTAATGTACCAATGATACAATATTCCTTGTTTTAAGAAAATATTATGACCTAGACGTGTGGAGACTCTCAATGAAACATAATAAACTACCTCAAATGATAACAGTCATCAATACTAAAATGTATAAGATTTCTAATTACTCTATGTTGCTTCCATTATCTTTTGGATAATTTGAATCTTTTTCATTGACTCGTGCACAAGATTATGTATGATAATTGAATTCTCACTTGCATCCACCCAAAATGGTAGCAAATAATAAGGAATATTATACAATGCTTTGAACGGTCCAAATATGTTGAGGCATAATAACTATTATTATTATAGAAATTCAATAATTTTATATTATCCACCTGTGACCAATCAAAATACATTACACTGGCCTTCAGCATGTCTTCCAATGTTTCGATCATTTTATAAGACTGTCCATCCATTTTGATGATTATATGTTGTTTTCTGTTCAACTTTTTTCTGAGGTCTTACTATAATGGATTCCCAAAAATAGATGTAAAATTGTTGTCCTTGTTAGGATAGTTCAAATTAGTATCCTATTTATATTTACAACTTCTCAGATATAAATTTTGGAAAAGTATTACAACTTATTGGATTCATGAATTGGAATGAATTGACCTAACATTGTGAGTTAATCCATCATCTCCCATATGTTCCAACCATTATTGGAATACCTATCACAAAATATATAGTTATCTTCTCACATTTATAAATGGAAATCAATAAATGATAAATCAAATTATTTTTTCATTCTCTCTCTACCTTGACTTTCTTTTAGGTGATATATCGCAAAACAAACTCGGTCATTCTCCTCTTCAATCCATCCCTCCAAAAATATAATCATATTTATTTATATTTCCTCTACATACCAAGATGAATAGGCTATTTATAATTTTTGTAGGAATTTAGTAGTTTTTTCTAATTAGATTTTTTAAACATAATCTAATCAAGAAAACACAACATTGACCTCGCATCTAGAATCTATCCCTGAACTGTCTCCCCCCCACCCCCCATCAAGTTTTGAACTCATGGTCAGACATTTTAGAACAAATTCTTGAACATCACATTCCCCCATTACCAAATTAGGAACAAATGATACTGGTAAGAAAACTACAATATCATCATGCTCAACACATTCAATATTCATATCTATTATCATTAACATGAGATATGATTGATTTAAAGACACTATATACAACTGATTATAAAACTTTCTACTCAATGTATCTTCCACAAATATTCATTTACTAGGTGTATACATTATGTTGAAATCAAACATCTAAAAATATACCTTCCATTTTTTATTTAGATCTAGATCCCTTAGTGAGAAAATGTGTTTCAAGATATTATGATATGTAAACAATATAAATTTCTCATAAAAGAATAAAGACTCTATGTTTTCAAATCATGGAATACAAAATATTTTTATAAAACATGTGTCGAGGGTCTTTCCTAAACCCATAACTTCCATGAGTTATAAGAAATAACATGTTCTTCCTATATGATAACATAACCCAACCCAGATCCGGATGAATCATAATAATATAAGTATCATTGTCCTAACTCATCAAAAATAAGGACTGGTTTAGATATAAGGAAAACCATAATCTATTGAAAATATTTATAACATGCATCAATATGTAGGAAAGAACCCCATTTACTTATTAAATATTTCATTTTTGAAGTAATACATGAGAAATTAGAAGAAAAAAAATTGTAATATCCTGCTAAGAGCTGAAAAAAGTGCATCTCAAAAACACTCATAAGTGATTTCCATGATCTAGTAGCTGAAATTTATTCAAGAGCTACAAAAACTAATTTTTTTGAGATGACATTACCAATGAATCAAACCACTTGTAACCAAAACTCCCACTTTGAAGTATTTTCATAAAATTTATGCTCTTGTAAGATATTCAACAAAATAAACAAGTATTGTTCAGGATTAGTATTAGTTTTAGAATACACCATAATATTGTCAATGAATAGTACTAAAAAGTGTCAAGATACCTCCTAAATAGTTGATTCCCCAATTCCATAAAAAATGCTACTTCATTTAAAAGACCAAATGGCATCACTATATACTCATAATTTTTACATTGACTCAAGAAAGTTGTTTTTGGAATATCAACCTTCTCGAATCCATGTTAATGGTGCCCAGATAACAAATCAATTTTAGAGAAAGATGATACTCCCCTCAATTGATAAAATAAATATTCTATTCATTGAATAGGATATAGATTCATTATCATAACATGTTTAATCTTACGATAATCCACACATAATGTACAAGTTCGTTCTACCTTCCCGACAAAAAGAACTGGAGTATCCCATAGAAATGTAATAGGTCAAATGAATACTTTTATTTCAAACGCTTCTAACTAAAATTTCAATTCCATAAATTCCATTGGTTCCATCCCATAAAAAATGAGTGAAATAGTATTATTTAGTAGAAAGATATCAATCATAAACTCCATTTTTCTTTTAGGTGGAAACCTAGAAAAAAATCACAAAAAAGATTCAATAAATTGGTAAATGAGATTTATAAAATATCCTTGACCAATTTCATAAATAGTTTCCAAAGTTACCACATCCAATTTATAAGAGATATCTTCGACCACCAGTACCAATGTTTCTAATCTTCCTGCATTCACATGTCAATATCCTCTAAATAGATGCTTAATTTCATTGGAATATGTGAATCTAGCTTGTTGGGAATAGAAATTGATGTGTGATTTAAAGGATGTTAACCAATAAATTCATAGAATCAATTTATAGATATCCATATCATGAACTATGATATAAAATATCATTTTATCTCTATTTATAGTTATTCTACACATTGAACACTTAAAATATTGAAACTCCCTTTGTCCCAGAGGTGTTCATATTTTCAAAATAAAAGGAATCATCTCAATATGTAATTCTATAGGATCAACCACATAATAAACAATAAAAGAGCTGGATGAACCCATGTAAAACAAGAATTTCATAAGAATTTAATTTAAAAGGATCATATCTCATACCATAAAATGACCAAATTGATAATCCATGACAACCTATTCAATAGCATAAAATTTCTTACACATTTTCAATTTCTCTTTGTTACCTTGATGATATTTCATATCCTCAGGGGTTAGGTTGTTTCTAGAACCACTTAATATATCTTATTTCTGAGGATGAGATTTATTTCGAGGAGATATTTTATTCAACGAATTATATTTCTGAAAACAATATATTTTTCCTAGTATTAGGATTTCGAGCATCGTAATAATAAAACTTGAGATTTTCTTTATGGTACTAGTAATGATATTCTTGTTTGAACCAAGGTTTTTTATTGATAATTATAGTGTTTGGCTTATTTATTTTGTTAATATACACAAGGATGAATTGTGAGTTTTCATGGATTGGGTTTTTATGTTTAAGTCTGAATGTCGTATTGAAGGTGGCAGAGTTTCCCAATGTTTCCCAAATTTTTATGCCTCAAAATCAGAAGTTTGGTGTTGAAAAAAAAGGTTTTTTACATTGGAGTGAATAGTATTCAAAAAATAAAATAAAATTGGAAAAATAATAAAACCCCATACCTTGGAACATAGAGTGTGAACCACGTTTCAGGAATGGTTCGGGCCACATACCTCGCAGTGGGAATGGTACGTGGAATGGTGTATAGAATAGAAAATAGTTTTCCGAAATGGTTCAAAGTGAAGGCATGAGGTATATGAAATGTAGAAGGTTCACGAGATTGCTATGGTTTGTGAAATATAATCAATAGGGGGTACTAGCTAACAATACATGGATGGAGTTCATAACATGGTGAATATTGTCCCACATTGAAAATTTTGGTAAATCAGATTAGTGAAATTTCAAGATTCTAGGCCTGTTCCTGGAGTAGTAATCCCCTTCGTTAATGAGCTAGATCAGAGATTAAGATTTTGGGAAGAAATATAGTGAAGTCCTAAGTGGTTAATAAAGGAAAATATGGTATGTCGAGAGAACCATCCATGTAAGGGAAAATAGTTCATAGAGGAAGCTTTTTCAGTATGTGTTGAAGCAAGGCAGTACGCCAAGCAGGGTCTTATACAGAGAAGTTACGAAGTACCTAGAGTAAGGAGGTAAACAGAGTGGGGAAGTTTGTAGAGGTGTTGGATGGTATATGGAAACATTAGTGGTACACAGAAGAGGTGATCCACAAACCATACTAATAACATAGTATGCAGATGGGGATAGTGGTAAGCAGAACATCCAAGAAAGCCTAAAAGTTGACCAAATTAGTTTATGAAATTAATTTCCATAAACTATTAGTGTGAAATAAAGTAAATTATAGTTGTGGGTGAAAACTGGACGTAAATAGAGAATGCATTTATCGTTTAGGATGCATGATTTAATGTTAAACCATTGAAGTGACCTTCATGTCGATAAACTGAGTGAAGATTCTTCTAATGTAGTGAGCAATGGGAAGTCAACAGAAGTGATCTGAGGGATGTAGTGTGCTATCCCTAAAACCCTGTAATGGTAGTGCACCTAGAATAGAGTGACTGTGAAAAATTCTTATAATCCACAACTTGTGAATATTAGTGGTTTTTGGTACGAAAAAAAAACAATTGGTGTATACTTCTTGGACATAGCCCTCAGTGGTTAACCAAGTAAAACTTTTGTGTTATTTCTTTGTATGTGATTGTTTTTTCTACCCTTCATCTTCCGATAGGTATAACAGGTTCCTACCTATAATGTAAGAAGATATATTAGTTAAAAATAAAACATTAACACCCTGATTCACCGCTCCCCTATCAGGGTCTTCCATGTTCTGTTAATTCTCTCAGTGGTGATGTACAATATTTAGATTGTCCATTGTTTAACTTGTAACTCAAGTGAAACCACAATTTGAGTATCTTCCTCTCATTGGATTCTCTGATGTCTACTGGGTTACATTTCTATTACTAGATGAAATATCATTTAGGCAACAATATTTATAAACTAAAATCTTATCACATTTTATATCACTACAAACACTAATTATTACCAATATTATTTTCAAAATTAAACCATTATTACCATTGAAATCATTTTTCATAAAAAAATAAAATTAATAGTGAAATAAATATATGAAGTTTCAATACTAATTCTTAGTATGATATAATCATTGGATAAAACCATGATGTTGAGGTCACAAAATATGTAAACGTTTTGTAAAATACATTTTTACTCAAACCACCAAAGTGACTATAATTTCAACATAAAAACGTAAACAATATCTTTTTATTCTATATATTTCATTCAATGATGATTATATATTCTTGGTAGTATCCCAAGAAAATAGATAGACCAACTCAGATTGAGATCATTTGTAACATCATGCCCCTATTAATTGTCTTGAGAAGTGATAGAGTGCCACTAGCCTTAGGTGACATCCCTAAGACACCAAAGGCTAGCAATAAATTCCAAGGTATTAAGAACAGGTTGGGGGATGATTTACCTTTATAGATTAAACAACCTTTCAATACTGAATTATAAACATCCAATTATCTTAATTGATGCATGATTAAAAAAATGAAACAAAAATTTAGTCTAATGAAATGATAATAATATCAAAGTTACAATGAAAACAATGAAAAGTTTAGACATGGGATGAAAGATAGAAAGACACAAAGACACCAATTTGGTATCCTCACAAGTAGATCTTGAACTAGGTCTAAGAACTTACAAAAACACCACTTCCCATGGTATCAAGGTGAATCCCTAGATATTAATTTTACCATTCCCATTCATGTATCCTGATAGATGAAATCTACTAACACACCAAAGTGAATAAGAAGGTGGTGAGTATAAACTCAGTAGGAATTTCCCCATAGAAATCCAAACATACTCCACAAGGACAAGAACCAATTTGCACATTTTATAAAAAATAATTGAAAATGAATTTCAAAGTTTATATAGGAAAAAAATAAATCAAAGTGAGAAAACCCAGACATCATTGTCATTCGAAATAAGTTTTTATAAATTAAAATAATTTATATCAAAACAATAATAAATTTCAATGGGATGCCATAAAAATCCATTAAATTATTTCTCGTCATTTAGAATACTCATTCATGTGTTTCCCCACACACCCCCATGCATTCAAAGTGATAGATCCATACTCATGGGTTGTTTATCTTCGTCCACCAAGTCATCATAATGTGACCAATATCTAAGTTCACAAATGGAACACACAGCTTCCTCTGGGTTATGTCCAAAAATAAACTCAATATAACCATTTATTGCAAATTCCAAGCCATGATATATTCCACATAAAACCAATTATTTTTTAAAACATTTGAAAAAACTTATTGAATGGATAAAAAACATCATAATTTTAAAACTATAATTTTAACATTATAAACAAAATGGGTCTTATAAAGGCCATTAATTATTCAAAATTTCTCCAAGTCATAACCAAAAGTGGGTTTCCTTTACGAAACACATAGTGTTTTCCCAACAATTTCCAGAAAAAAAAATTAATCAAAACTAATCCTTGATGGTCTAGAATAATGGATGTAAGAAGGAACACACCTACCTATCAATAGATGGAGAAATCAAAGAATGGTACTAAGTTCTTAGAGATCCATCCTTGGATATTATTTAATTCAAAATATTTCATCATATCTCATCAATATTATATTCATAGAACTTAGATCTATCGATAGGAACTGGAACTATGGCTATGGGGGAGTGGAGAAGAGTATATCTAAGAAGAAAGGGTAATAATAATGAATTACCAATGAATCTGGAACTCCAAATAGTTTTTATTAGACAAAATAAGTCTCCAGATCAAAAGTAATCACTAGAGGATCCTTGGGAGCATATGGATTTCAATACCATGACTGATCAAGGGAATAATGAGGCTTCAAAGGCGTAATTTTGGTTAAATATCCAATTTTTTGGGTTCCAAATATACATCACACAAGTTGGTCACATTTTTTTTGAAGCCATACATATGATACTATAAAATCCAATTAGCCACACAATTTGGAATACATAGTTTGGAAAACCATGAACCAGTTGTGTAGTGTTTTCTCCTCAATACTACACCCAATACAGTTGGATCACATGTTTAGAAAACCCATGAACCAATCCTTTTCCCTCTATTAGAATTTTCAATGATTCACATGGAAACTCACATAGTTTTTCTATAATATGTTCATACCCAATGACCACTAAAACATGTTTCACTATTTATTATAGGTGGTGCATCATTTCTACTGACCATAAACAATCCACATACCTCTAAAAACACCTCCATTACATACCAAAACCTCCCCATAATTCTAAATAACATAACCCAAACATTATATAGACTCAAAGCACATAAAAAATTTCAAGTACCTAAATATGGGGATACCATAATATATATAGGATCAGTTACTTCACGTGATGCCTGACCATGTAAAGGAATTGAAAATAAAATCCAACGGGATGAATATTTGAACCATGCCTTATTTAGATTGGATTTTTTATCAATTGGAATGTAATTTTCATTTGGAATCCTATAATTTATATAATATTATTATGATGTCTAGAAAATATTTTTATTTTTTCTAATACATTTTTCATTGAATATGTTTTTGGGAAGCATTTGAATACATTGTGAAACTTAGACTTCATAAAAGTCTTCTTATATCATTGGAAGATACATCTAAAGAATAAGGAAAACATTACAAGAGATTCATATTGACACTTAAAATGTGTCATTTTGACACATTGTAAATGTCATTATATGGAATGGGAAAAATTTTAATGGTCTATTGTTGACTTTTGGTTAGACTTTTTAGACATTGTAGAAATCATTTTTTACTTTGGATGAGTAATTTGTATGTTTTTAAGAGCCAGTTGGGAAATATAAGAGTCATCCAATAAGAAAGATAAAATTTATAAAAGTCATTGATACCCTTTTATGATAAATTTGAAACATCATAAGGGTCATCAATACATAATAAGGATATATATATGGAAAAGGAAAAGTTCATAAGGGTCATTGAGACATTATAATGATAAATACAAGACATGTTAAGAGTCATTTACTAATAAAGGATATGTTTTTAAGGGTTATTGAGAACACTTCATAAGATACATTTGATGATGGAAATGTTTTTAATGGTCATTAAGCCCACTTTATAAGAGTCATTACATAGTGAAAAATATTATAAAGTGTTTCTAATTCAACTCAAAGATAGAAAGGATGTGGTATTCCTTTGATATTTAGAACTAGTGCATTCCATGATTCAAATTCTCATACTAATGGGGAATATCATATTGAGATTAAAAGTGTATTAATTTTTTGATATTATTTTTTTAAGAAATACAATAATTATATAGATCTTGTTGATAACTGAAATCATTTGATGAATTTGTGCCTCTAGAATGTGTGCCAACATTCTTGGGAGTAATACTTATCATAATACATGATTAATAATTTTGTCAAATAGAAGAGTAGAACTCATGTATTTTGTAGGAAATAGAAGGTTGGGATTTATGTGTAATATCTTGAGGAGTATAGATCAATAAAAAAGGACTATGTGGTGCTGGGTTTAGGGAATTTCCATTTTAAAAATATAGAAATCATCATATAGATAACATGAGAGAGAATATTATTGGGGATTTGATGGGAATTTCCAAATTCAAAAACAAAATAAAAATATTTATGTCTTATAAATAGAATAAAGATAAGTGTATGGATACCATTTCTATTTATATTTGAAAAACTCCTATATGATAAGGGAAGAAAGAGATTCTTTCAAATAATAATACTCTAGTAGATCTATAGTAGAAGAAGAATAATGAAGGAAAATGATAGAACCTATACAAGATCAATGATCACATTTTATACACAATATATGTTTAGAAATTTCATTTTATGTGTTTATTTATTTTATTATTTTACCAAATATAATGAATAAAGAAGTCAGTAAGGGTAAGTGATCCTACGACCATTAGTTCATCCTTCAAAAAATTCTATAGTAACTGTAGTGCATTATATTATATCCTGAAATTTCAACACAATGAAAATTTATTCTTCATATACATAGAATTGTTGGTAAACCATGTAAAACATTGTATCCTCATATTTAATTTTTTATTCTAGTTTTTTCTTGGCATATGTAATAATGGAAATATTCATCTTGTTCTTTCTAAAATAGGGACAATATTCTATAATGATGAAGAGAAAATAACACTAAAATTTACCCCCTCACTCTTAGGTGGTATTAAGCCCCGAGATAAAATAAATTCCATTAGGTGTATATTCATAGTTACACTCCATATTCATCCATAAAGTACATGATCAAAATTTTCAATGATCTTCACATGATTCTTATTGGGGTATTCTGATTCTCCATAAATACTAAAATCTATATTTAGATAGTTTTCCCCTCCCTATGTCATGAAAGACTTTCCATAATATCCCGACCATAGATCCACTAAAATAGTTCTCTAATTCAATGTCTCACATGGCCACAAGCACACCTCCTCATATGTCAGTGGCTTCCAACTCGTAGCACAGGTACAAGGTGGTATTGTCGGGACACTATACCATTATATAAAAGTGTAAAATTAGAAATAATAAATAAAAATAAATAAAGGAAGCATAATATAAAAGATGGAATAATGGAATTAAGAATTATAATCATCTATGAAATCATAAACAACAAATAAATGGTAATAGAAATCAAAATCCAATGGATGAGTTATATAAAAAAATATTTCATGGCATGGTGATATACAAAAAGGGGAAATATGTGATAGAGAGTATATGAATGTACAAAATGATATAAAAAATATAAAAATTTCAAAAGATAGCTACATGATCATCATAAGTATATACTAAATCCTCTTCTCTCATTCTCTAATCTATAACATAAACAGATTGAGCATATTTGACAGAGCCCTTTCCCTTATCCATAACTTTACTAATGAAGTATACTTGGGAACAAAAAGTAGCCTTTGATGGTTGTGAGGTAAACTCCATAGGCCACCACCAACAGTGTCTAGAATAATCCAGCTAGTGTACATAGCATAGCAATGTGAATATATAAATGAAAAGTGGATGAGGTTGAAGAATAAACACTAGCATGATCATGTTCTTATAGGATATCTGGATGCATTTACCTACTTCAACATAGGTAAGTGTGTGTATAATCCTCATAAACATATATATAATAATCTTATATAAATAATATGGATACATTTATATGCATTAATACATGATGATATATATAAATATATGTGGATACTAGGTGCTTTCTGGACTAGGGGTATAACTACGACACCCAAAAATAATGGAATGAGCTATATTCTCCATCATAGGGTGCATTCCCTAAATATCATATTTTTTATAAGTCATCTTTCCCATCTTTCGATATAGTGGGGTGAGTCTCCATTCCCAACACAAGAAGAAAGGGAACGTGGAACATCTTTCCCATTGTCCAAATAAATTTATAACAATGTGAGACATTATTCCCACCACGCAATATAAGGGAGCATCAAACATATTTCTAAACATGTCCCTTATTATTTCTTAAAAATCCAATAACCATGGAATACTAATAATAATAGCAATGATGGTTTACCTATAAAGTATTTATAATCACTTAGAATAATTTACCAGGGGTTCCCAATTTGTATAATTCACATTAATTAATATAAAACATATGGTGTAGAGTTTTTACCAAATTTTATTCATTTAAATTTAAAATGCAAGATAATTTCCATTTTTTAAGCCATGCACTTAGATAGTGTCTATTAATTTAATCAATTATGAAAGACCCCACTACCACAAAAATAGTTTTTCCAAGCACCACACTTTTATCACCGTTCACAAAAAAGGGCTGATAAAGGGGGTACCTTTATCAGCGGTAAAAAAAGCACTGATAAATGAACCCCTTTATTAGCACTTTTTTGTCTGCGCTGATAAAGGGGGATCTTTATCAGTGCTTTTTTTAAAAGCGCTGATAAAGGGTCTACTTCCAAAAATAATAATTCATTAAAAAAATATATTAATATTTAAATATATAGATATAGTTATATTGGTATAAATATAATATGTATTTTTAAAATATAACTTTAAATATATTTTAGATAAGCATAAATATACAATTACACTTGATATATAAGATATTTAGTGAAAATGGCTTATAAAAATTTAAAATAAGATTTTTAATTAATAATTTTCTAATTATTATAGAGTAATAGTCATTTAATAACAATTTTAAGACTAAAAAATTAAAAAAATTAAAAAAAAGATCTGAAATATGTTGAAAACGCAACTCGGACATCAAATGGTCATAACTTTTGTTCTGGGTGTCCGTTTGAGCTCTACCACATATCAAATCGAAGCTTGTGATGATCTCTACGTCGTTGTGACCTATGGAGTCCACGTTAATGGTATTTTAGAGGTCAAAAAAGGCCCATAAGGCCTCTAAAATTGAGTTTTTAGTCGGGGTACCCCAATTTTTTAACATTTTTTGGATTTTAAGCCTCGTTTAAGGGGGTATTATTGGCTTTTTTGGTGGTGACTGAATTTATTACAAGGTATTACATTCATATTGATATTATGTCTTTGAAATTTTATCGTTTTTTATAATTCACTACTATTTATAATCAAATATATAATAATATATACATATTTTTTATATATTCACACATAAAAATTTAATTATAAATATAAATAATAAAATATATTTACATATGAAAAATATTATCTTTATCTAAATAATAACTAATATCCATTTTATTTCAAATACAAATATTTGGATATTTATATACCAATATATTAATCTAACTATATATATATATTAATCTAACTATATATATATTAATATAACTACATATATATATATATATATATTAATATTACTTTAATTATATATATTTATATCACTATAAATATATATATTTATATCACTATTGTCACGACCTGTCCTCGAGGCTCATGCCGTGACTACCCCAAACCTGCCTTCCATAGGCCAGGGGCTGGCGACTAGCACCAAGGCGTAAATCCCATAAAAAGGGAAGGCATTGCCTTTGAAAAGTAAACAAGCACCACAAAGTAAGCAAGCGGAAAAGTAAACACTAAGTAAAAACTGTAACAAGCTGTGCTGAAAGTAAAAGGGGCCAGAAATACAAGCCCAACTATAAAGTACAACTGAAAGGGGAAAACAGCAACTAAAAAGAAAAGCCACAGCGTCGAGCCGTCCTTTGGAAGTCCCACCAGAAGGGTGAGCACAGATAGCCTCCACAGCTCCTTGGTCCAGCCGTCCGCTCTGAGTACGTCCCACCCAGTGGTCCACCTCCAGGTATCGTCCTGCTCTAGAAGCCTCCACCACGATCAGCGTTGTCCGTCGTCTGCAACCAACACATCGAAGTGCGGGCAAAGCCCGTGCAGGGGTGAGTATAAGCTAGTCATTAGGGACCCCGAGACCCCCTAAGGTCTCCCGAAATCCACAAAGGATACACCACAGAGGAAATATGAAATCACGAAGCAACAACCGACACTGCTTAGGTATATGCCCATACATTTACCTAAGTCATCAATCCCCATTCTGCTCCAACATCCGAGCCCAAGCACAACCCATTCCGCACAGGAAAGCAAACGTATACCCACATAGGATAGCTCAACATAATCCACAAAGGAGAGTAACCCGTAAATCCACACAGGATAGTTCAACACAATCCACAAAGGAGAGTAAACAGTAAATCCACACAGGATAGTTCAACACAATCCACAAAGGAGAGTAAACCGTAAATCCACACAGGATAGTTCAACACAATCCACAAAGGAGAGTAAACAGTAAATCAACACAGGATAGTTGAACACAGTCCACAAAAGAGAGTAACACAAGATTCAGCTCACACAGGTATACTTCTTCGGATGACGATGAAGATGATCAGATGTAACCACTGATTCATCTAAGTCGTCGGACTCACAAAGGATCTGTAGGTACTAACCCTAGCAATGACCCACATAGGATCGATCATGAAGTTGAACCCAAACCTATTGGGAAACTCCTTCTCCATCAAGTACAGTGGTTATGCCACTACAACCAAGTGCTTCCCTCTTACCTTGGACTGCTGTAGTTCTCCACCTATCGGGTACTGTGGGCCTGCTGCTACAACCAAGCGCTCTTCCACTGTGGGTCTGCCGCTACAACCAAGCGCTCCCTTGTGCCTCTACAACCAAGCGTACCTCTGTCATGGGCCCCCCGCTACAACCAAGCGCTCCCCTCTGCCGCTACAACCAAGCGCACCTCTGTCGTGGGTCTGCTGCTACAACCAAGTGCTCCCATGTGCCGCTACAACCAAGCGCACATCTTTCGTGGGTCTGCCGATACAACCAAGTGCACCGAGTCATTTGATCCGCAGTCGTCAAGTCTCAACCGGCTCTAGGGTTTCCGCACACAGCATGCTCGTTCCGGGAGGGTCCACTCCATGAGCTAAGAGGTCGATGCATCAACTGACATGTAGTCTGGAGTTGATGAATCCCAAGATGTACCGTAGTGGTCACTGCCGAAAACACGGAGGATCCCCGTACTGTTTTCATCATCGTCGCAGTAGAATCCACCGAGGATCATTGTACAGTCGTCGTCGAAGTCGCAGCCAGCACTAGGGTTCCCGCACTCAGCAAGCTTGTTCGGGAGGGTCCGCTCCACGAGCCTAGAGGTTGATACATCAAATGACACAAAGTCTGAGGTTGATGTATCAAAAAGTTCGGTATCGTCAACAGGAACTCAACGTCGCAAACGGCACGTCAATGGGACGTCTGGTCTAAGAGTTATTGGCTTTTTCGTCCCAGGGGCCCGGTATGTTTTTAAGGAAAAACCAACCCGACCATACTCTGCCTACGTCCAAGCATCGGGCGGAGTAAGCCAAAAGATCCGTCTCACTTAGAGGAATCCACCAAAGCTGACGGCACGTCAATCGGACGTCCGTAGCTCAACATATGAGCGTTTCCGCTCCGAGGGCCCGGTTGGTTTCGTGTACGAACCAACCCGGCCGAACCCAAGGTATTCTGAAAACCTTGTGTGCGATATACCGAAACGACCGTCTCGATCCAAGTATCGTGTTGCCACTGACAGAGTGTCGTTCAGAGGCCCGTAGCTCAAGTTGCGGGCAAAAGACCAAAAACGGTCTGAAGACGGGGGGTCTGGGCCCGGACCGACCCGGGCCGACCCCCCCCCCCCCCCCTGGGTCGGCCGAACCGGGTCGAACCAGACCAGGTTGACCCGACCCGGTCCAACCCGGCCGGACCCGGTCCGGCCCGGCCAGGGCACGGCCCGGCTGGTCGGACTGGCCTGGCGCCGCTCGGCCAAGCGGGAGAGCAGCTGGACGCCGCGGGGCACTGTCCCCGCGGATTTGAGGTGTCGCGGCCCCGCGTGGGGCCGCGCTGGATCGATCGGATGCGGCATGTCACCGCGTCCCGTGCGGCGAGCTGGACCGGCGCGGCCGCGGGTCTGCTGGCCGCCGCCGCCTCCGGCTGCTGGCACCGCCACGCCGGTGACCCGCGCCGCCGGCCGCTACCGCGGGCCACCGGAGTTGCTCTGGCGGTCCGTTTTCCTTCCCGTCTACATCGTTGTACCTCCCGGGTTCAGTTTTTCACTGTGGAATCATCAAAACGCCCTTGCGTCACGTTTTGTCGTTGCCCGCCAAATCGGCACAACCACAAAGAACAGCGGAGGGTTGTCGGGCCGTGTTCGTTTGGCCCGCACCCTCCGCGTTAGATAAAAAAACAACGGGAGAAATTATTCAACACATGAACTGACAATTTTAATAAAATAAAATTGTTCATATGAATCCGGTTCATTAATTTTAAAGGAACGTTTACGGGAATATAAAATATTCACAACAACCCCTACCTTGTCAAGTCATCGCACGCGCGTTCTTCGCGGAACTTGATCGCCGCGGAAGGAGGAGATCATCGCGTCGTGGAAGGCGTCGCGTCGTCGCGGAAGGGCGTCACATCGTCGCGGAAGGGCGTCGCGTCACGGAAAATGGTGACGCGTCGACGAACTCCGAGATTCAAGAACAACAGATTTAATTAATAATAATTAAATCCATGTTTTGTTAAAAACCACAAGGAGTTTTAAATGAAATCCGAAAACTCTTACCTCCAGCAGTAGGTGATCGGAGATCGGGGCAGGGAAGAACGTCTCGGATGGGGCGTCTTCAATCTCTGAGGGTGACAGCGTTCTTCGCATTCTTCGCATTCTTTGCGTTCTTCGCGTTCTTCGCGAAGGAGGGAGAAGGCACAAAACTTGTCAAAACTTCTCAATTATCATTTTTCCAAATGTCATGTGTTGGTATTATTTTATTATTACGCCAATGGATTTCAAACAGGTTAAGTAACGAATGGAATTAATTCATAGAATTTATTTCAATGAATAAACCGCCCATTTCATTCAATGAAGAAAACCACCCAATTAATTGGTGCGTTAATAAATTAAGAAAACGCGTCAGTTGACTTTCATAATGATGGGTTTTCACGGGTGCGTTACATAGTGAAAAGATACGGTGGGGCTCGTGTGGGGCCCACCCCACAAATATCCTACCAAGAGGGTAGGATATTTTTTGATAGCACCCTATCCGCATCAACTCAGCTTAAACAGCTTGAAGTGGTCTTTAAGCGGCTTTAAGTGAAAAATAAAAATAAAAATTGTCGCACAACTTTTATTTTATTTCTTAACTTAAAACCCAAAAATTAAAAACCACAACCGAGAAAACGCAACTCCAGAAGAGGCGTTTCTAAGCAAACATTGGTGCTGCGATTCCATCGGTGCCCTCAGAATTCGATTCCGAGCACCGGTTCAAAAGTTAGAAAAACTCGCTTGACCGTTCACTGAACGTACCCGAGCCAAACTTCGGAAAATGATTCCAGGCACACCGGGCCTCGGAATCAGGTGCCTTCAGAAACTGCGCTCTTGTAAAATTCAAAAGAAAATTAAGAAAAAAATTTCCTTGAAATTTATGGGTCTTTACATTACTCCCACCACAGGGCTTTACGTCCCCGTAAAGCTTCACCACTAACTTAGGAATACAAAGGCGGTACTGAGCACGCATCTGAGCCTCCCGCTCCCAAGTGCTCTCCTGGAGGTTCCCAAGCTGCCATCTGAAGCGCACTAGAGGAATCGATCGTCCACGTAGGACATGCTCCTGTCAATCCTCGATCTCCACTGGGACCTCCGCAAAAGTCGCCCCATCATCAAAGACCAGCTCTTCATGGTCAAAGATTGGCGTTGGGTCGTGCATGTATCTCCTCTGCTGAGATACGTGGAAGACGGCATGCATCCAGTGCAACTGTAGTGGTAGAGCCAGGCGATAAGCCACCTTGACAATCCTGCTGAGGACCTGGAAGGGTCCGATGAAGCGTGGAGACAACTTTTCGCCTTGGCCAAACCTCTGTAACCCACGTCGAGGTGAGACTCACAAGAAGACGTGGTCGCCATCCTCGAACTCTAGTGGCCTCCGCATCTTGTCAGTAAAAGACTTATGTTGGCTCTGAGCTGTCCTCATACGCTCCTGGATGACCTGGACCTTCTCTGTCATGGCCTGGACCATCTCCTGTCCCACAAGAGCTACTAAGATTTATTCTTTTTCGATAAGAGAAATCTGGTCTCATCCCCTGGATGAACCACTTCCTTTCCCTAATACAGTCAATCCCGACATGGATGGTACTAATCCATACCAAGGATGACGTCGTAATGCCTCGACGTTACTACCAAGAGATCCAACCGTTACTCTCACCTCCAAGGGTTGAGTCACACTATCGGCATCAGTGTGTGGTAACTGAGTCGCCTCCAGTAGATGTCTCACAAGTGAGGGTCAAGTCAACAGTCTAAACTGGAACCTCTTAGTAACAACACAAAAGAGGACAGGAATGAAAACATCACAAAGGCATTCGTCTTTTATTATTGCAGCTCATAATACAAAGACACTACACCAAAGAAACAAGGAACTAGAAGTACAAAAGACGTATCCACTAGTTCCGCTCCTGTCCATCTGCTCCCGGAGCTCCATGATCGAAGGCCTCAGCTGCCTGAAGCTGAGCTCTCGCATGTCCACCAACTCCCTGCGGTCGGGGTGGACCTCCTGGTGGTGGTGGTGGTAACACACCGAGGCATCGTCCACCTCCAGCTGCACAGCCAGCTCCCCTGCCATGGCCGCCTACTCCTTGCGGCCCACCCTGATCGAACCTCTACCTCTGCCTGGGGGGTCCTTCGTTCATCTGCTGGTCATCCGTATGGCAGGTCGGACAGTCACGAGCCATGTGACCAGTCCCGCCGCAGGAGTAACACTACCCTCTCATGGCAAGTCGTTGTCCACCCCGAGTGCCCCGCACAAACGATCCAGAGTCACGTTGTCGACCACCTGCAGTTCTAGTCCTCTTGGACCCTTGCGTCATCTATCTACTGCCCGTTTCAGAAGACTCTGCCGCATACCAGCAAGCGGTGGGTCCCGCTACTGGAGACTGCTCAGCAAGGGAACTCTCCACTAAGAGGGCTCGTTCCAACACCCCTGCCTGAGTCGGAATGTTGAGGGACATCATCGAAGCCCTGATCTCGTGCCTCAGTCCATGCTCGAAGTTCCGGGCCCGGAAGAACGGATCCCGTACCATATCTGTGGAGTAGCGTGGGAGATCAGTAAATCTCGCCGAGTACTGGGCCACGGTCATGCTGCCCTGCCGCAGCAGTAGTCGCTCCTGAATGCGCACCGCACGGAGGGTGGTCGGGACGAACTCTGAGCGGAAGAGGCTCTTGAAGTCCGTCAAGAGAAGAGATGCCTCGTCATGCACCTGGAGCATCAATCTCCACCATCGGCCCGCTGCCGCGTGCAGGAGGCTCGCCGCAAGGACCACCATAAGATCTGCTGGTGTCCTCACTAACCAGAAAACTCGAACAACTGCCTCCAACCAGTCCTCGGCTCCCTGGGGGTCCGTCTCCCCACGGAACCTGGGTGGTCGCTGGTGCTGGAACTCATGCAGTGCACTAAGGCGACGTGCATCTTCAGCGGCTGGGGCTGGAAGCATCGGTGGCTCAGCGGGTAGAGGTAACGCCGGTGCCTCTGCTGTCAAAGGGCCTTGTACCAAGGCCTCACCGTTTGGCGGGCTGTCGTCATGTACAACACTCGAAACCCTAGCTGGCTGCCATCGTGGGGGCATCCTGAAGGGAAACAGGTGTGCCACGGTCAGGACAGTATACCTGGTGAGCTGATACAAGTAATCACAAAGAAATCTTGAAACACACATGAAATCAATGTTTTCATGCATTAAGTCAGAAATCAGAAGTCAGGGTCCTGGTGTACGAATACGTCGGCCGCCGCACCAACACTGGACTCCCTGGAATGATAACCACACCCAATACGATAAACAATATTGCTTCACATAGAAGACAGATCAGAGTCTGCGGTAGAAACGACCACCTCTGATACCAATTTGTCACGACCCGTCCTCGGGGCCCGTGCCGTGACTACCCCAAGCCCGCCTTCCATAGGCCAGGGGCTGGAGACTAGCACCAAGGCGTAAATCCCGTAAAAAGGGAAGGCATTGCCTTTGAAAAGTAAACAAGCACCACAAAGTAAGCATGCGGAAAAGTAAACACTATGTAAAAACTGTATCAAGCTGTGCTGAAAGTAAAAGGGGCCGAAAATACAAGCCCAACTATAAAGTACAACTGAAAGGGGAAAAACAGCAACTAAAAAGCGTCGAGCCATCCTCTAGAAGTCCCACCTGAAGGGTGAGCACAGATAGCCTCCACAGCTCTTTGGTCCAGCCATTCGCTCTGAGTACGTCCCGCCCAGTGGTCCACCTCCAGGTACCTTCCTGCTCCGTAAGCCTCCACCACGATCAGCGCTGTCCGTCGTCTGCAACCAACACATCGAAGTGCGGGCAAAGCCCATGCAAGGGTGAGTATAAGCTAGTCAGTATGGACCCCGAGACCCCCGAAGATCTCCCGAAATCCACAAAGGATACACCACAGAGGAAAGATGTAATCACGAATCAACAACCGACACTGCTTAGGTATATGCCCATACATATACCTAAGTCATCAATCCCTGTTCGGCTCCAACATCCGAGCCCAAGCACAACCCAGTCCGCACAGGAAAGCAAACGTATACCCACACAGGATAGATCAACACAATCCACAAAGAAGAGTAACCCGTAAATCCACACAGGATAGTTTAACACAATCCACAAAGGAGAGTAAACAGTAAATCCACACAGGATAGTTCAACACAATCCACAAAGGATAGTAAACCGTAAATCCACACAGGATAGTTCAACACAATCCACAAAGAAGAATAAACATTAAATCCACACAGGATAGTTGAACACAATCCACAAAGGAAAGTAACACAAGATTCAGCTCACACAGGTATACTTCTTCGGATGACGATAAAGATGATCAGATGTAACCACTGATTCATCTAAGTCGTCGGACTCACAAAGGATCTGTAGGTACTAACCCTAGAAATGACCCACATAGGATCGATCATGAAGTTGAACCCAAAGCTATTGGGAAACTCCTTCTCCATAAAGTACAGTGGTTATGCCACTACAACCAAGCACTTCCCTCTTACCTTGGATTGTTGTAGTTCTCCACCTATCGGGTACTATGGCCCTGCTGCTACAACCAAGCGCTCTTCCTCCGTGGGTCTTCCGCTACAACCAAGCACTCCCCTGTGCCGCTGCAACCAAGAGCACCTCTGTCGTGGGTCTGCCAATACAACCAAGCGCTCCCCTGTGCTGCTACAACCAAGCGCACCTCTGTCGTGGTTCTGCCGCTACAACCAAGTGCTCCCCTGTGCCGCTACAACCAAGCGCACCTCTGTCGTGGGTCTTCCGCTACAACCAAGTGCTCCCCTGTGCCGCTACAACCAAGCACACCTCTCTCGTGGGTCTACCGCTACAACCAAGCGCACCGAGTCGTTCGATCAGCAGTCGTCAAGTCTCAACCGGCTCTAGGGTTTCCGCACACAGCATGTTCGTTCCGGGAGGGTCCACTCCATGAGCTAAGAGGTCATTGCATCAACTGACACGTAGTCTGGAGTTGATGTATCCCAAGATGTACCGTAGTGGTCACTGCCGAAAACACGGAGGATTCCCGTACTGTTTTCATCATCGTCACAGTAGAATCCACCGAGGATCACTGTACAGTCGTCGTCGAAGTCGCAGCCAGCACAAGGGTTCCCGCACTTAGCAAGCTCGTTTGGGAGGGTCCGCTCTACGAGCCGAGAGGCTGATACATCAACTGACTCAAAGTCCGAGGTTGATGTATCCAAAAGTTCTGTATCGTCAACAGGAACTCAACGTCGCAGACGGCGGGTCAATCGGACGCCCGGTCTGAGAGTTATTGGCTTTTTCGTCCTAGGGGCCCGGTTGGTTTTTAAGGGAAAACCAACCCGACCGTACTCCACCTGCATCCAAAATCGGGCGGAGTAAACCAAAAGATCCGTCTCATTTAGAGGAATCCACCAAAGCTAACGGCATGTCAATCAGACGTCCGTAGCTCAAGATATGAGCGTTTCCGCTCTGAGGGCCCGGTTGGTTTCGTGTACGAACCAACCCGGCAGAACCCAAAGTATTCCGAAACCTTGAGTTCGATATACTAAAATGACCGTCTCGATCCAAGGATCGCGTTGCCGCTGACGGCGCGTCGTTCAGAGTCCCGTAGCTCATGTTGCGGGCAAAAGACCAAAAATGTTCCGAAGACGGGGGTCTGGGCCCGGGCCGACCCGGCCTGACCCCCCCCCCCCCCCCCCCCGGGTCAGCCGAACCGAGTCGAACCGAACCAAGTTGACCCGAACCGGGTTGACCCGCCCCGGTCCAACCTGGCCAGACCCGGTCCGGCACGGCCAGGGCACGGCCCAGCTGGTCGGACCGGCCTGGCTCTGCTCGGCCGAGCGGCCGAGCAGCTGGATGTCGCGGGGCGCTACCCCCATGGATTTGAGGTGTCGGGCCCCGCGTGGGGCCGCGCTAGATCGATCGGACGCACAATTTCATCACGTCCCATGCGGAGAGCTGGACCCGCATGGTCGCGGGTCCGCTGGCCGCCGCCGCCGCGACTGAAGCCGCGGCGGCTCTGTTCGGCGGCGCGCCGAGGTGCCCCCGGCCGCTTCCGCGGGCCACCGGAGTTGCCCTGGTGGTCCGTTTTCCTTCCCGTCTGCGTCGTTGTACCTCCCGGGTTCCGTTATTCACTGTAGAATCATTAAAATGACCTTGCGTCACGTTTTTCCATCACCTGCCAAATCCGCACAACCACGAAGTACGGCGGAGGGTTGTCGGGCCGTGTTCGTTTGGCCCGCACCTCCGCGTTAGATAAAAAAACAACGGGAGAAATTATTCAACACATGAACGAACAATTTTAATAAAATAAAATTGTTCCCATGAATCCGGTTCTTTCATTTTAAAGGAACGTTCACGGGAATATAAAATATTCACAACAACCCCTGCCTTGTCATGTCGTCGCACGCGCGTTCTTCGCGGAACTTGATCGCCGTGGGAGGAGGCGATCGTCGCATCGCGGAAGGAGTCGCGTCATCGCGGAAGGGCATCACATCGTCGCGGAAGGGCGTCGCGTCACGGAAAATGGTGACGCGTCGACGAACTCCTAGATTCAAGAACAAAAGATTTAATTAATAATAATTTAATCCATGTTTTGTTAAATACCACAAGGAGTTTGAAATGAAATCCCAAAACTCTTACCTCCAGCAGTAGGTGATCGGAGAACGGGGCGGGGAAGAACGTCTCGGATGGGGCGTCGTCAATCTCCGAGGGTGACAGCGTTCTTCGCGTTCTTCGCGTTCTTCGCGTTCTTCCTGTTCTTCGCGTTCTTCGCGAAGGAGGGAGAAGGCACAAAAATTGTCAAAACTTCTCAACGATCATTTTTCCAAATGTCGTGCGTTGGTCTTATTTTATTATTACGCCAACGGATTTCAAACAGGTTAAGTAACGAATGGAATTAATTCATAGAATTAATTTCAATGAATAAACCTATCATTTAATTCAACGAAGAAAACCGCCCAATTAATTGGTGCATTAAGAAATTAAGAAAACGCGTCAGTTGACTTTCATAATGACGGGTTTTCGCGGGTGCGTTACTTAGCGAAAAAGAAACTGTGGGGCTCATGCGGTCCCCACCCCACAAATATCCTACCATGAGGGTAGGATATTTTTGGATAGCACCCTATCCGCATCAACTCAGCTTAAACAGCTTGAAGTGGTCTTTAAGCGGCTTTAAGTGAAAAATAAAAATAAAAATTGTCGCACAACTTTTATTTTATTTCTTAACTCAAAACCCAAAAATTAAAAACCACAACCGAGCAAACGCAACTCCGGAACAGGCGTTTCTAAGAAAACACCGGCACTGCGATTCCATCGGTGCCCTCAGAATTCGATTCTGAGCACCAGTTCAAAAGTTAGAAAAAATCGTTCATCTGTTCACTGAACGTACCCGAGCCAAACTTCGGAAAATGATTCCGGGCACACCGGGCCTCGGAATCAGGTGCTGTCAGAAACTGCGCTCTTGTAAAATTCCAAAGAAAATTAAGAAAAAAATTTTCCTTGAAATTTACAGGTCTTTACAACTATAAATATATATATTAATATCACTATAAATATATATTAATATAACTATATATATATTAATATAACTATATATATATTAATATAACTATATATATTTATTAATATAAATATATATTACTATATGAATAAATATAACTAAATATATATATATATATAAAGATATATATTAATATAACTATATATATATTAATATAAATATATATTACTATACGAATAAATATAACTATATATATATATATATATATATCATTAAGTGTAAAAAATCAAAATAGAGGAGTGGTAAGGGCTTAGTCACGTTGGGGGGAGGTCTCAAGTTCAAAACCTGGTGGAGGCAGGGCCGTGCGTACATGGGGGAATATGGGTGCAAGCGCTGAAAAAGGGTGGAGGGGGTGAGTGGGGGTGCTAGATGGGGAGGGGAAAGCACTGTAAAGGGGGGGCTCAAGCGCTATAAAAGCCACCCCCCCCCCCCCGATCGATAGGATTTTTTAATTTTTTAATTTTTTTAATTTTTTTAATTTTTTTAATTTTTTTATTTTTTTATTTTTTTTAACTTTTATCAGTGCTAAAAATAAAGTGCTGATAATGGAAGCCCTGATAAAGGACCCTTTTATCAGCGCTTTGTTTTAGCACTAACAAAAGGGTCCTTTATCAACACTTTTTGGAGTGCTGATAAAGGGGACCCCTATCTTTACTGGCTTTAACAACACTTTTCTAGCACTGATAAAAGGAGGGTTTAGCACTGATAAAAGGGGTATTTGTAGTAGTTCCCTTTCGGTGGAAGGTAAAATCTACCTTGTGAAATCCACCATTGTCTCCAAGATGGTCTATTCGTTGATGATTTACAAATGGCCTACTGGTCTTTTAAAAAAATCAACACTTACATCAAGAACTTTATTTGGTCATGCAATATTCATGAATGGAAACTTGTTACCGTCCCCTGGACCACTTGCTGCAAACATCTAGAAAAAGTTAGTCTTGGAATAAAAAAAACTAATTCTTTTTAATGATGCCCTCTAAGCCAACCTCACATTGAGGATTATTCATAATAACTCTTATTCTATTGTCTTTTAAAAATAGAGATTTCTCTCAATGTTAAAAAAGGGAAGTTTGAGCTACATTAATTCTTCTATCTGGCCCTCTCAGGAAATATTTTTCTAATATTATGACTAAATAGAGATGGATGGTTAGTATGGACTCTATCCTGAATTTTTAGCTTGATAATTGGATTAGATCACCTATAATCTCCATGGTATTTCCTAATTCTTTACCGGATAACACTAACACTACTATAAAAGAGGTTACTCATTTTTGTATCGCCAATTTGCCTGCGGACATTATGCAAGTGGTGGATAGCTACGTCATTGAGACTTCTGATGACTTCCTTTGTTGGGAGCCCACCAACAAGGGTATTCTTGATTCAAAAAATTTCTATAAAAACAAGGTTACTAATTATGATATTGATTTTTATTGGTTGAAAGCCATTGATAAACCCTAGATTAAACCCTCAAGTATTACTCAAATTTGGAGACTTGCCTACAATCGTATCCAAACTGAGGTGTGTGTCCAGTATTTTGGAATCCAACTTGGCTCTAGGTGTCCTTTCTGCCACCAGAATAGAGAAGATACTAATCATTTGTTCCTATCTTATGTTTTTGCCTCTTCCCTGTGAAATTATACATCTGACATTTTTGGATGAAGATGGATTCTTACTGACTCTCTCAACCTACAATTTAGAACATCATTGGATATTGATTGCTCACAAAAAATCAATAACCTCTTCCTCACTGGGATTACTAAACTACTATATGTGATTTGGTATGATAGAAAATATATTATTCACAACAACTGCTCTTCTAGTCTCAATGCAGGTAAGATACGAATTCCAATTCCCATTATGGATGCTACTTCGATACGAACAGATACTTGTGACAACACTATTAGTGATTTTGAGATTCTTAAGTGCCTTAATATTGATGGTATCTATAAATAGCTAAATCACACTTTTGAAGTATTTTGGCAACCTCCAATTCCAAGATAGATAAAAGTGGTTGAGGATAGTGCTTTTAAATGAAATATGGGACCAATGGGATGGATTGCGATTTTCAGAGACTACCTCGATCAGTGTTTGGGCTGCTGTTATGGAAGTTGTGGTACTGCTTTGGCTCTTGTGGCAGAAATGATGGGTGTGATAAATGTCGTCAGCTTTTCCAAGCAAAAGTTCTGGAACAATATTTGGATTGAAATAGACTCAACCACTATTATACATTCTTTTTGGGAGGGTGTGGTGCATCTTTCCTGGCCTATGATCATATGATGGATGAATTGCCTTGATTTGCTTATAGGGACCAATTACATTTCCACACACGCCTTTCGAGAAGCGAACATGGTTACTGATGGTCTTGCTAATAAAGTAATAATCCATGACATTACATGGAAGGATATCTTTCCAGTTGACCTTCTTCCTTTTTATGATAAATATTGTAATAATATCCCTTATTTCAGACTCATGTAGTTCTTTTTTCTTTTGATAATAAATTTTGTCTCAGGTCTTGACTGAGACACCACCTTTTTAAAAAAAATTAAAAATTTCCTATTACATTTTAGCTATTCTGTGGGAATATCTGGCATGCATCACTACGGTTAAAGTCCATGAAAAAACACTTAATTGTTTTTGAAATATTTATAAAACATCTTATTTCGGTCTTTAGATAACCACTCATTAGGTTTCATTATTTTATTTGAAGATTAATGGAATAAAATGGAAGAATAGACCAATGCCATGAAAATAGGGCATATGAGATCGCACCAAAATAGCATAAGAGATGGGAAGATAAACTAATATTTGAAGAAATGGTATTAGGGATCTTACCATTTTGATCCAACATGATTGAAGATAATGAAAATCTAAACTAGATTCTTGATGAATGAAATAGCATGGGTGATGAGAAGGGAGAGCTCATGAGAGAGGAGAAACGAATGTTTTCCACTGGAGGAGGAAGGAAAAAATAAAAGGCGTCTAAAATTTTTGAGGTGAAAATGAAACATTTCTCATTAAAATTATGTTTCATTGTGTGTCTATATGGTTGGTCAAAACCATGCACCAACCAGGTTTCCTCCACTATCACCCCCCCCCCCCCCACATGGGTTAGGACAGTGGTTTACCTAACCATGAATAGCCCATGTGAAAATACATTATCACATGTTTGATCCATTTCTCATAGTCATGTGGCCCAACTCACATGTTTCAAATAAACTATGTGGCCTATCCTGGGTATTAGTATCATCACAAGGTTGTTCCCCATAGTTTGTACTTACTGTGTGCTAACCATAAGGCCCACTCTATTTTCTAATTACCACTACTGTGGGCACAAAATAAGCTATGGATGATTCCAAAACCTTCATTAGGTTATAGGAAAAGTTTACCCTGAAAAAAATCAAATCAGAAAAGAAATAATCCATACCTTTGTGATAAGTTGAGTTGTTAAAACATACCCTCTTTAAAGAAACACATCCCTAAGTTGGATTCCAAATAGAAAAGAGGTATCATTTGAGAAAATCATCAGCCTATGGGAATAGATGTCATCCACCCACTCCCAAGTCTCATTTTTGTACTCAAATATTCTTCCATATCACCCATACTAAAGGAACTGAACTTCCTCAGAGTGTCTTCATGCTTCGATCCACAATTCCCACTAGTTACTCTTCAAAGGAAGCATCCAATTCTAAGTGAAATTCATTAGGTTGGTGTACATGCATCAAGTTTGGATAATTCTAGTGAAGCTGAGACACATGGAATAAATTAGGAATAGAATGGTGTCTCTAAATAAGTGTTATTTGGTAAGCCACATGTCTGATTTGTTCCAAAACCTCAAATTGTCCAATGAATCGAGGAAAAATCTTACCATGTTTCCAAATCCATTGATGGCCCAACCTAGAAGAGACTCACATGAAAACCTATTCCTAGACCTCAAATTAAATAGTTCATTGATAAATATTTTCATATGAATTCTTTTTGGACAGTGCTATCAGCATGTGATACCTGGCCAACACTACCTACTTTATATTCTCCTAGATGAGAAATTGTCCAATAAATCCTTCCTACCAAACCTCTAACTAGAATAGAAGTGATCGGTAAGGCATAACATATAAGTATTCTTATGGATCCATCTGAATGGTATCCCAAAATAAATTATTATAATAAAATTGAACTATGGGTATATTTGTTTCCTACGAAACCTTAAATTCAAGGACACAAGAACAATGAATTTACTCTAACACATATATCATACGATCCATAAACCCATCATTATGAGTGTGATTGGTTGGGCTTATAAGCACCTATGTACCCAAGGCCTTCTTCAACCATTTCTATAACTTATAGGTGAAACGAGAATCCCTATCAGATATGATAAAACATGGAGCTCTATGAAAGAATACAACCACCCTAATATATAGTATCCCTAGCTCATCAACCAAGAAGGTCTTTTGAACAGGTAATAAGTATGTGACCTTCATCAACCTATCAAGAACTACCCAAACTATATCATTACCATGAGGTGATCTTGGAAATCCAATAATGAATTCCATGGAGGAATCTTTCCATTTCTACTTTTGAATGGACAACGGTTGTAGAAGTCCTTCCAGTAATTGATGTTCCTCCTTCGCCTATTGACAAGTGGAAAACTGAGTGATATAGATGGATATCTCCCATTTCATACCTAGAAACCATAACTAGGAATGTACTTATCGATACATCATGGTGACACTGGGTTGTACCTCCCATAACAAGGAAATGTATTCTCACATAATCTCCTCTAAAATTTTTGTTGGGACCCATACATGATAATGTATTTATATGGTCTCATCCTCTTCCACGGTCCAAAAAAATATGAATCATTGTTAGAGATAATTTCCCTCAGAACTAGGACCTCAAGATCTGAAAGTTTCCTCATTCTCACCTATTCTATATGGGTATAGGTCACCCTAAAATCCAAGAGGATATTTGGGCAATGATCCTCCCAAACATCAATGTGAATCTCTGAAAATAATGAAATGAGTTTCCACTCCCCACTAGTCTCCAAAACAGACTATGTATGAGACTTATATCTCTAATGATCGTCTACAAATAGCCTATTCTAAGCATATAGGTAATCTGAAATTGAAGAAATGCAGATACTCAACCCATATACACTACAAGAGATTTAGATAACACTATGTGAAGATATAAATGAGGTTTTCAGTTCTGTGAACACCATAAAATTCTTCCCATGTAAATAATCTCTCCAACATCAGAAATCGTGAACAAAATAAGCTTGATAGAGGTTGTTCATTTGTAATTTTTCATTTGAAGCCTCAACTGACGAGCCCCATATGCAATGACTTTCTAGTCCTGTATTATCACTTCCCTTATCCAGATACAAAATATGTCATTTTAATTAGTATATCTCCTACCTAGATCCAGTAGAATTAGGATCAGTGCTGAATTTAATCTACCCATTAAATCCTTAAAGGTGGATTGACAATATTTTGACCATATGAATTTCACATCGTACATAGTCAATCCCATAAGAGGCATTGTAAGGAATGATAAATCCTGAATGAAATGTCTATAATAACCTTTTATCCCCAATAAACTCTATATATCAAATACATTCTTGGGATCCTCCTAAAAACTAATACTCTCACTTTCCCTAGGTCTATTGATACAACTGACTCCAAGATGATATGACCTTGGAAGAAAAAATTGATGATCCAAAAGTGGTATTTGGTGAGATTTACATAAATCGGGTTCCCTCTCAGTGTATTTAGTGTCATATCAAGATATTGGGAATGATTATGTCGAGAGTGATAATACAATATGATTTAATCAATGAAAACTACCATGAATGAATCTAGGTATGAGTGGAAAACCCATTTCATAGAATCCATAAAGATATAAGGTGCGTGCATGAGACCGAACGACATTACCAGGTACTTACAAAGACTATAACTAATCCAAAAAACAATGTGAGATATGTTTTATGATCTCACTTGAACATGATGATAGTTTTACCTCAAATAAATCTTTTAGAACACCCTCACTCCTCGAATTTGATCAAATAGGTTTTCTATTTAAGTTTGTGGATATTGGTTCTTAATTGTAAGTTAGTTAAATCATCTGTAATCAATGTAAATATTGAGGGAGCCATCTGATATCCTAGAAAAAATGACTGGTGAACCTCATTGATAGGTACTAGGTCAGATAAAACCTTTAGACTCCAAGTCTACCAATTATTTTATGAGCTTCAGAATATCTATAGGTCCCATAATATATAAAGGAATAGACACTGGAGTGGTTCATAGAACTACCCAAATAGTGAATTCTACCTCTCTTGCTATAAGTATCCAAAAAAAAGGAAAACAATCCTTGAAATATTCAACCTTATGAGGGAAAACAGTTGGTCATAACACCTGATAAAGTAACAAGAGACTAGTGATCTGATACATCACTATGACCCACCCCTGAGGCTCAGGAGCAGTTTGAGATGCATGAACATAACATTATATCTTTTCAATATGACTATCAGCCTCTATTGAAGTAAACATCACCCTACGATTATAGAAAATTTATGGGCTCAATAGGGAACTAAAAAGTCCATTCAGATGATTACAAAAAACCCTATCATATTGAGGATGAAAAAATTCCCCACGAATTGATATATGAAAATTTAAAGGGGGCAACACTCATATTGGTGATTCCACCTGTCATGAATACCACCTCACCCAGATCTGCTGGATGTATTCCAGATACTGTAGGTCCCACTTCTGTGTATGGAGTTAGTGAAGAACCTTTATCACAAGGTTTTGGTGGAAATTTCTTGCATCAGTGACATATATTCCCAATCCTTCAACAATATATTCACTCCACTAGATCTCACATACACATGTGTTTCGTGTGTCCCAATTTACTATAATGGTGAAATATTAATAAGCTTATAGTATGATTTGAGTGATTTATACTACCCACACAAGAATCCACAAAACAAATCTTCCTTCGACTAGAAGAACCACTAGCAGGTTAGGGGAAGAACTTACCAGATTCCCACCATCAGCTTCCCTCAAATTCCTCTCAATAATGAGGGTCTAGTTGACTATTTCTTATATAGTTGTGAATCAAAAGACATTGACTATCAACCAGATTGTATACACCATCATATCCTCAAATCTCAAAACACTCATAATATAAACACTATATAAGTTTAGTGAGAAATTATGTAGCTCAATATAATGGGAAGAATATCCCATGACATACATGGATCCCAACTGTAGTTTCATGGACTCTCTATATTGTTCAACCCTCAATTTCTATGGAAAGTTGTAACCATATAAAACCATCATTAAATCTTTCTAGACCATATCTCAATGTTAGTCTAACTAGATAATGACATCCTCCCATCGCCTGGAAGAACCATATAGCTTATAGGCAGTAATTTTTACCATCCTCTCTAGAATCATCTCTAGATATTTGAATATTAATAGCATCCCTCAAGGCATGGCTTTGTAATATGAGGTCTTTGATCCACTAAGAAGGTGTGAGGATGATGTTGTTGGAACTCCAAATTCAACTATACCATAATCAAGGTAGGCCAAGAAACAACATGAATATTCATCATCATGTAACTCTTGAAACTCAGGGTCAGTTACTATTTTATAAATAATAGGTGGTTCCCTAGGTGGCACTACTGAAGGTATCACTGGAAGCTTAGGTCCCACCACCATCAGAGCGTGGTCTCCACCAAATTCCTAGCGTGCAACTCTTGGCTATCATGGTGGAATTAATATAAAATTAAAAATTTATATGTCATAATGGAACTTAGTTGTTGAAAATATTATAGATATATAAATGGAAAAGGAAAAAAACATAATTTATTGAAGGTCACACATCTCTTCTTACTCCAAAATAGAGGTTTATATGATATAGGAAAGACCACAACATGCCATAAGAACTTTAAATACCCTCCCAACTGCCCACTACTAAAGAAAAGTTTGGTTCTACGTATCGTATAGCACAACATTGGTTTTGGTATGTGGATTCCCAATTGCAAGTTATAGGGGATAACATTCTTTACATTGTAATTAGCATCCTATTTTGTGGTAACCATTTTATTTGAAAGATTAAATTTGATAAGGTTTATACTTTCTATATAAATATATAGGTTTATATCATGGTTCTTCTAGATGTTTTCCCAATTAAAATTTTTAAAAAGTCATACTCCTTATAAATTTTAATTACCTCATCATTTAACTGGAACCTAAACATTAAATCTGGAATCAGGATGTACCAGGTCATTTGTGATGATTTGATTACATAAATCACCTTCAAGACTTATAGAAGTACCTTCTCTATAAATCCAAACTGGAATTCCAGTGATCTAATAAACTATTATTGTTTCGATCCATGGAACCAATAGTTCTAGAACTCACAACATATTATAATTGGTCAATTTAGGTGTCATGAACAATCTATGGGGGGAAACACCACTTATATTAATGTAGGAACATTAATCAGTCAAATTATATTTTCTCTTCAAAAAATGATGGAATATTTTAATATATAAATAATAAAATCACAAAATATATGAAATAGGAAAATACACATAGAAAGTAGATGTGGAATGGAAAAAATGAATTATATATTAGTTCAAATGTGCCTATAATGATGCAAGAGATGTTAACCCCTTGTCGTATCTTGCCAAAGAATGAAGTTTATGTCAGTATCATGAATAGTAATAATATCTCAATGAATGTGTATCACCCAATGGTGAATTCATATCAACTATAACATGAATAATCCAATAAAACTAATAAAACATCCTAGGTAATTGTTTTCACCTATAAGTGGGTTAGATACTCCGATGATTATGCTCATTATCAAATTCAATTACATCCCGGTCTCATGTCTAACACCAATACAATATGTCAAAAGAAAAATTTTCTCTAATATATCTTTATAATTTCCTGAATTGGGAGACACAAAAATGATTACCCAAACTAGTGGGTCATATGGCCTCAAGTGTTCTTCCCCATAAGCAAGAGGATTCTTACTGCCAACGATGGTCCAAGGTGGTACAATGGGGATAAATTACCCGCATATCAATGTGAAACATTGGATATAATAAATAAATAAATAATATTAGAATAACATAATAGATTGAATAGTATAAAAAATAATAATAATAAATTTCAAAAGGATAAAAAATGATAAAACTCTAATTATAAATAAAAATCCAAGGGATAAGACATATATATAATGTTGTCATGGATAGTTGAGATACAAAAAGGGGAAATAGGGGATACCAAGTACAGGAATGTATTACATGACACACAAAAGACCAAAAGACCAAAAGATAGATCCCATAGAATCACAATCCTACCCTCTCTCCTCTACTCCCATGTTCCAAGCTATAAGCTAAAAAGATCAGGCA